>VCAZ01000081.1:1346968-1541968 GCA_005784505.1 Bagarius yarrelli
TAATAAATAATTAGATTGCATAATAAAAGGGTAACAAATAGACAGTAAAGTAACATCAATATTTTATCAGTATGTGCTTTGAAGAATAGTTGTGGTTATTCTAACGTTCCATTATTTTTCTCCAAGAAAAGGGAAAAGGGTACATGGTCATTTTTATGGACACACCGGCCCTTCGGAAAGATTAATAAACTTTTTTTCGTATATTTTTTCTTTTTTTCTTTTTTTTAAAGGAACACGCTCGATCCAGGCCTCGTGCTGTTCCTACAGGAGACTCTAAGAGAGAATTGTACAGGAAATATCAAAAAAACGTACAGAGGGACCATGTACAGTCACGTTAGCTTGCCAACTACACAACATCTCGTCGATTATATTTCAGCAAGTACTTTAAATAAAAATCATATAAATATTATTAAAAATACAAGCATAATATTACCAAACCAAAATGTAAAAAAAAAAATCTGGTTGGTTAAATATTTGACGACAACAGTAAGACTCACTTTTAGTCTCATTTAGACGAAAAGAGCATCAGATCTACAGGAACCGTCTTCGGTCTACCTCGGTTTCAGAACGCTTGTGCTAAATCCTTTGCAACTATTCTTATGAAGCTCATTTGTGCTATGCCTACACACGACTCCTCCACTTTACAAAAAACCTAATATTTTCTCTAGATCAGATCAATAAGGAATGAATAACTGACTTGCACCGGTTTTTGCTGTCAGTTTTTTGCTTTTGGCAATGATCTTTATTTAACTTTTATTTAAGTTTTTTTCCCACAAGAAAGTTGGCAGGACCATTCGAATCGAAAATAAAAATACTTTGGCGTTAAATGCAAAGGTCGACCGATTATCGGCTTGCCCTTGATATTGGTACCGATATTACCGTCATTTTCAAAACCGATTTGCTGATAAGACCACGATATTTGGCTCTGATGAGTATCCATCAGTCTCTAGTGACAGGGTCTTCAGTGAAGTGTCTGCAATTTATGACAAGAGAAGAAGCAAGCTCACCGGAGAGCATGCCGAGCAGCTCTACTTCCTGTGCCACAACCTGGTGCTGCTGAATTGAGACTATTCACTGTTACCTATTTTATAAGATTATTTTTTTTTATTTGTTTAACTGTTGCTTGTTGTTGTTTACATCTATAGGTGAAAAATGTTAACAATAATGTTGCCGGGTGCTTCCTGCACTTTTGGTTTCAATTATTCTTAGTATGAGCGTTATGTTAATGTTATTATTAACAGTTTTAAGAACTGAAAGTATTTTTAAAAGCATCTAAAGCCCTTGATAGACTAAATTTTAACATAACATTTTCATTATTACACCAGACATAACGGTTCAAATATATCGGTTCAAAATAACGATTATCGGGTATCAGCATCGGTCCTGAAATACACATATCGGCCGACCCCTGGTTCAATGTTCTGCCATGGTGTGTATGTATATTATATGTTCATGTTATTGCCCATACTGTTTATGTCTAAACAGAATAACGGTGTGATATTATATCTATATGGTTTTTATACGAGCCCAAATTATAACCAGCTTGTTAAATCTTAAATCTTGGATCATGTTAAAAAAAAAACCCACCACTTTCCCACAAATTCAGAAAATTTAAGCCGTTGCTAACTCCGATTTTCGCACACACGCAGGGAATAAGCAGCATATTTGTGGAGAAAGAAAGATACAGAGAGAAAGAGAAAGAAAGAGAAAGAGTGAAACACATCAGAATAAGAGTATTCACAGGCGCTCTGTCGAAAACCGACAAAATCTACAGACGCATCTGACTGCTCTTCAAAAGGCAAGGCTGAAATCACGATAGCGCTCCAAATGACCAGGAATAAAAGAGACACTGAAGCTGATTATATCACATTTGTAACGTAGTGTAAGAAGAGTCAGTGATACAGCCGTTCGCCTCCGAAACCAAGAGAATCCATAACCTTTGACCCTCTGCTGTTGTTGCTCCATTAGGCACAGAAGGTACGAAGTTCCGCTTCCTTTACAGCACTGAAAACCTTCGTCGTACAGAAGCTGACTGGATTTCACCTCAGATCTTTTCATTGGCAAATACAGTTTGGGTTGAAACTCCCAGTGAAAAGTGCAGCAATTTTCCAGGCGTTTAATTTCATCGTTTTCTGGTTTTTTTTTTGTTTTTTTTTTTACATATCATCATTTTAATTTTTGTTTTGAAAGAGGTTTCCATTTAATTATCCGTGTTGTAATATTTCTAAAAAGGCGACCACGACATTAATATCAATAACTGAACACTGAGGTAATAAGCTTGCTGTGATACAGAACTTCCCTGGGAAGCTCTTGGGAGAAAATGTTTTGTCATTTTTTTTTTCATCCCCAAAATAGTCTTGGGTGTCGGCCTACATCAAAACGTTCGTCCCTTCGCGATGGCATCATGGAATGAGAGAGAATTTCTGTAGCGTTGTATAACATTGAAAACAGGTGTTGATGTGATGAGTGTGATCATCCTCCTTTTATGTTGCATAGTGATCGAAGCTTCCCAGGTACTCCAGGGCGGCCTGGTAACAGAACTGGTATTCATCCTGCACAGACAAACAAAGACCCAGACATACAAGATTGAAACTTATTATTTTAGAATATGTGGATAAAAGAAAAGAGTTCCATTACCATGCAAGTGTACTGTCGGTATACTTCATTTAAAATAAAATACTAAGCAGAGGTAGGTAGTAACGTGCTATCTTTCATTTGATTAATTATTATTATTATATTCAATTCATTGTCATTGTGCAAGATACAGAGCCAATGAAATGCTTTTTTCGCATATCCCATCTTAGTAAGTTGGGGGTCAGAGCGCAGGGTCAGCTATGATACCAGCGCCCCTGGAGCAGGAAGGGTTAAGGGTCTTCCTAAGGACCCAACAATGGCTGACTTGGCTTGAACCCAGGTTGTTCTGGACGGGGCTGAACCCAGGTGTTTCTGTCTTCAAATCAGCAACTAGCACTTAAACCTTGAGCCCCCACTGCCCAACTGAGTAATTAACTGAGTTTAACTGAGTTTAACTGACTTTTCTTTTACTTTTACACAAGTTAATTTTAAATGGTGGAAATTTACTTTTACTTCTCTACATTGATGGCGTTCCCTCCATTCTAAATTACTGTTATAATGAAAAAATTTTTTTTCATGATACCTATAATGACATGGCGAGTCTCACGATAGACTGCAACCATCTACCTGCTTATTCCCTATTTTGGAATCACAGGGATCTGCTGGAGTCTATCCCAGCCGTCTGTGAAAGGGCGAAGAAAGAAGGAGGGTACACCGGGACAGGTTGCCAGTCCATCACAGTACTAACACACACACCACTCACCCTCACTCCTATGGGCAATTTGGAATCACTAATCAACCAATCATGGTTTTGCACTGTGGAAGGAAACCAAAGTACCCGGAGTAAACCCACGCAAGCACAGAGATAACATACAAACTCCACCCACAGTAAGACCCCTGTCCGGGAATCGAACCTGGCCCCTACTTGCTGTGAGGCAAGTAGATAATAGATAATTGAACTGAATTGATATTCCAGTAATTAAAACAAAAAACAGTTCCATAATGTGATGTCTTTTATGTGACTAAAACAAGTGATGATATCAGGTGCAGGAATTCCAGCTCCAACCTGAGAAAAGGTGGGCTATAAAAAAAATTTGTAAATCTTATTACAACATTATTACATACTTATTACAGATCTACAGTACTTCAAAGTCTCTAAGTTATGAACTAAAGTGGGAAAGAAGAATTAGTAACTAGTTTATTTACAGTTACTTTCAAGATTAGTTTGGTCTAGTTATGGTACAAATGTAGTAGGCTTTAGTTTTTAAGCTTTTTTTAAGTTATTTATAGAGACATGGCTATTTATCCCAAAATGTATTAGACCTTGCACACTTACTGTACAAGTACACCACCTGATCCCAGTACACATTAAGTCAAGTCACTAGAGATATATATTTAAGTTTGATAATCAGAGATATATATTTAAGGTTTGATCAATAAAATAAATTTCAAGGTAGTTTATTTGGTAATGGTTCTTTGGGTCGGAAAATTCAAAGGTCTGAAAAGGAGGTTTGTGGGGGATCCAAACTAAACCTCATTTAAAAAGCTGGAATCATTAAGATCCAAACAACACTTGAAAAACCTGGTTTTTTTGTCAGTGTGTTTGTTTCCTCCTCGTTGTTTAACACTTATCCCAAATGATCTCATCGCTAAAAGCCTTAGAAGCTGGGCCAGGTGTGCTGGACGATACATTGCACGAAGTGGCATGAACTAAGTTATTGGAAAGTAACTGAATGTGTACTTAAATCCCGCTAATTGAAGACTGGATTTCATATCAGCATTTTTTTGGTGTGGTGTTACCGCTGTAGTAAATACTGCATTGCAGTCTCAGACTGAAACCATCTCTTTAGGTTCAACCCAAATAATTCAACTCTTAAAGAGTTGGAGACTGAAGCATTCTTCTTTTTTATGAAAAAAAGAGGAAAGGTTATATTACAACGGACATGTCTGGGTCATAAAAGAGTCGGGACATAAGGCATTGATCAAGAAAAGAATCAGAGCTCAAGAGGAGAAGTTTGATTAATATAATTTCTACAATTTCCTACAATTACTTCAAGTATAACCAATTGTAGTGAAACACATGATTTACATTTGGAGTTCGTGAATAAGACACATGCACAAAAGCAGAACACGAGGTCAAAACGGGTTTACATCATTGAGAAGAATTGAGAAAGGAAGGGAAAGATTGTCTCAATTCTCTTGAAGAAGCCGTTGTCTTAATATATTAAATATACAGTTCCTCAAGAATTAGTATACCCCTTGCGCTTGTGACATTTTGTCCCCTCACAACCACAATTTTAAATGTATTTTATTGAGCTTTATGTAATAACGCACAAAAGTAGTGCATAATTGTGAAGTGGAATAAATGTTGTTTAATTTAAGCAATAATACTCCTTTGACGGGGGCATATTCTAAAACTAATATTCTTGGTCCAAACATTCCATTGTCTATGGCGTATGTTTAGGATGACTGTCTTGCTGGAAGGCGAATCTCCTTCCAGATCAAGCTTTTTGCAGCCTTAAACAGTTTCTTCAAGGATTCCCTGGTTTAGCTCTGTCCATCTTCGTATCAATCGGACCACTTCCGTCCCTACGGAAAAGCCCCCCAAAAAAGTTTTCCCCCCATGTTTCACAGTGGGAATGTGGTGTTTAGGGTGATGAAATCAGTGGTCTTTTCCACCACAAAAAGCCATTGCATTAGATCAAAAGGCACTTTGGTCTCATCTGACCAGAGAACTTCGTCACATGTTTCTATGTCCCCCTACATGGCTTGTGGAAAAAATGCAAACAGGGGACGTCTAAATCTTTCCTTCAAGGTGGCTTCTTCTTGCCACTTAGCGGCCAGATTTGTGGAGTACATGACTCCAGTGGTCCGTGACAAATTTTTCCATCGAACTGTGGGTTCGGCAGCGCCTACCAGAGGACCATGGGCCCTATTGGTGCTTTTATGCCAGTGCTCTCCTTGTCGGTCTTTACGTTGGGTGGACGACCATGTCTTGGTAGGTTTGTAGTTGAGGTAACTTTTTCCATTTTGGATGATATGAACAGGCTTTTGAGATGTTCAAAGCTGGATATTTTTTTTCTACCTAACCCGGCTCTAAACGTCTCCACACTTTATTCCGACCTGTCTGGTAGTTCCTTAGTCTTTATGAGATGTTTTACTAGTCTTCTCTAACAACACTAAGCCTTCACACAGGTGATTTATATGGGCGTAAATTACACACCAGACGGACTCTCTAAACTAATTAGGTGACTTGAAGGCAATAATGAACTAGATTTATTTAGGGGGGTATAGGGGACAGATACAAATACACACAAACTTTTGTCATTTTTTGCTTAAAATTTTAAAAACTGAGACATTTTTGTTCCCTTTACAATTATGTGTTACTTGTGTTGGTCTATTAATAATATCTCGATTAAATTCATTTAAGTTTGGGGTTGTAAAGTGACAAAAGTGAAAAAACCAAGGGGTATAAATACTGTTAAGGCACTGTATTTCTAACAGCCAACCATCCTGATCAGGAAGTTTTGTTTTACCCTGTCTGGCCCACCATGTTCGTTGTGTACGCAGCATTTAAAACGTGTGGAAGATGTCCACAGCCCCTCTAACGCATCCCTCTCCAGAACAAACTGAGTGTGAGAAAACCTGTCCTAGAACAGACTGAGAGAGAGAGAGAGAAAGAGAGAGAGAACGAGAGAGAAAGAGAGTGAGGAGAAAGAGAGGAGAGAAAGAAAAAAAAAAAGAAAAAAAAAAAAAAAAAAAAAAAAAGAGAGATCAGAAGAAAAAAAAAAAAGGACCGAAGAAGAAGAGAGAAAGATAGGAGACCGAGAGAGGGGGAGAGAGGAGGAAAAGAGGAAAAGAAAAAAAAAAAAAAAAAAAAAAAAAAAAAAAAAAACAAAATAAGAAAAAAAAAAACCAAAAAAAAAAATAAAAAAAAACAGAGGAGAAAAAAAACAGAAAAGCGGAGATAGAAAAGGGACAGAAGAGGTTGAAGAGAGAGAGAAAAGAGAAAGTGAAAAGAAAAGAGACAGAGAGGAAGAGAGAGAAAGAGGAGAGAAGAGGAAGGAATAGAGAGAGAGAGAGAGAGAGAGTAGGATGTTGTGGTTTTGGAGGTTTTGTGTGTGGGTAATAGTTGAGAAAAAAAAAAAAAAAAAAACAAAAAAAAAAAAAAAAAAAAAAAAAAAAAACAAAAAAAAAAAAAAAAAAAAAAAAAAAAAAAAAAACATAAAAAACAAAAAAAAAAAAAAAAAGAGAGAGACATATTAAAAAAAGAGATATTATAACGATAGAGATGCAGAGAGAGAGAGAGAGAGAGAGAGAAGACCAATAGGAGATTAACACCCTCAGTAAAAAACACATTGTGTGTGTAAGGTATGAGTCAGTAAGCAAATGAGACAGATGAGCTGTGAGAACAAAAAGGAAGCAGAAGACAAAATCGACTTCTGCCTAATGAATCACTCTGATTTGATGGATGGTTCAGTCTAATGCAGGGCAGCAGCTCATGCACTATTTGTCCTCACCTCTTTTTTCTGCCTATTAGACACCCTGTCGTTTTTCTTGGACATGTTACACTGATCTGTATTAAACATTCGCTGAAAATAGAATCGGCATCATGTTCAGAAGTGTCAAAACATATTTCCCTCAGGCCACAGTGTGTAAAATGAACCATCAGTTTTTTTTAATATTTCTTAACTTATCTATATGCGGAATTTTATTGATAAGCATTACACAAAATTTGACACTTTTCTAAAAAGAAAGGAATCAATACACTATTTGTATGTACACACTAATAAAAACTTGTTACACTAATGCATCTATTTACAGTTTGCCTATTTCTATATGGCAGCTACTCTCAACACACCGCACCGTGTGTGTGTAGCCCTGGTTTAATTCCAGCTTTATATCATCTATCAGGTTACGTCATTAGTGTCATCATGACGGAGTAAATTGTGTGTTTTTTCCTAACATTAATATGACTATGTTTATACATGCACAAAAAAATGCGATTATTTCCAATAATCCAGGTTAAGACCTAATCGCTAGGGCTGTGTATCGGCAAGAGCCTCACGATACGATACATATCATGATACAATATAAAAAATAGCAAAAATTTACAACATATACGAAGCCGGAGGCGCTCTAATTTTTTTCGCCATGCTTTTTTCTGAGACCATGGCTGTATGTGACAGCGACATCTACAGGAGTGGAGGGGGAAGTTGTTTGACACTGACACGGTTTTAATTAAATGTTAACATAACAGTAAATATTTAAGTGGAAGTGGTGGCTCCTGATTAAAGTGTTGTACTCCCAATCCGAAGATTGTGGGTTCGTTTCCCAGTTACACCAAGCTACCACTGTTGGGACCCTGAGCAAGGCCCTTAACCCCTAAATTGCTCAGTTGTATAAAAGAGATAAATGTAAGTCGCTCTGGATAAGATGCTGTAAATGTAAATCAGTTTAACACATCATTTAAACATGTTTTGATACTAAAGGTTAAAATATTGACACACTGTTGGGATAAAAAATTGTGATACATAGCTGTACCCAGATTTTAATAGCATTATGATATTTACATGTCAAGCTCAAAGCTTTTCACTTCCGTTTACATGCGATTTACTTAATCTGTATTATTCACTAAAAATTGCGACAATAATGCAATTATGGTGTTTACATGCCTGTTCATTGTAATTAAAATTGGCGAGTGCCGCCTATGTTAATACGATTTTGCTTGCTGAGATTAAGAGTTTAATCGCTTTATTTAAATCGCAGTATTAAAAATAGGTAAAGTTTAATCGCAATATTGCCAAAATCTCATCATAATCGCATTAAGAGGGTGCACTTAAAACAAAAATGCACTGACAGTATGTAGCTGCACTAAGGATTTTAAGGAAAAACCTCAAACATAATTTTAAACACTAGACTGCAGGGACGCATCTTGGGGGTCCATTCACTTGCATTTCACTTTAAAGTGCATTTTTTTGCGTACAGATGTAATCATATAATATATTTGTCCTTCATCACTGGTAAATTCTAAATCGTTTATAAAACAACAGCGCAGTTTGCAGAGGACAACCGACTTCCCCCTGTGTCCTCTACATAAGCCCTGATAAGCAGTACTGACTAATGCACTACAGATAGAATTCAGGTTTAAAGTTTCGGCTGTGCCATGTGACTACTGCCGTCTCTGAGGACATTTATATTTAACCAGCTGCATGTGCCTCTGCCCTCTATTCTCACGAGGTCAAGCGCTTATTTCCAAGGGTACAGCAGCAGGAAGCATCAGTGGAGATTTGCACCAGTGACCCCATTGAGCAAGAGGCAAGTCCTCCCTGATAGGTGGGAACAGCGCTGTGTATCAGATGTATCCAGTACTGTAAAATACCTGCAGTGGACAGCGATTGGCCCGTCCTGCCCGAACTGCTCCTTGGTTTTGTGCACCTGTCCGATGAAATCGATGAAGCCCTCTCCTGATTTTGGCACTCCCTGTTCAGGCCAGTCAGTGAACTGGAACTGTCTGACGGTCCGAGACTGCCCATCCTTCAGAGAGAAACACACGATGATGAAATATTCAAACACACAAAAAAACACTTGTAAATGTATTTTAATGATTAATATATAATTACATCACAGTTTTATACGACTGAGCAATTGAGGGTTAAGGGCCTTGCTCAGGGGCCCAGCAGTGGTAACTTGGTGGGGCTGGGAATCGGAACCCCAATCTTCCAATTAACACTTCAACACCATAACCACTACGCTACCATGTCCCAATTTCTTCAATTTCACTGTAATTGGTCAAAAGGTGTTGATGCATTTTTTATAAAAGAGTGGTAGAGAGTACTTACTCTTGCGTCTGTAACTTTGAATTCTCTCAGGATGTACTGAGGCATGTTGTACTCGGCCATGGGGTCCACCACAAAGTACTGGTAGCGGGCGGAGCGTTCTGCAGGCCAGTACTGGTGACATTTTTCCTGTGTGTGTGTGTGTGTGTGTGTACAAAAAGACATGATGAGAAATAAGATCTGAATTTTAAACACTGTGTTTCTTACAATTATAACAAAGTCATAATATAATAATAATATATATAATATAATATATATATATATAATATAATATATATATAATGGAATAATCCCATTCTTGTTCACACACATGCTACATTAAAAGAGATTATGTTAAACGGTCAACATAATATAAAATTGCACTGTTGTATAACAAATGGCCAAAAGTTTGCGGACACTTTGCCAGAACACCCATAAGAGTATCAGTGTCACGAAATTTGCAAGCAAAAAGTTGTCTAGGATGTCTCTATATGCTGTAGTATTAGGATTTCACTTTACTGCATTAAGACACCCAAACCCTGTTCCAGCATGACAATGCCCCCGTGCACAAAACCTGGAATACCGACTACATCCCAGACCTCCTCACCAGACATTAGTGAAGCAACACTTTACAATCTAGTGGTTAAGTCTTTCCAAAATGTGGCGGTTATTACAGGAGTATGAATAACATCTGAAACAGAATGTGCAGATCAGCTGTCCATATATTTTGTTGGATTTAATTATACGACTATTCATTATCTATTTTTTTTTTCAACACAGTTATAGGATGTTAATAATAATGATCAAGCCTGTTTTTGTTAGCATATGTCTAAAACTTTAAGCCTTCGACTGTGCTGTTTTGCAGGTCGTCACTTACCCGCCCCATTTCCCTCAGTTTGGTAAGCATCACCACGATGGTGGAGTTGTGCTCCCATAACATTCTCCAGAAATCCTCAGTGGTTTCTGCTAAAGGACCTTGTGTGGCGATGTAAGCCTTCTGCTGCCTGGAAGAGGAACATGTGGAGATACACAATATGAATACATTAAAACTTGGGGTACATGCCACCGGACGCAGTGGAATAAAGGAAAGTGAATAAATGAGCTGGGATCCTTCACATAATTTTTCAAACATAATTTGGCAAAACAAGCATGGGAGAGATGGTAGCTCAGTGGTTTAGGTAATGATTGCGGCTTCAACCCCCAGCACCACCATGTTACCACTTCTGGGCTCCTGGGTAAGGCTTTTAACCCCCAATCGCAAATGAAATAAATGCAAGTCGCTTTGGATAAGGATGTCTGCAAAATTCTATAAATAAAAATGTAAATGTAAGTATGTTATAATTCAGAAAATGGAAACAAAGACTAAGTTTGTGTGCAGTAACAAATGCTTGTAGCTTGTTATTTAAATGGAAGAAGCTAGTTCTAGCATAATAAATGGCTGTGATTTATAATTAGGCATGTGCACATTATATTCGCCTTTTTGTTGTCTTTTATCTGTAAAATTAAATAACGTACTTTTATACTCTTTATATGATAAAGTATAAGTTTAGTCTTGTACTGCTCCAAATAGACACCTTGTTATTTTGGTTACCCTAACCCTAAACCTAACCCTAACCCTAACCCAACATTAAACAAAACCATAATCTATATTCAGTTAAAGAGCAGATATATTCGTTTTAGCTCCTGTTAGTCCAACGAGTCTATAACAACATCTAAAACATCTATCTATTCTAAAATTAAAAAATTCTAATGAGCTCTTTTAGCTCTTTGTTAGCGCGGCATGTCCAAAATGGCTAAAATAGCATGTACACCTGTCAGTAAAATGGTGGCATTGACATTTTAGGATATTAGCACACAAAAGCAATCAATATGACAGTTCAAATTATATTTCCAACAATAATTTGTAAAATAAATGAATTAGATTTCTAAAACATCTTTAATTTGGCAAACAATTGTGTTAATATTCCTGTTAATTAACTGTAGTTTTGTACCATAATTCTGAAAGAAATGATGTATAAAATGAAGAGTATTCCTGAACTTTGGGTTGGTAATTTATGTTATATCTATATATTTTATCACTAGCTACTAAAACATTCTTTAAGTTCACATGTTATTCATCAGCTACAGAGAAATCAATACAAGAACACGATTTGTTAGTGAATTAAGTTCTTCTTTTAGTCCGAAGCATTGCTATTCTTTACCTGTATCCATCGATAAAGCTGGCATTGATGTAGTCAGAGCCATCGAGCCCTCTGATTGGCTGCAGGCACACGCGGGTGGTCTCGTATGGCATGATGTTAACCAGCCTGTTCTTGAACTTGTTGCAGGGCAAGTTGGCTGTCACAAACCTGGAGGTGTGAGCTTTTGTGTTTGCCAGACGCTATGAATAAAAATGAAAAGATATTTTTAGTGTCGAGAGAAATATTTTAGAATAAAGATAAAGATAGAATACAGGAGAAAAAGACAGGTGGATGGAGAAGAGTGCGAACAAAAAGTGGGTAAAGTGCCATAGTAGGTAATACAGGTGGTCACTGGGACCCTGCAGACTATTAATGCTGCTGTATTGCCGTGTATTAATGTGTACCTTAAATTCCAGTGCTCTGCCTGTGACGTGCTCGCCGCTCTCCACCTGCTCCAGTTTCTGCATGTAGGAGTAAAGGCTGCGTGCTGCCACCTCGGTATTGCCACAGGTGACAGCCTCCAGCAGGGCCTCATGGATGAAGCTGTACTGATCCTCCGTCTGCACCATGTAATTCCTCTGGGAGCGCATCAGAGTCACATGACCGTAGATGTCCACGGTGCGTTCGTGACGAATGCGTTCCAGCATGGCATCGATTACAATGAAGCAGCCTGTCCGTCCTACGCCCGCACTGAAAAAAAAGAGAGAGAGGGAAAGGTTTAGAAAGGGAAAGAGATCATTTCAGGAGTATTCTAACTACTCATTGTATGTTTGTGGGTGTGTGATGAATAATCAGCATAACATCTCAGGAGACATAATAAACAGAGGGGTTAATAAACCGCCCGCTGTAAATTTAAGAAAGACAAAGTCAGACAGAGAGGCAGATCTCAAGAGAAACTAACATCTAACTTTCTATTCAATCCCTAATATGGGCCACATTGTGAATGTTTATAGTTGTTTATTTTTTAAATAATTAATGGGAAATGTAATAGGCCTTGTGTAGTAAGGATAATTATGAAACCAGAAGCAATTCCCAATCCGCTCTGTAGGTACGTATGTCGGATTCTATAATTGGAGATACATTTGGCATTCAAGAAACTTATTCCAGGATGATATGAAAAACATTAATATTTCAGTGCTTGCCAAACACATACAACTTGTGCTGTGTTATGATGTTTTGGCTATGTCCCTTAAAACTTTGGCCTGAAGCACTTGTGTAATCCGTCCATTCGAGAATAATTACGTCACAGGTGGGGGATGTCACTGATCAGGAAGTTTATATAAACTATAAACAAGTGTCTTGTTTATAGTTAGTGTGTGGTGAGCTCTTTTTCTTCAGGGTGTGTGTATAAAAGAGACACACACAGACAGTGTGTTTATCCGTGTCCTAGATACATTTCAGGCGCGAATACACACTTGTGTGTTGTATGCCAAAGACTTTCAGTGTGCTTGCTCAACTCCTGCCGGTCATTGTTCAAGGATCTCGTGACTTAGGTCCAGCTGTTGCTGGGGCACAATCGAGACTGATGTCATGGGGCTCCCAGGCGGACCTAGTCGAGAAGTATGAGAAGGGTTTAGCCCTTTCTCGCTCCCCAACCGCTAACTCTACAGGTATTGATCTGGCTGAGGAAGCCTGCGGTGCAGATTTTTTTCCCCAAGAGAGAGAAATCCAACAACTGGGATTGTTGTCCTCTGTGGAGGTCGACGGTATGCTCCCCAGCGTATGATAAGCTGGTGAAGGTTGTCACCAGGGTGGACTGGTTTGTCACAACAGACCTCAAGCACACATACTTCCACATACTCATCTTTCATATTCATCATTCAACAGGATTGCTAAAGATTGCTTTCGGGGGCGAAGCATTCCAGTACTGAGTTCCTCCTTTCAGCCTCCTGTCACCTCCTACATCCACAAAGTGTGTGGTTGCTGCACTGGCTCCTATGTAACTCCAGGGCATCCGCGTTCAAATTTACATCGATGATTAGCTCAGTGGTTCAGCAACAAATGCTGAACAAATTGTTCATATCCAGAGGCTTTGGATGAAACTCAATGCAAAGAAGAGCATTAATACATTTACAGCATTTGGCAGACATCCTTATCCAGAGCGACTTACATTTATCTCTTTTATGCAATTGAGGGTTAAGGGCCATGGTGGAGCTGGGAATCGAACCCACAATCTTTAGGTTGGTATTCCAACACCTTAACCATAAGCCACCACTTCCCTTCACTTCCTACGAGCCCCAGCTCAAACCATAACCTACCTAGGGGTCATCAGGAATTCGGTCAAGATGCTGGCCACACTTATGCGAGCCTGAATCGAGTCGACACTTATGACCATGGAGGAGTTTGGAGAGAGCCAGTCATTCAATGTCAGGCAGTTTCAAGTGCTACTAAAGCTTATGGTGGCAGTGTCCAACGTGACCCTGCCAAGAACCCAGTTAACTGCCCAGTTGGCCTAGTTCTGGAATTCTTGAAGGAATGTTTTTCTGCAGGGCTAGCACCTTCCACCCTGAAGGTGTATGTGGTGGCCATAGCTGCCTTCAATGCCTCTCTGGGTGGTAAATGACTAGGAAGAGACCCACTGGTGATCAGAGTTCTTCGTGGCACAAGTATCCTACGACCAAGGTTCCTTTGATGAGATCTGGTCGTAGTTTTATATAGTTATGGGAGATAATTTCACCAATTTAAAGGCAAAGAATAGAATTAAGAATATAATTAATTTGAGCTTTTATAAATGAACAAAATCTAATATTGCCAATTTAAATATATACAATGACACATTGTAAAAAATACATTGATCAATTCAGACAGCAGGAAATCATGATTTTCAACTATAGGAGAAAAATATATTATAATATTATGGCCTGTATCCTGTAATTTTTTTACATAATTAAAAATATAACAATTTGAATAAAAATAATACAGTAGTCTCGAACAAATGTATCCGCAATAATAGTATAACCAATATGACCCAATAGTTTACCAGGACGACGAATTTAAACTCCTAAACTTCTAGTAGCCCAAAGTCATAATAACCGATCCACCATCACAAAATCCTCCTGAATAAAGGCAATAATATTGAAACCTCTAAAACAGTTGCACCCTGTATCTGTGTGTGTATCTGTGTGTGTATATGTGTGTGTACTATGCATACTTACCTGCAGTGAACAATAATTGGTCCTGCATCTGGAGGATTACAGGCTTTAACTCTGCGCAGGAAAGCCAAGAATGGAGTAGGATACTCAGGTACACCGTGATCAGGCCATGCCGTGAACTGGAACTGTCTCACCTCTCTCCTCTCATTACAGCCACTCTGAGAGAGAAAGACAGTAATTTTAAAACTCTGCAAAATGCAAAATAAGTAAAAACAACCTAATGATTAGCATACAATAAACATCAATAATCATAGGGGGTATTTAAGTTATGATCGCTTAATTGTTTAACTGTTGTCAAATGCACAGAATTTCATATATTTATTATTCATATTTGAAGTAAACGTGAGTGTTTAGTTATGTTAAAATTATTAGAGGGCAGCACGGTGGCTCAGTGATTAGCACTGTTGCCTTACAGCAAGAAGGCCCGGGTTTGATTCCCGGGCAGGAGTTTGCATGTTCTCTCTGTGCTTTCACGGGTTTACTCTGGTTTCCTCCCACAGTCCAAAAACATGTATGTTAGATTAATTGGTGATTCTAAATTGCCCATAGGAGTGAGTGTGTGTGTGTGGCCCTGTGATGGACTGGTGACCTGTCCAGGGTATTCCCCTCCTCCCTTTCGCCCTTTTAGAGGCGGCTGGGATAGACTCCAGCAGATCCCTGTGAACCCGAATTAGGGAATAAGCAGGTATAAAAGATGAATGAATGCATTAATGATTTTTTTACAAATTGGGAGATTTTTTTATTATCCAGTCAGACGGTTTCCATTCAGAAATTCAGCTCAAGCATTCATTATATTTTAAGTTTCATTTATATGTATGGCATTTGGCAAACGCTCTTATCCAGAGCGACTTACATTTATTTTCATTCTACCACTGAGCAATTGGTTAAGGGCATCCTTAACCAGTAATCCAACATCTTATCTACTAAGCTATCATCTGCCAGAGTGAGAAACCTACCATAAAAAAAATCAAAATGTGAATTATATGTTAGTGTGGGTAAAAGGAAGAGAGAGAATGACAGAGAAGGAGAGAGAGAGAGAGAGAGAAAGTAGACTGATACATGATACACTCTTCATGCAGGAGAAAGGTAATTATAGAGCCTGAGTCGCCAGGTCTCTCGAGAAAAGCGGCAGTAGGAAACACAGCGAATGTCAACTATCCAGATTAATTTAGACAGCGAGTCATGGAGAAAGAGCTACGAGCAGAGAATTTGAGACAGACGAGGAGTAGAAGAAATATCACCTGTTAGTGGGATTGAAAGCAGACCATGAGTGAGAGATGGAGAAAGATGGAACCAACTGATTGGCTGATGAGCTGCTTGATTTTATGCGATATGGAACCTAATAGCTATTTTTTGTAGCTTAAAATATTTGTATATTCAAACAATAGCAATACTTAATGAGATATTCTTTTATCAGTTACACTATATCCTATTATAATTTAATAAATAGTGCATTGATCACCTTGTGCAGTGAGAGGGTCCGCACACAGAACGTAGCGAGCTCCATAGTGTCCAACAGAGTGACCTGAACCAAGCCGTACGTTTCTGTGCCTCGACTGGGCCAGTATTGGTCACACTTGATCTACAAAACACACACTCATGAGTCACAAACATACACACTGTTTTAGACAAAATTAAATTCAAATGAGTTAAAACTTGACGTCTTCTTGAGTGACAGTTTGAGGTTACAGCGGCAGTCTCTATTAAGTACTTTCAAGCTATTGTGACCACGTCCATCACAGTAGCAAGTTGGATTCTTATATAGTATCACCAAGGTTGGGCGGCCCATGTTCCTATCCCTGCCCTACCTTACATCATCGCTCACATCATCTTTTAAAACTGACCCGTATCCGATATTTGCATTTACACTAAACACAGCCAAAACAACCCAATGTAGACGTACTGACCGGAAAAGAAAGCAAAAACAGCGGATTATTAAGTATCTTACTTTTGCACCATATTTAAAGGTTTGCAAAACAACACTCTCTTTAGGCAGAGGAAAAGAAGAGAAACCTTTTTTTATATATATTTTTTGTTAGTGCGTTACTTTTATTTATTCGTTTACAGACAAAAAAGGCTTTAAGTAAACAAGAATAAGAAATAACAGAATAAACGGTTGCGCCGAGTTATTAATATCGCTGTTGGTGTCCACATGAGTTGACATCTTGCGCCACCATCGCTTATTTATCGAAGTACGAATCGCATTGACAGGTGACATACGTGCATGGCAGACGCTAATGCATGTATCTGATTCATTTCCACATCCAAATAAAGCCTGAAACCATTTGGAAATATCGGAATCCATGTGTCCTGCTTACACCGTCTTAGGTCATATCCCATCTGTACCACATTGGAGGAAAAACATCAGAATTGGGTCACTCGATACATGTGATGTAAAGGCGAACCTTATTAAAGAATCTCTTACTCGTGATTTCTCCTCCAGTTTAGTCATCATAACTACCGACGCTGCTCTCTGCTCCCACACCATCCTCCAGAAGTCTCCGAATGTCTCGGGCAGCGGGCCTTGCGTAGCGATGTACGCGTTCTGCTTCCTGTAGCCGTCGATGTAGTTTGCATTGATGTAGTCGCTACCTATAATGCCTGAAATGGACAAGGGGCAAAGAGCCATTACTGCTTTGAATATTTAATATTTACATTATATAGACAAAAATATTGGGACATCTGACAGTCACATCCATATGATTTTGTAGTCTAGCTGTAGGAATTTCTTTTATTCAGCCGCAATAGAATTAGTGAGTTAATTAAGGCACTAACATGTGGTGGGCAGTCTGTGTTCCAGTTATTCAATAGGGTTGCTTGAGCTTCTCCACACCAACCATAACCTATTATGCTCCTATAGAGCTTAGTGGCTTTGTGCCCAGGGGCAATACCTTGCTGGAACAGTGTTTGGACTATTGTGTGCTTCTAACTTTGTAGCAATAGTTTTTAAAGGACATATTTCCAAATGTGCTGGTACAGTGTCCACAAACTTTTGGCCCACTCTCTCTTTAGCAGTTAATTAAAACGCCGCCCCTGTGACCCCCCTGAGCGTTAAACCGAATGGCTTTAGTCCAGGATTAGCCGTGAGAACTTTAATAACCTCAGTTCCAGGCGACCGCTAAACAAAAGCTGCGAGCTTAAGATAAATACAGGGTCACTTATGCAGAATACGCACACAGAAGTTTGTCTTCTGGGTTATGCAACAAATATTTCGAGCTCATTGGCTCTTTGATGTAATTTCCAGCACTTTAACTCAGTGCTTCCACCTTTCAGAGAATGGACAAGTAATAAGAAAATGGAGTTTTATGGCATTATGACAAGGACGCTAGTTAAATGTATTGTGATGTGTTCACGCATTTAGATCTAAAATGCACAAATTAGTGCTGCAATATTTAAATTTTTCACTGTGCAGATCAGTGAGGTGGTGGAACCATTTCTTTCTTAAATGATGCAATAAATCACTTTCAATAATAATAGTGATGATTAAAAAAAAACACCAGCTTGAAATACATTAACGTGTTTATATTGAAATATTTGTGATGAAGAAGAAGGAGCAATTTTACCCAATTTAACACAAAGAAATAACAGTCAGTGGCAGTGGTGGTTCAATGTAGTTGCTGATCTGAAGACCAGAAACACCTGGGTTCGAGCCCCACCACCGGCAAGCCAGCCATCGCTGGGTCCCTGCGCAAGATCCTTAACCCTTCCTGCTCCAGGGGCGCTGTATCATAGCTGACCCTGCGCTCTGACCCCCAACTTACTAAGATGGGATATGCGAAAAAAGCATTTCACTGGCTCTGCATGCTCTTATTTTTAAACGTTCACATCTTACGTATAGCAGAAACTAAGGATGCACCGATATTTTTTTTTTTTTAAAGAGCAATTACGAATACCGATATTTGTTTCCTGGTACTTGTCGATATCGATATCGATACTTTTAATAATGAGATTATTTGTATGGCTCTCGAGTTACTGTATCTCTTGCCATTTTTTTTTGTGCTGCAGTAACGCTACTGCTAACAGCAAATTCCGCATGCTTACTTCATATGTTTTACCAAATGACTCGTATTATACCTACTCATTTTTGCACCTCTAGATACTTTTGCAGGAAAAAAGTTTGCAGTCTGTCATGCGCTGGTTGTCATCATTCATTTAAAAATATTTTCACAACGTTGAGTCTGACATTCCGTCGCTGCTAAAGGGTCTTTGTGCACTAAAAGTTCTGTCAATGACTTCACAAGAGATATCGATCTTTTGAATCGGCGTGTTTTTCACGAGTACGAGTACATGAGCTCAGTATCGGTGGATCCACAGCAGAGATCCGAACCACCCGAACCACCACTAGTCAGCGATCTGTGTTATACCAAGCGCTATGATGTGTTACATGAAAGCTAATGCTGTAAACGCTGATTTGTCTTACTGGTAACATTTTCCAAAGGTAGTCAAACAGCATTCTGGGTAATGTACAGTATGAAACATGACCCAATGCGTAATAAGTAAAACTTAAGAATTATTAGGCTCGATAAGCGACATTTCGAGAGAAATTCTTAGCTTCTGTGACTTCCGCTGCATTTTTAAAACTGTTACCATCACTGAACACCAGGTGGCAGCCTCTTGGGAAAATGCTACATCATAATTTTTTTTGAAAGCCAAAAACCAGATTAGACATTTAAACCGTTATAGTATAGGTTAAATATTGAAGAAAATACTCGAAGCCCCCAGATGTGTTTTTTTATCGACATAATTAGCCATATTCACACACACACACACACAGTTTTTTTCCCCACTAATGCAATTTTCACAGTCCATTTACTCTGAATAGGACAATTTATCATCTTTATTCTTTCAACCATTATGCCAGATCACATTGTTCTGGTTGTAGGATTTTACAGGAAATAATGAACCCCAGGCTCAGTCATGCTGCTTAATGTTAATTAGGATCTGTGCTGAAGAGAAGCTGATTAGTCCACATACAAGCACAGACACGAAGCTTTTTGGTGAACCAGAAAGAATAAGAATAAAATATATGTGGTTCGGTAATCATGGCTTTATAAATGATTCTTTATTTATGGAGTAAAAACAGTAGCTGATGGAGTTTTATAGGAAAAGAATTACTGTACAATCGATGGTGTGATGCCACCATGTTAATTTAACGCTTGTCCACCGATTTGTTACGTTGGTAGATAAAAACTTCCACTAAATAAAAAATTCCTGTAAAATATATCATATAAATTTTTGACACCTGTGATTTTTCTTTTACCTTTGGACATGTCAAAAATGTGTAACGCCTTTGATTTAATCACTGATTCATTTTTTTCTCCAATATTTACTGCTCTTGGACGTTTTCGCAACACCGACTGCCATTAGCCACTGCAAAGCTACGATACTATATAATCGAACTTTTTGGAGTCCCCCCTAGTGGCAAAAGGTAAAATTTCCATTTTAACTGTTGACCACGAGGTGGCAACTGTGCATAGGGGCAATGGTGGCTTAAATGGTTAAGGTGCTGAGTTGTTGATCGCAACACCAGAAATACCTGGGTTCAAGCCCCACCACCGGCAAGCCAACCACTGTTGGGTCCTTGAGCAAGACCCTTAACCCTTCCTGCTCCAGGAGCGCTGTATCATAGCTGACCCTGTGCTCTGATCCCAACTTACTAAGCCAAAAAAAAGCTTTATATACACAATCGCCACCTTGTGGTCAACAGTTAAAATGGAAATTGTACCTCTTGCCACTAGGGGGAAACCCCAAAAAACATATTATTTAACATTTTATGGTGTGTGTGGGTGTGTAACTATTTATCTGATATATTTGTACAGCAATTTAATTTAGTGGATGTTTTTATTCATGGACATAACTAAGGGGTCAAAACACGGTGTTTCCCCCAGTGTATGTTTGACCTGTTAACGATTTTACATTTACATTTGCAGCATTTGGCAGACGTCCTTATCCAAAGCGACCTACATTATTCCCTGTTACACAACTGAGCAATTGGGGGTTAAGGGCCTTGCTCAGGGGCCCAGCAGTGGTAGTTTGGTGGTGCTGGAAATCAAACTCTCAGCTTTAAGTTGGTAGTCCAACACCTTAACCACTGCGCTATCCACTCCTCCACACATTTTGATACAATATTTCCAAAATTTATGTCAAACTAACCAAAAATCGTTCAGTTTGCTGAAAAACAGTGAAGGTTATAGCCGAATGAACAGTAAATAAGGGAAGTAGTTGCGCAGTGTTTAAGTTGTTGCACTACCAACTTGCGGACCCGGGTTCGATTCCCAGCCCCACCAAGCCACCACTGCTTCACTGCCCCGAGCAAGGCCCTTAACCAGTTGTATAACAAGGAATATTGTAAGTTGCTCTGGATGAGGGCATCTGCTGCAAATGCTGTAAAAAACAACATCTGCTGGATGAAAACTTTGGATGGTCAAGCGATGAGGCTGCAAAGCTATTAGGGTTTAAAAAAGCATGGCTTTGCTTATAAAAAAGGCGGTAGAGCTGTGTGTACAGACTGTGTGTGACATATGAAGAGAAGTCCAGCGAGACTCCAGGTTACTACGAACAGACGGAGAAAACTGCATTGCAGCTACACGAAAATTCGATTTCTTCAGCTTTGAGAGCAACTTGTTCGTACTGTGCTGACTTTTTGTTCTACTTTTTGTGTGCAACACTGCTGAAAAAAATCACATCATCGCAAGTGATATAATCAGATAACTTAAAACCATGAATATGATTATTAAGGCAATTTAATTTTATTTTAATTACATTTATATTTGTAGTATTTGGCAGACGTCCTTATTCAAAGCAACTTTTATATTTATCTCATTTATACAACTGAGCAGTTAGGGGTTAGGGGCCTTTCTCAGGGGTCCAGCAGTGGTAACTTGGTTGTATTGGGAATCAAACCCATAATCTTCCGGTTAGCAGTCCAACACCTTAACCACTAGGCTACCACCTATCTATTACCAGATATTATAAAATGAGATGGAAATGAAAACTGGTAGCTCAGTGATTAAGGTTTTAGACTGCTTATAGGAAGATTTGATTCCCAACATAACCAAGCAGACACCACTGGGCCCCTGAGCAAGGCCCTTAAGCCTCAACTGCTCAGTTGGATAAAAAAAATGAGATAAATGTAAGTATATCAAACGCCAAAAATGTAAATGTAGTGGAAAATAATGGAAAATAAGCAAATAAGCAATAAAAAAAAATTGCTACCCCTTATGATACACACAGTTTTAAATAAAAGAGAGAAAGCTTTTTTCGTTGTACCGTTCACTGGTGCAAGGATCACTCGGGTATGATCATAGGCGATGACGTTAGCGTAGCGGTTCTTCGGCTTGTTCACCTCCAGGTTCGAGTGCTCCCATGTGAACTGCTGCCCCGGATCGACGGACTACAACACAGATAGGAGGAGAAAGGTTTAGCAGGGAAAACATGTTTAGGGCTTGCAAAGTTTTTAAATAACTTTTAAGGGCAGGCACTTTTTAGTTTTTGGTAGCCAACAATAAATTAAAATAGTCAGAATAATAGTCAGAATTATTTTGCAGGTAGAATGTTATAAATGAGACAAAACATCACTGTAGACTATTAAACAATCAAATTACAATTAACAATACAAATATTTGGTTCTAACTGGACATCCTATCTGGAGATTTTTGCAATTCTTTCCACGGCGCATGTGTGTATCTCTATCACATGTTCCAATTTGCAGCGCAAGATTTTACTTGTCATGTGAGGACAGTAATAACTGACAGGGCGATGGAGGTGGAATTGGAGGCAAATAGATCCTGCTTGTTACAAATATAAAATGTGTAAAATCTATTTAGCCGCTCGCCATATACAGTTTGCGAGATTGAAAGTAAAAAACTAGGGCGGGTCCAGACATGATCCTAATACCCCACATATTAATAATGGCTCCCCAAAAACTGTATTTATAAAAGCATTTAAATATTATCCCTCCTTATTAGATACCCCGACAGACAGTGCGGGGCTAGCCCGACTAAAAAGCCCGATAGCTATGGGACGTTGGGCTTGCAAAACATACCTCTGCCCTGCCTGTCGGGGTATCTTACAAGGGGAGCCCTGAAGTTTGATGATTTCGACCTGGAAAAAGCCGAAATATGCAGAAACAGACTACAGAAGTGTGAAGTATCGCTGCTTTTCCTCTCTAGCGAATAAACCTTCCTCCAGCTAGTCCTGGATAAAACATGGTCCGTATATCGTGCACTGTTTCCAGAGGCTTTACGGAGTAATAGCCGACTGTACAGGGTCACCTTGGATTTTACGACCACCTCTTTGTCTTTTCTTCTACCCCCCCATCCTTGAATTTTCACACACATTTGTTTACACCCCTGTCAGTTTTATACCTTTTAGCTTTTTCATTTCTGTCTCACACACACACACACACACACACACACACAGTCTTTTCGCACTAGGCCCCTCATTCTCATCATTCACCTCGTACTCCTGGGACAGCCGGAGGTTGTCGTTGGCCTTCAGAGACTCGGTGTGTTCTGCCAGCTCGGCGATCGGGATAGGGGGGTGACTCAGCATACCTGCAAGGAGTCAAAGGTCAAAGATCAGAACTAACTAAAGTCATTATTAAGGACAAGGACACCTGTGCTAATGAGGTGTATGTGTGAGGGAACGCATTAGCGTGCAATGCGCTGTGTGTAGGCAACAGCATAGACGGGTACGTGTGGCTACTGTATGTGTGTAAAAAGTGTATGTGTGGTGAGTGGGCTCTGGTTGAAGGATCTAGACTGTTACCTAGGTGTGATTTCACACTTATGAATCATAAAAGTCTGCGTCTCTAGATATTATGGCCATTTTGATTTTCTGGGCAAAAAAAAAAAAAAAAAACATGAACAGAAAGAGGAAGATGGAGAAAAAATCCTGTATCAGATGCCATTTTTACGGGATTGTTTAAGTTGAAGTTTTTTGTTTTTACTGGTTGAAGCTGTGGTCCGACAGTACAGGTACAATAGGTGATCATCTTCCAAAATTTTTCTTATTTTGTATCGGATCTAAAACCTCGGCATGTAACAATCTAGATCACTGTTTATTACTGAATGGCTTGTCTGTCAATATTACTGTCGCCAGTTAAGAAACTAGGTGTATTATTTAATCCTTCCTTTCCTTTAAGAGCCACATTTTCAATATTTGTGAAACTGCATTTGACCTAAAAAAAAAAAAAGATATATCTAATTTACGACCTATGCCCTCGATATCAAATGCAGAACCGTTGATGCATGCATATCATCAGCTCAAGAGCAGATTGTTGTAATGCTTTATTAGACGGTTGACAAGACGAAGTGATGACCTTGTCTTTTTGTTCTGCTGCTTGAAGTTCTCTTCACATCCTGATAGCAATTGTCAAGCAGTCTAAATGTGTTAAGTGTATTTTTTACATCTTAGGACCAAGAAACGTTCTTTCAATGACAATGTTTGGTCTGAAAATTACATAAAAATTGTAGGAAAGCACTTAACCAGAATCCTTTGTTTATTGCTCTAGTTTCAACAATGGAAAATACTTACTAAGCTGTCACCGATAAAGCAGCCGCTCTCACCACCAAGCATCAGTGCACACCTTCCCCTGAGCACTAATTGGACACACCTGTTTGCAATCACCACTCACTCTCACTCCCCTACTCCCCTACTCAAATACACTTTTCATAATTTTACATAATTTTACATAAAATCACTTTACATATCTATCTATCTATCTATCTATCTATCTATCTATCTATCTATCTATCTATCTATCTATCTATCTATCTATCTATCTATCTATCTATCTGTCTGTCTGTCTGTCTGTCTATCATATAATTTTATCTATCTATTTGTCTGTCTGTGTCTGTCTATCTATCTATCTATCTATCTATCTATCTATCTATCTATCTGTCTGTCTGTCTGTCTGTCTGTCTATCATATAATTTTATCTATCTATTTGTCTGTCTGTGTCTATCTATCTATCTATCTATCTATCTATCTATCTATCTATCTATCTATCTATCTATCTATCTATCTATCTACAGTAACTAATCTGTGATGGTGGTACGGCTCAGCGATGGATTTATGTGCCAAAAATGAGCACTAATAAGTGTTGACTTCATCTATCTGTCTGTCCATGTATCTATCTGTTTGTCTCTCTATCTATCGTATAATTTTGTCTTTCTGTCATCTATCTATCTATCTATCTATCTATCTATCTATCTATCTATCTATCTATCTATCTATCTATCTGTCTGTCTGTCCGTCCGTCCGTCCGTCCGTCCGTCCGTCCGTCCGTCCGTCCGTCCGTCCGTCTGCCGTATAAGTCTATCTATCTTAATTTAGCTCTATTCTTTATCCACTGTTTACTCAGGACAGCATTCACTATATTTCTCCAGTATCTTCTTGTTTTTGCTGTGGTGTTGACTTGCCTCTCTTCATCCAAATTGTTCTGTTCCATTATTTTTAATATTGTGGAATAAACATGAAATGTTTTAGGTTAATTACCACACCGCCATTTTTGTTACCAATAGAATCATAGCGAACAACTGTAAACTATCACTGTCGTACCGGGCTGAGCATTTTTGTCTCTCTAAGATACTATTAAATTTACAGCAATAGGCAGACATCCTTATCCAGAGCAACTTACATTTATGTTTTTTTACATCTGAGCAATTGGGGTCTTAAGGGCCTTGCTCAGGGGACCAGCAGGGGCAAATCACATAAACACATAGTTGGGTCTAATTTTGTCATGAAAAGATAAATCTATGTGAGACATTACACACAACCCTGGCAGAAGAAGCTGTTTGTCATGTCCTCAGTGTATCAGAGAATGTTATCTCCTGCAAAGGACAGGGTTTATTACAGCGAGGCAGAATTATCTATTTATGTCGAGTATCAATTAGTGCTTATGTGCCAACTTTAAAGGTCATACTGATTAAAATGGTAAACTGCTGTTTCTTTATTTTCTGTGCTCGCCATTTTTTAGCTATTTCCCCCTATCATTCTTTCTATCTATCCATATGTTTGTGTGTCTGTCTGTCTGCCTGCCTGCCTGTCTGTAGTATAAGTCCATCCATTGTGTAATTATATTTGTCTGTTTGTCTATCTATCTATCTATCTATCTATCTATCTATCTATCTATCTATCTATCTATCTATCTATCTGTCTGTCTGTCTGCCTGCCTGCCTGCCTGCCTGCCTGCCTGCCTGTCTGTCTGTTTCATAAGTCTATCTATCTATCTATCTATCTATCTATCTATCTATCTATCTATCTATCTGTCTGTCTGTCTGTCTATCTATCTGTCTATCTATCTATCTATCTATCTATCTATCTGTCTATCTGCCTGTCTGTCTGTCTGTCTGTTTCATAAGTCTATCTATCAGATAATTCTATCTGTCTGTCTCTGTCAGTGAGTCTATCTGTCTATCTATCTATCTATCTATCTATCTATCTATCTGTCTGTCTGTCTGTCTGTCTGCCTGTCTGTCTGTCTGTCTGTCTATCTATCTATCTATCTATCTATCTATCTATCTATCTGTCTATCTCTATATATGTCAGTCCGTCCGTCTATCTATCTATCTATCTGTTCTCCATCTATGCATTTATTTAAAAAAAAGAGGGGGGGATTGTGTCTTTGCATATGCACGCGTGTGTGTGTGTGTGTGTGTGTGTACGAGCCTGGTGTCTGGAAGTTGATGCGTCTCATCTCGACAGGGTCGGTGGGGTGATGAGCCATCATTTCAGCATTGTTCAGTAAACACTTGGTGCCAGGCTCGGAGTCCTTGCGCTTGCTAATTAGCAGAAACAAACACACACACACACACACACACACACACACACCACACACACACACACACACAGACACATAAAATAAAACCCACAAGTGAACAAATTCTGAGAATTAACCAGGCCCAAGACACAAAAATCAATATGTCTAACCTACAAGTCTGTACCAGCACTTTAATAGGCGCTGTAGCAGCCGATCGCTAAACGTTACGTAACAGTAGGCTAATGCGCTTATTATTAGCCATAAACTTCCCTCTTTAGCAGGTTTCGTATTTTCTTTTCTTCAGATTTTGTACCTGAGCCTTTAGTAGGGACTCAGCCAACTAATACACCTCTTAATACCACCTCTATATCACAATCGCAATTATAGAAACCATCAATACTATACAAATACACAATATAACACAGAGTGGAATTACAGACAAAGAGACATTTCACATATTGAGGATAAAAAATATTAAGACTCCAAACCTCTACACTACAACTACAACTGTACCACATACAACGTATTTATCCGATAACATCACAAAACATATATAATACGATAAAAGGTCTGGAAGTGGTGAACAAACTCTTTCCCAGGCTGAGACAAGCTAGTTAGCTTTAGGGTTAGCCAAACTCTTTTTT
Organism: Bagarius yarrelli; assembly: GCA_005784505.1. Classification (NCBI taxonomy): domain Eukaryota; kingdom Metazoa; phylum Chordata; class Actinopteri; order Siluriformes; family Sisoridae; genus Bagarius; species Bagarius yarrelli. Next base: position 1,374,101 of record VCAZ01000081.1, read on the forward strand.
TCCGGAAAAGTCCGCCTTTAAAACATATTTTTAAGTATGTTGAGGACAAATTTCTCCCCCTCCATCAGCCATTGTTGGTGTAAAAATTCTAATTCGACAGTATAAATGAGTTTTGCTAGCTGAACTGGGCAATAACGGTTTTACTCTGATCAACCAATCAGAGGACGGAAAAATGCTGACATCATTGTGGGCCAGCTAGCTGGCGTTAAGATTTTTAAAATTCGGTTTTTAAAGAAACAGTCTTTAATAATATTAACCAATGATCAATCTGCCCCTGCTGATATAGTTTAAGTTCCATGGGCAGCGCTACTGATTCTCAAGGCTTTGGGCAGATTAGATTAACATGGAAACTGAAATCTGATTGGACAAAAAACAGCCACACACACACGCACACTGCACACCACCGCTTTTTTTTAGAATGAAATACTGTAACGTTCTATGGGAAGAGCACTTGCTTACCTGTCGGGTTTGCTGATGTCCCAAAAGAGTGCCGATTGAAATATAAAAGGGAGAGAAAGATCGAGTGAAGAAGTGGCGGGAACAAGAAAGAGAGGGAAGAGATGGACAGAGAGAGAAGTGAAGAATCAGGAACGTTGGAAGGAAAAACAAAAAAAAAGGACAAGAAAATTAATATCTTACATTTGTTGGCACAGTTAACATGACACCTCCTCTGGATAATATTGTGCATCATCTGAGCACATTTAACTCATTTCCTTCCTCTCTGGGATTAAAATAATTCTTTCTTTCTATCTATCTATCTATCTATCTATCTGTCTGTCTGTGTCTGTCTGTCTGTCGGTCTGTCTGTCGGTCTGTCTGTCTATCATATAATTTTATCTATCTATTTGTCTGTCTGTGTCTATCTATCTATCTATCTATCTATCTATCTATCTATCTATCTATCTATCTATCTATCTATCTGTATCTGTCTGTCTGTCTGTCTGTCGGTCTGTCTGTCTATCATATAATTTTATCTATCTATTTGTCTGTCTGTGTCTGTCTGTCTATCTATCTATCTATCTATCTATCTATCTATCTATCTATCTGTCTGTCTGTCTGTCTATCAGTCTGTCTGTCTATCATATAATTTTATCTATCTATTTGTCTGTCTGTGTCTGTCTATCTATCTATCTATCTATCTATCTATCTATCTATCTATCTATCTATCTATCTATCTATCTATCTGTCTGTCTGTCTGTCTGTCTATCTGTCTGTCTGTCTGTCTGTCTATCATATAATTTTATCTATCTATCTATCTATCTATCTATCTATCTATCTATCTATCTATCTATCTATCTATCTATCTATCTATCTATCTATCTACAGTAACTAATCTGTGATGGTGGTACGGCTCAGCGATGGATTTATGTGCCAAAAATGAGCACTAATAAGCCGAAGGCAGGGTGTGTTTGCGGGTTGGCAGGCTGTGTCTCTGTCGGGGAGCCAAAGCTCTCCAACTAAGCAAATACAGATTGATTCTTTTCCCTGAGTTAACCTGACTGCTGGGATTCTTCTTAAAGGACTGCTTTAAATTACATCTAGCTTTATTGTTCCCTTCTTTATAAGCTGCTTTCAGTTTGCATTGAATTCGCAATGAAAGAAAAAAAAAACGCTTGGCATATCTTCCCATTATCTCCTGTTATCATTTCATTTCTTTTTTTTTGGTACTTTTCGTTCCTGATACTAAAATACCCTCGTCTCTTACATATTTAATCGCTGCTCTAACATTCTTCTCATTACCCTGGCAGTGAGTAACAGTGGCCTGAAAAGACTAATCATCTTTTTCTTTCTTTCCTTCATCCTCTTCTGAAAATCTTCTATAAACGGAAAGAGAGATGGTGAAATATTTGACACCCTCTTTTTTGCTTATTTTTCTGACCTACATTACCTACAGATGCGCTAATATCTGGAAGATTATGCATAAATAACAAGCTACCAAAGACGCAATCAAATCTAAATGCGTTAATGAAAGATACCGTAAAAAAATCTGTAGTTCAATAAAATTAATGATTTTCTTACTTCTTATACAAAAGTATAGCGATGACGATGCAGATGATGAAGACTACGGCCAGGACAGGTCCCACTACCCAGATGAGACCGTCTCCGGCATCCAGAGGCTGGGGGTCTGAGTCGGGTGCAATCACTGGATCAGTATAAGGACTGGCAACGAACATCTTCTGAACACACAAACACAGCAGTATTAGATGGGAGGGATGGGATCACAGATATCTCTAATGGGTTTGTGCGGTTCTCTTTAGAAACCTTTTTTTTGACACCAGATTAACTGAGGACTGTAAGGTTTATGTTTTATATAGTTCATGTTTCATGTTCTTTGTTTCATTTTCATTTTCATGTTCTTTGTTTATGTTTTTGTTCATTTGTTTCATGTTTATGTTATGTTTGTGTTATGTAGTTCTTGCTTTATGCTTTTTTAAGTTCTTTGTCATGTGATTTTTGTTCCTCATGTGTTCCTGTCAGGTCCTTGCGTCAAGTTTTCATTCGCTTGTTTGGTCATGTGTTCTTTATTGTCTCTTGTTAGTCTTGTATATTTATAGCCCTTGTGTTTACCCTTAATTGTCTTTGTCATGGATTTCGGTTTGTCCCTGTACTGCTGTCGTGAGTCTGTCCAGCTAAGTCAAGTCAAGTTCATGGTAGTCAAGTTCATGTTAATTTTTTTGTTTATTTCTGTGCTAGTGTTTAAGCTAAGCTAATACTATGCTAAGTGCGCCAAGTCAAGTCAAGTTCAGTTTATGTGTATTGTTTGACACGGTTGTAAATAAACTGCACTTTGGGTTAAAAAATACGACCCGTCTCACAGAAGATTCCAAACAAGGACATTGGATTAAAAAAGTGAAAGCGAAATGCGCCAGATTTCCTTATACAGAGAGACTGACATTTATTACATTTTTATACATCCTAACAAATTGAGAAACACTTGAGGCAACAATGTGACCATGTAATTTGAACTCGTAACCAGTCGTGTTAATCGGAAAAGCAAAGTCCATAAGCATAAACATCTGAAAAACATTTGCAAAAATCTCGCTGGCTCAGCTGCGGGCTCTTACCCCGGTGGTGGAGTTGAGTTCAGCAAGGATAAAGAAGACGTACTCCTGGCCAGACTCCAGAGCGCGATTATCAAAGCCACCATAGTCCAGCTGGTCTCCTAGCGTGAAGAATGCAGGAAGGGTGGAGGGAGTGAAGCGGGCAGTGATGTAGGCACGACGAAGGTCCACTTGTCTCTGCCGTGGGTCGTGCTGCTTCTGGCTGATGTCCTTCAACAGCTATAAAAGGACACACCAAGAAGGAGGATAAAAAAATAACAAAAACAAATTAAAAGTTGAATATGAAAGTCTTTTACAGCCATTTTTTTAATTTGATGTGTGTAATTTAGAGTTTTGGTCATACACTAACTACAGGCCTCCAGGTGTGTAGTATTCTTTTTAACTTCATATTGCACTATAATAACAATATTATAGTATATTATACTAAAGTATACTGTTAGGCTGTGCGTTATTAAAGAAAAATACAATATGCGATAACATGCTAAATAATGCGATATTTTATAGGCTATACAATATTTTTTTAAAATCTGCTTTGTGTTGCTAATCGAGATTAATGTGTTCTACATAGAACTTCCTTTTGGTTGTTCATTTAGACAATAAATCATCGCCAGCATTATCTTATAAAGATTAGCTCGCTAGGAAAAATTTGCGGCTTGTTCATTGTCTTGTGTCAAAGCACGTGTTCGCATGTCCCAACTAACAACCAGATATTTTACTGTCCAGATCAACCTAAAAGGTTGATCATACTATATTATTTGAAGTTTTTTTTTAATCGCAATACGCACATTTGCGACTTTCAGATAGATTAGATATCTTGTGCCTCCCTAGTATATACTATGTATACTATAGTAACAGACACATCGACAAGGAACTAATCTACCTTTGCTGACTTTTTACATGCACGTTACGTGTTGCAATGTTTACGTTGCATGCTGGACTCTGCACATGCACATTATGACGATTAATCTGTTTTTATTTTATTAGTAATCATTTGTGAAAAATTGCATTTTATATATATTGCGCCTTTTTTTCTTGCATTCACATCTTCTGTCTTCTTTCTTATGCCTTTAAAATGTATGCCATAGGCTGCTGGGAGGATTTACAGGGTAAGAATTTCATTGGTGCAACAGATGTTTCCTGTACAAATGACAATAAACACTTGAATCTTGAATAATTTTGACCTAACGTTATAAAAAAACCTGATGAAAATCCTACAGATGCCTTAAATTACAGGTGACGTAGATGACTCTTCTCAGCGCATGTTCCTGGAAGTGTTTAATTGTCCATGTTTTTTTGCTATTTGCATTTTATTCCTTTTTATTACCATTGTATTATTATTATTAGCTTGTTATGCTAATCTGTACACCTGTTCTGTGTTGATCTTATTTGTTTCATTTTGCCCTGTTGACTCCTGTGCTCTTCATCTAGTCTTGTACTTTCTACTGACTCTTTGTCTTCTTTAGTTATAGAAATTCCATCTCTAACATTGTCTATTCTTTGACCAACGAAAAGACACATTTTAACTAAACACATGCACTGAATATATGCACTGCCACCCAGGAAAGAGCAAATCCAAATTCATCCTGGTTAAATAACTGGTTAAATAACCCGATTCTTTACATGACTCGTGATTCACAGATCCTTCTTTTTATTTATTCGTGTTGGTTGAGTACCAAGTTCTCTGCTTTCTATAACAACAAATAAATTAAGATAAATACAAACTGAAAATTACGCCACTCAGTTGTTCTAAGTAGTTGTTAGCTAGCAAATGTAGGAACAAATAGCTGAAACAAAAGTCTCAAAATCGCTGGTACCGATTCATCAGAACCGTGGGATTTAGCAGATCCATCAGATTCCTAGCATGTAGGAAGACAGTCGGATCCAAAGGAGTCAATTTGTGTGTGTGTGTGTGTGTGTGTGAGAAAGACTGAGAGAAATTCACGAGTGAAAGGATTCTGTGAGAGTCCTCTAGTAGAATATAATGGCAAAATCATTCAGAATCCCTACTGACTCAAGTGAATCAAAGGATTCGTGAGACTCGGATTCATTTGAAGTGATTCAGAAGGATTTGAACCTGTAAATGTATTCAAATTTCTCATTTCTATTTGCATCTTGTTTCTAACCACATGTTACATCTATTTTGTCATTATGCACAAATCGTTTTCTATAACCCGGCTGTATGATTGAGTTGCACTAAAGTTTGCACCACTGCGTTACACCCATATCACCCCTGATATGATCCAGACTTCAAAAAAGCGACAACTTCGAATCCCCCACCAGCAGCTGATGCAAGCCCCGATCTTAACTCTGCTGAGTGCCCTCATCACTCAGGCTCAATCAGCTGCCCAGATAGAAGAGATTTACCCGCAGGCTGGCTTCCATCAGAGACAGAAGACATGAGGTCTGTGTGGTAAAAGACTCAAGTGCTCCGACTGAGCCTGGAGCAACAGCATGGTGGTTAGGAGAACTTGTTTTTTTTCCCCCACAGTGCCAGTTTTAATTCTATTTTGAGAAACGCCAGTGGGCTGTTTTTTAGGCCATGACTGGGAAAGTCATAAATGCCACACTACCTATAGCAAAAAGTCAGAGGTGTTTACCCAACAGGAAAGCTGGCGTGGCTGACATTTGCTTAGAAACTACGGGTTGTTGGAGTAATACATTATTTATTCAACTCCAGATTTTCATATTTTAAGATTGGTGTATAATGTATGTATAATGTATAATTAAATTCGAACTTTAATTAGATGCAATTACTGAAATTGAGTTTTCAAATTAAAGTAACAATCAGTACATACAGTGTCACGTACTGAGAGCGAAAAGTAGCAGGAGGATGAGAAGTTTGGATGCAACAGGCTTTTATTTACCACAAACCAAAGAAACCAGCCTCAGGAAACCGAAATACAGCTAAGGAGCAGGTAAACAGCAAGAATGGGCAAATGCAGGGTATACATAAGGGTGCAAGTGCAAGTATTGGGACAGGGTCTACCTTTGGTCGTTAAATTAGGTTGGAATGCAAGTGCAATTTATTATAGAAATAACGAATAAAATGACAAACAAAGAAAGAAACATAAAAAACTAATCTAATCTAACACAACCTAATCTGACAAAAACTGGAACATGAACCTGAACCTGAACCATAACGTGACATGTGACAAGCAACATAGACTGTGACAAGCGACAAAGCAAGACCAAGACAAACTGAAACACAGGGGTATAAATGGACAAACTAATAAAGGGAAACAATCAACTAAACCAAAAAACCCCTGAACTTAATGAGGGACACATGACCAAAATAAACCAATGACAAGACAAAACTAAAAAAACAATAGAAACATGACACATAGACATGGGAATTATGTGACAAGACAGGAAGTAAACAGGTAACCACAACATGTCAAAAAAAAAAAACTTAATATATATATATATACCAGAAGAAATAAATCTACCGTAAATATTACAATGGTGTGAATGCAGATATCGGATACGGTTGTCAAAAAAATCGGATTACACTCCATCAAGACCTGCAGCATAAATGCGGCCTAAGACTTTTGTCTTTTTTTGTCCTGAAACTATTTTGTTTTGATTGGATTTGCTTTATGTATTGAAACCTGAGGTGCTTTAGATGTAATAAAGATATATCAAGAATACAATTATGTAGTATGTTAATATGCAACATATTGTTTGCATTCTTTACTAAAATACATTTTAATGTAATTATTATTTACAGATTAACACCAGTCTAAAGATCTGCTTGAATTTTTCTTGGCGGTTGTGCATTGTACCTCCTCCAAGTCCATTTCATCCGGGCTCTTCAAATGTCGGTTTCCTCCTCGACCCCTTTTCAGCGGAACCACCACCACATAGATATTCCTGTGAGTACAGAGAGACAGGAGTGTGAGCCAGCTTGTCAAGCTCCTCATTAACTAGGCTTACAGCATAAAAATCAAGCCTGCTAATGAATGTTTTCAGCACCGAACTCCCAGAGGAGACGCTGATGGTAATGGCAGGGTCTGTGATGCTTACAGGTGCATGTGATGCCAACCGGTACCAATGGTGCATACAGATAAATTTAATACTTACTCAACACAGCCATTTATCATGGGTCATAACAGTGGGGAAAATTATAACTAGTGGCCTAAGAAACAGAAGTGCAGGATGAGATGTGTGTGTGTGTGTGTGTGTGTGCGGTATAGGATGGCCATTCTACAAGGTTCGGATTGCAGATGGAAATGCTGGTGCAGCATGTTTAAGTTTTGTGGTTTACTTTTCTGCGGTGTGACTGGGAGCTTCATAAGAGAGACAACTGAGCCAAACAAACTGCCTGGAAGTCTGAATTATTAACAAACTAAAAGACTGGAAGAAATTTTTTTAATTGTGAGAGGGAAGTAGTGGGAGGAGAAGGATGGCTGGAATGGAAGCGTGCAGCTGATATATTGTATACCGTATGTAAGCAGATGTGTGTGATTCAATATCACAGTGTGTTAATGTGTCTAAAGCAGATGTGTTTATACACATGTGGTTACGTCTGATGCGTAATATAAATGGAGTGCAACCTGGCTGGGGTTCTACGGTTATTTTATATGTAGGTCAGATGCTGTGTAAATTACATATATTATATAATTATATTTTGTTCCCTGCTAGTCTGGACTATCAATTATTTTCTTCCTAGCTGATGGATACCTGCTTAGCTTTGCCCTACTATGGCCTTGTATTATGACTTCTGGATTCACTAGTTTGTGCACTTGTGCTCCTTCTCTGCCTTAAAGCAAAAAAAAAAACAATGCAAATAATAAACCTAATAAAAAAATGCTTGACAGGTTTTAAAGATTAAAGCAACACGATGTAGTTTTTCGACCTTAAAATAATGTCTCTAAAATGATTTCAGTGGTTGAACAACTCTTAACCGGACAAATTTAACTGCTACCGCTATATAAGCAGACTCTTAACAGCTACAACCACACGCTGTGTGTATTAGGTTCGGGGAGGTACACACAGCCCCACCCATCCCCCGCTGGCGGAAGAGTGCAAAGAAAAAGTCATATATTTTACTGCTAGCATGGGTGAAGTTAGCCAACAACTAACTATAAGGACGAACGATTAAATATGCAAGTCTCAAAACCAACATTATGGCAGAGTCAACAAAGGTAACTTATGACAATGTTTGATGATTGTTACCTGATTGCACAGACAAAATTTTATTAAATGTTTATAATTTATATTTAATTAATCCTTTGCAAACAATGCTACATAAGAACTCTAGCAGTAAAAATACGAGGCTAGCATATTACTGTTCTTTTTGTCATGGTAGGACTACTTTAACTGTGGAGTGGTACTGTGGCCGGTTGTAAGTGTTGAAAGCGTTAAAAGAATCTCCACAGTTTTCTCTCTGTCCGTCTTTCTTGTGCATAACAAACTGGCTAAAATATGTCTGGGAGCGCTGTACCGCTTATCCAGTGTATTTATTGTATCTTCTTCTTTTCCTTTCGGTTGTTCCCTTTCAAGGATCGCCACAACGAATTATTTGTCTCCCCCTAACCCTATTCTCTACATCCTCTTCACTCACACCCACTAACTTCATGTCCTCGTTTATCGCATCCATTTACCTCCTCTTTGGAACTTTCTCTTTTACCTTCTGCCTGGTAGCTTCATTTCTAACATCCTCCTACCAATATATTCACTATCCCTCCTCTGTACATGTCCAAACCACCTCAATCTGACTTCCCTGACTTTCTCCCCAAAACATCTAGCATGAGCCGTCCCCCTGATAAACCTGTTCCGAATCCTGTCCAACCTCATCACTCCCAAAGAAAACCTCAACATCTTCAACTTTGCTACTTCCAGCTCTGCCACCTGTTTCCTCTATAGTGCTACTGTCTCTAAGCTATACATCATAGCTGGTCTCACCACTGTCTCTAAACCATACATCATAGCTGTCCCTCTAAACCATCTCAACCAGCTGTCTCACCACTGTCACCACTGTCTCTAAACCATACATCATAGCTGCTCTCACCACTGTCTCTAAACCATACATCATAGCTGGTCTCACCACTGTCTCTAAACCATACATCATAGCTGGTCTCACCACTGTCTCTAAACCATACATCATAGCTGGTCTCACCACTGTCTCTAAAACCATACATCAATAGCTGTCTCACCACTGTCTCTAAACCATAACATCATAGCTGGTCTCCACCACTGTCTCTAATGTCTCTAAACCATACATCATAGCTGGTTCCTCACCACTGTCTCATGTCTCTAACCATAAACATAGCTGGTCTCACCACTGTCTCTAAACCATACATCATAGCTGGTCTCACCACTGTCTTGTATGCCTTCCCCTTGATTCTAGCTGATATTCTTCTGTCTGTTATTGTATACATACTGTAATAAATCTCAATTGTTTACTACTAACAATAGATTTATGCTAGTAAAGATTATTATTATCACTACAGTGGCATCAGAAAAGAGAGGACACATTGGGGCAGTTTGGACGTGTGCAGAGAAGGGGAAGTGGAAATATTATTAGGAGGATGTTCGACATGGAACTGTAGGGTAAAGGCAATGAGGAGGACCAAATAGGAGGTAACGAGATGTGATAAAGAAGGACATAAAGTTAGTGAGTGTGAGTAAATAAGACGCAAAAGATCGGGCTAAGTGGAGACAGATATTTTGCTATGGCGACCCCTGAAGGGAACAGCGGAAAAGAGGAGGGGGAGTAAGAAGTAGCATTTGTCAGGGAATAAGATATTTTAGGCAACAGTCAAGTTAACAGTCCAGGAAGATAATGTGTTGAACAAAGGAAAAGTGGGCCAACATTAGGATCTAAGTGACACTGACAGGGAGAACAAAAGAACAATTGGTGAACCAGCGAGAAGACTCGCTGATGCGTTTAGAAAGTAAATGTTAATCTGTGTGTCTGTGTGTGTGTGTGTGTGTGTGTGTGTGTGTGTGTGTGTGTGTGTGCTCGCCACTAACCTAACATTGTTGCGGGTGTCCAGTGAGGGCAGTATGATAGTGATGGTGGTCTCAGTCTCGCGGCTGTGGTCGATCTCGGGCCGATTGATGACCATGGGGGGAGAGGTTTTAGCATGGATACGGTGTCTCAGGCCACTCAGGTTGCCCTCGGGACTGGTGATCTTAAAATCATAGCTGGTGTCAGGCATCAGGTTGGGAATCACAGCCTTCCTCAAGCGAGCATCCACTTCCATCTTCTGACGGTTGTACTCCACCTGAGAAGCAGTAGATAGTTTATCAGTGTTAATGTAACATAGGGTTGTAGCTGTAGCTGATCAATCCCACACTGTGCTATACACTGCTAGAATTGTTTCACATGTGAATAGAGGTTGGAGTAAAAAGACACTGTGGCACAAAGGCCCAATCGCAATTTTATTTTATACCCCTACCCCTACGCCTACCCCTTCCCCCCCCGAAACAAGAGATGGGGATAATTATTTTCTTGTAAGATATAGAACACCACTACTACACCTGTACAAGTCATTATACGTAAAAAAAAAAGAAGCTAATTTCCTACCACCAGACTTTAATTTCTGACAGGATATTCTGTCGAGTCTTCAGGTAACGTTATCACGTTATGCAGCAGTGTAACATTAGCGAACTTTTAGCGTTTTTTTTAACCTGTCCTTGAAGAACCTAATAAAATGATATGTAATCAAAGAGATGATTTTTGGTTGTTGGTTAAATTATTTGTGATAATTTGGTTAAATTATTTGTAATCGCCTGGGTGGCTTGGGCAGCCGTGTTGCCACTGTGGCTAATGTCTTAGGAAATTTCTCATAGCACTAGGTTTGAAGTGTAAAAAATCTTCGGTTAAAGGGGTATCTGGCCCTTACCTCTACATCTTTAACCTTATCTTTGTTATAAAATTTTTATACAACTAAGCAGTTTTAGTGCTCAAAGGCTACCAAAATGTCATGCCAATAGATCACTGTTGGTGTGTCTCAAAACTTTTTGATACTTCCTCATATGTGTAAAATCCACAAGGATTAATTCACGGGTTGTGCGTATTTTATGCAGACAGTTCTAGTGTGGGTGAAGGATGTTTTATTTCCAGTCCAGTCACACCTACGTCCACCTGTTTATTCGGTTGCTATTCGGTGTGGCTTGCACTTGCTCAGAAGAGGGCCTTCCAGATAATTCTCTGGTCAATAAAGGATAGAAGGTATATAGGATGGAAAATCACAATAGTAAGTTCTATATCAGGGGGGATTCTAGACGCCCCTTCTGTTATTTCAGCCTCTCTAAGTCTACCAAATAAAACTACCAATATTGATTGAAAATGTAATTTAAATTTATAAGAAATGCAATACATGTCAATAAAAATAATTCTTCTTTATTTTGATTAGTTTAAAAAGTTGTAACTAATGTTTTATAACATGTAGCACTCAGTCCAGACCAGATAGTTTAAATTATCTTAAAACTATTGCAGAATTAAGCAAATTTTTCTATGCCATTTATCTTATACGTTTCTCAGGAAAAATTTTGTTTCCCTCTGCTTTACATACAAATGTCTTTTTTTTTGTCAGATATACTTTACAGCATAGTTAAATTTGTTTCTTTCCATATCCCATCTTGGAAAGTTTGGGGTCAAAGCGCAGGGTCAGCTAACATACAGCACCCCTGGAGCAAGAGGGGTTAAGGGTCTTGCTCAGGGACACAAAAGTGGGGGACTGGCGGCAGTAAGGCTTGGTCTTTCAATCAACAAAGATGCTACAGAGCTGAATATTAACGGTTTTGTTTCTATGCTACATGTCTCACACGGCGGTCACACTCACAGTAAAGCGGTAAGGGGAGCTGCTCTCCGGAAACTCCCACGTCAGCAACACACTTGTCTTGGTCGCCAGATTCACAGAGAAGTTCCTGGGCACATCTGGCAAAACACACAAGAACAGTCCCCCACCCTCATTATTAATAAGTCTGATTTATCTATTTAAAGTGACACACTTGTACACATGTTGCACACAAATCAGGGTGATGTGTGGGCTCCTTCTTGCTGTTCCTTAAATCAGCAAAAGGCTGTGTGGGGAATTCTGGGAAAGAGAGAAGTTGCAAGCATAAGGATAACAGTCAGCTGGTTATGAAGGACTGCATATGTCACCATGACAGGGTTCCAGAGACAGTGCTATCCTAAATTCCTTTTTTGCTCATAAAGAGACTATGGATGGACATGGAAAAGACAACGAGAACATACATGCCAGTGGAATGAACCAATTTTCGCCACATAACAAACTGGAGTGGGAATGGACGGAAGTTTGGAGAAATTAGTGAAATCGAAAAGCAAACAATTGAATTGACAACTAAAAATGAGTGCAAAAGCTTGCCACGACTTACCGACTCACGACTGTTACCACTTACCTCGGCAATTTATCACCAACACGACTTGATGACTTTTACCTGAATACTTGTGAGCATATCATTCTCATGTTCATTGCTCCGTTCAAGTGAGGACAGCACTAATTGTGTTGCTGGGTTGAAAGGGTTGATAGGGACGGTGAGAGAGATGGAGGTGATTCTTCCAAGCTAACAGATTTGCTTTTCTGAGTATGAATCCTTACATCGTCCACCAGTCAGCTTGGGGATGGAATGGCTGGTTTCCTGCATCTTAACCGTATCGGTTCCTGGATATTTCCTGGCTCGCCGTAATCCGGAGGCACCCATGAGAGGTGCAGTAAATAACGGGTAGAAAGGTTCCCGAGTCCTCTCATTTGCAGTACCCAGAGTGCCCCCTGGTAGGTGGGATCAAAGAAAAAAGAGAATCACGTTGCAATAAAAACAATCTCTTCCTGTTCCTGACATACAACCCTACTTCCTCCGATAACCAATCATAATGTCACAGAATGTTATACTGTGGAATTCCTTCCCTCTTAGCTGGCAAAATGCTACTTTATAACGCTAGTTGTGCTGCATCCTACAGTGTTCAGATTAAACAAAAGGCTTTGACTATGGAGGAAATTCAGCGCCAGATCGAAAAGCAATCTGTGCAAATAAGATGAACTGCAATACCCACACGCAATTGCTTTTCGTTAGAGTCATGTGGCAAACACTGCAACGTAAACGTGAGACACTGACAAGCAAACTCTTCAGTCTGTTCCTCCTGTGTTGCTTGAGCTCTTCAGTGAATGACCTTCAGCAGGGGATTGCTTTAAATGTTCAATGTGAATGCAATGCGAATGGGATCAAAGTCGGAAAGCAATCCATAACACCTGCATCGCATTTCACTGTGCAATTTTAATGTTGACAAGCAATCACATCAATACAAAAAAAAAGACAGAAAGAAATGCAATACACACATTGCATTGCTTTTTTTAGGTCATGAAAAGAAAGCAATGTAATCAGCTGTGGAGGGAATACAGTGAGAGAAAATATTATTCCATCCCCTGCTGATTTTGTACGTTTGCCCAATGACAAAGAAATGATCAGTCTATAATTTTAATGGTAGGTCTAGTCTAACATTGAGAGACAGAATAACAACAAAACATTTAGGAAAAACACATTTAAGAAAAATTATAAAATTTAAAAAGAGCAAAATAAGTATTTGACCAAAACAGGACTGGCAAAACCCTTGTTGGTAATTACAGAGGTCAGATGCTTGTTCTAGTTTGTCACCAGGTTTGCAAACATCCCAGGGGGAATTTCGTCCCAATCCTCTATGCAGATCCTCTTCAAGTCATCAAGGTTTCGAGGCTGACGTTTGGCAACTCGAACCTTCAGCTCCGTTTACAGATTTTCTGTAGGATTACGGTCTGGAGACTTGATAGGCCACTCAGGAACCTTAATGTGCTTTTCCTTGAGTCATTCCTTTGTTGCCTTGGCCATGCATTTTTGGTCATTGTCATTCTGGAATACACATCCGCACTTCATTTTCAGTGCTCAAGCATAATGTTTCCACCTCCATGTTCGACAGTACTGATGGTGTTACTGGGGTCATAGGCAGCATTCCCCCTCATCCAAACACGGCAAGTTGAGTTGATGCCATAGAGTCTGATTTTTTGTCTCATCTCACCACGACACTTTCACCCTTTGCTGGATCATTCAGATGTTTATTGGCAAACGTCAGACATTGGTTTTATTTGGCTGTAGGATTTTAGTCCTTTATGGCACACTGGGTTACCAATTGTTTTCTTGGTGACTATTGTCCCAGCTGCTTGAAATCAGGGACTAGATCCCTTCTGTATAGTTCTGGGATGATTCCTTACCGATCTTGTTCTTTGAAATCCTTGGACAGCTCTTTGGTCTTGGTCATGGTGAAGAGTTTGGAATTTGATTGATTGATTGCTTCTGTGGACAGGTGTATTTTATACAGGTAAAGGGCTGAGATTAGGAGCACTCTTTTAAAGGGATCTGTAAGCCAGAAATCCTGCTGTTTGATATGAGATCAAATACTTATGCAAATCAATTTATAATTTTTTATCGTTATTCAGTCTCTTACTGTTGCGATAAACTTACCATTAAATTTATAGAATATTAATTTCACTGCGCAAACGTACAAAATCAGCAGGGGATCAAATAATTCTTACCCCCACTGTATATATATATATATATATATATATATATATATATATATATATATATATATATATGTATACATATATATATGCAAATCCAACAGCTATGTCTGGGAATTAATGCTAGTCGTAGATTATATATATTTTATAATATATTTTCTTTCTTCCTTGAATTGTTAATGCTATAGTTTTTATTCTTATATTATTATTCAGACAGGCACTTTGACTTAAAATTGCCGTGGATCCAGAGCCTGGGCATAAGGCACAAATAAACTCTGAAGGAGATGCTGATCCATTACAAGGTACCATGCACTGCAAACACTCGTTCACACCTAGAGCCTATTGTTTTGCTATTGTTTAAAAAAAAAAAAAAGCAAAAAATAGCAAAGCTGTTGGTCAGGGGCAACGCTTATTAAGGTGCATGAAGTAAACAGCCAGATCCTTTGCATACCAACACAGTAAATAATCCTGTATTTCCAATTCTATGAATATTTTACGTCTAGAAATGTCCTCAATGCACAGGTGGCTTTTGCAATTAAAATATGAGCTAAAAACACAGAGAGGAGTAAGAACCTTCCATCATGCAAACCTTGAAGATGATTAAAGACGTGTGCAACAGAGGAACTAATACCGACTGTTTAAAAAGGCTTACGAAAAAACAATTCCCTGTGTGTGCACGCCCCAGTGCCACTAAATGAGAATTTAGCATCTGCTCAGGTTCAGGCAGTGTGCTCTAGTTCACATTTTGTTTTTTTTCAGCTGCCTTCAAACTCCAAGCAACTTTTCACAAAGATTTATGCATTTCTGCTTCCTGCCACACATACGAAATTGGTGAAACACATACATGTCCACATTTTGTCTCTCATACACACAGTCACATACACACTTTCTCACTGTTAGACTCACACTGTGCTCTATTACTACGTAGGTGGTGACAGATCCCAGGCTTCCTAGGACTATTTCTTACACTATAACAAATATATAACGCATGTATGTCCGCAGTGTAGCTCGCTGAGCAGAGTCATGTAATAATCACTGACTTGTAACTACAAATGGTGTATCGTAAAGGAAATCACGATACGATACATTTTACGATACATTTGTCACGATACAATATCAGGATATACTGCGATATAATACATACTTCAATACATAAAAAAATAAAACAAGTAGCTAAAAAACCCAAATTACAATGCCCTTATTTTATCCGCCATGTTTGCTTCTGAGAAAATGGCCGTATGCGTCAGTGCCATCTACAGGAGCAGAGGAGGAAGTCGTTCGACACGTACTGAGGGTTTTAATTAAATATTAACATAAACATAGATACATCTATAGATACATTACGGTTACCTATAGTAACCCTCGTATCCTGATGGACGGAACGGAGACGTTGTGTCCCCTAGTGACGTACACTCAAACCCAGCAGTCCAACACCTTAATCACTGTGCTACCACTTCCTACATGTTGGATTAAGGTACAGTTGATACATCACTAGCTGAGGATGAGACGCTGGAATTAACATGCTATGCTTACAGTTCTGGTATTTCTATCATTTTCTGCCTTTTTCTGTTTCCAGAACGTTTTCTGTTATGTTAATTTCAAAAAAATGGAAAGGTTAAGGTACCCATTTCATTTTCTAAAATTTTATTTAGTTAAATTTGATTTGTGTAGCACTTTAAACATTGGGGAGGATTATAGAGGTGCTAGTAAGGTGTCCAAAAACCTTTTACCATATAGTGTTTTATCACTGCACAATCAGTTCCAAACATTGTTTGGTTGCGCCCCAAAGTATATCATAAATTTATACGTTTGTCTGTTCTGGTCTAATTCGCCAACTATTTCTTGAATCAGGTACAAGTGAAATGTGACAAGTGAAATTAATTTTAAGGGGCAGTATAAAACTTTTCGAACAAATGTTAAGCATTTGCATTTTTTTTTTTACAGCTGATCAAGTTCAATCTGCTGTAACTGTGAATTGTGTAAGCCTTGTAAACTGACTTTTCGACAATAAGATGCAGAAGAGCTGTTCTGATTATTAAAACGAGATGATATTTTGTACTTGCATACATATTGTGAGTCAGAAACAGTAAAATCGTAGAATGCTTAAAAAAACGCTTATATTAATATTTTTCTCAATCATGTGGGGTTTTTTTATATCTTTTACTACAGTTGAGCTGTTTGTGTGTATTAGCTGACAACCAGTATTACATCAGAGCAGTGAGGTGCAGTGTACACTACAGACAGGTGTGTAGAGAGAGAACACGCTCTAATGAGCTTCACACCAATAGTCTAATGGGTCCCACCTCAGGTTGATCCCTCTCAGGCATGAGACAGCACATTTACAACCATGTGCTCTACAAGTCGGTGAAGCCTTTGGGAGGAGATTTCATAACCAGGTTTATGTAACACACTCATACACACATTTGCAGGCACGCACAAACATTCAGTTAGATACAGAAATAGTGGCATATTAGTATTTAATTACATTAATCCACCCCAACACTAATTGAGAATTAAGGACCTGAAGTCACCCATGACTTCCTGTTTCACTGGGCCTTGTCTCAATACCTGCACTTGCACCCATGTGCTCAGCATTTGAGCGTTTCTGCTAACTGGTGCAAGTGTGTAAAGTTTTCCAATTCGCCGGTGAGCGTCTCCACCCCCGCCTATTTGTGCTGTTAACGCACATTTTCTGTCCAGGTGGACTTTGGGTAAGGTTATTACCCAGAATTCATCTGGTGGTGTGAAGTTCCAAACCATTGAAGACAGAAAGTGGAAAAAGCAGAGCGGTTTTGGTGGACTTTTGTAAAGACTGCAACAAAATGAACAAGGATAGGAAAGTAAAGTGTAAGTAATACCTTGTTCATGTTTTTAGCATCAATACTGCGTACCGGCACAGCTATTTCGTTTCTAAGCGCTGTCGCGAAGATGGCGCAGCAATGATGTTCAACGTAAAATGCGTGGCGTTACTTTATACCCTTCCAATTTTTCACTTGATCCCTTGCATACTTATCGACTAAAGTGTGCACTTTCAAAATTGCACATTTCCTGGAAGACCTTAGGGCGTCGTGTGGGTATTGGAACAGGGCCTAAATGTGATGCAAGCATCAGATTTAGAAAAGGCAAAAACACATTAAAAAAAAACGGGTAAGCAAAAATGGCCATTTTCAGGTCTTAGCAAACTGCCTCTTATCCTTTATGTTACTACAACTGTCAGCACCTACGGATAGATTTTGCAGTAAGATGGGACAAAAATACTATTTCTGGCAACACTTTCCAATGTTGTGTATGCTGGATTAGGGCATTTATTTTCCTCCAAATACCCTGGACACTAATCCAGCAGAAATAGTGATATTTTGCACTGATTTCTGTACGCTTCAGTCTAGTCAAGCAAAAAAAAAAAAAAAAAACTTGCTCAAATGACAAAGGTGCCATGTTTTATTTTTAATTTTCCTGAAATACCTTTTTAATTAAAGGTTGGAATTCACGTGTGTCTTTAGTGTGAGCTTAAGCTATTTATTCCGATATTTAGTTTTACAGCCTTGTTCCACCGTCTACACCAAAGTCGCCAATAATTCTGGGGAAAAGCCGTGAATCTCAGTTCCGCCTTCATTGCCATACTAACATATTCTGCCGCATCATGCGTTTTTTTACTAGCACGGTGCCAGCAGGAAGAAAGGAAAAAAATACACAGGGTGAAGGAGAGAAAAAAAAAAACTGAAAAAGAGAGAGAGAAAACGGGGGGGGGGGCAAAAAAATGAGTCAGAAACAGGGGGTGCGTAGGAGTAAAGGGAAAAGGGAGTAAAAGAACGAGAGAGAGAGAAAGAGTGAACGAGCAATCAAAAGGTAGAATGGACAGCCTGCTGAAATAGAAAGAACATTTAAAGGCTGACAAACTGAAAGAGAAAAAAAACTGACAGAAAGAAAAAATCATATGTTGTTCCTTTTACTTTAATTGCGGATTTCGCTGGAGTGAATTTGAGGTTTGGACGTTTCTACCGTTGGAAGCTTTTGCCATTAGTGCATTTCTTATAGTCGTTCTAAGCTTTAATGTACAGAGCAGAAAGTGAATGAAAAAAAAAGATGACAAAAAAAGTAGCTAATAAGCAATCCGTTGTTGCTGGTGTTGTCATTTAAAGTGATTTGGATCAATTATCGCTTCATACAAACTAAGCAACGGGGGGTTAGGGCTCAGGGACCCCAACATAATGGGCTGGAAATCAACCAGTCTTCCATTGAGCAGTCCACACCTTAACATGAGTACATTCCACAAGTGTGATCTTTTAACATCTGTAAGTCTACTTACTTATACTACTTTAATTGTATTTTGTTTGTGATGCTGCCTCATAAATCATCCATTTTGAACTGATCACTTAATACTAAATCTGTGTGTGTGTGTGTACAATTTGGCCTCTGAACACATGACACAAGATTGATAAATGGGGGCTATTTGCATTATATTACATTTACATCTGCTATTATTCAGAGCGACTTACATTTATCTCTTTTATACAGCTGAGCAATTTGGGGTTAAGGGTCTTGTCCAAGAACCTACAGTGGTGGCTTGGTGGAGCTGGGAATTGAACCTTGGTCTTTCTGGTATCAATCCAACACCTTAATCACTAAGCCACGACGACTTCCATAACTTCTTACTTGTTACACGACTGCCACCACTGTTGGGCCCCTGAGAAAGGGCCTTAACCCCCAATTGCTCAGTTGTATAACAAGGAATACTGTAAGTCGCTCTGAATAAGGGCGTCTGCCAAATGCTGCAAATGTAAATGTAGTAGCAACAGAATCATTAGCCATCTTCTGGTTTTAGCATCGAGCCCAGTGCTACCCCCAACGTTTGTCAGAAAAGTGAAATACACCAGTTATTGTTGCTTATTCCATTTTTAGGGCGCACATAATTTTTACACCCAAACTGGATTAACTAACAAAGGCCAAAAATGTTTCTGTGCACTAGTTCAGAGCTTGCAAATATACCTGCTATGAGTGGCTAACAGATCACCAGAGCGCCAATCACAACAAGCTATTTAGTTGTTTGTTTGTTTTTTTTAATACGAATAAAGGGGCATGGAATGATTCTGGCTTTGCTGCTCTTAAAACACAGAATCCGCCGGCACCGTGGTGTAGTGGGTTATGGTGCTGGCACCCATGCGCTATTGCGACCCGGGTTTGATTCCAGGTTGGGCTCTTTACCATCCCACCTCCTCTTTCTCTCCCTGTTTCATTTCTGATCTGTTCTATTATAAAAGGCAAAAATGCCCCAAAATATTAAAAAAAAAAAAAAAAAAACAGAATCTTCGAGCGCCTTATAATGTCATTCTTGCCTAATATGCACATTATATTTAAATAGCTGTGTTAGCTATAACAGGAATGTGTAAGATGTGTGTATGTAGTTTACAGATTATTTTCTGACTGAGTGAACTAGCGTAAGGATGTTTTTCAGATCCCGAAACACTGCTATAAATCACTTGAGAGTCTCAGATAAATGCTGCAAATTAAATAAAAAATAAGCCACAGACACTTGAAAGTATATTCCAGAACTATAAGTAAGTGATATAAATTAAAGACAGCAAACACTCCAAACACTTTAATAATAAAAATTTTTGCCACATGAACAAAATCAACTGAACCGAACGCCAGCTAAGTTGCGTGCACGTCCGGCTAAGCTAACCGAAACGAGTTTCTTTACGGTCAACGAAAGCTGTTTTAAAAAAGTTAACCCTCGACACCAACGTTGTCTTCGGGACGCATTCAGAAACAACATAATATTCTGCGTATTTTTCTTGCTGACAGATTGGTGCTGTGTGTTTTATTTATTTCATTTTATCTCATTTACGTCTTTTAAAAAAAACTATTTAATTGAAAAAAGTTTTATAATTGGATCGAATTTTCTGCAATTTACATTATTTCTTAGGAGAAAATATGAATTTTCACTTTAAAAACTCGCCTCCAGGACGAATTAAATTTGTCCTAGAAGGTTCTACTTTATATGGAATTAAATCCGTTCAGATCCGCTTTGATGACTAAGGCCCACTGTAGCTAAAACTCACAAAAGGCATGGTGTGATGACATCACCTGGTTATTGTTTAGCACCATGACTCATAATTTATGTCTGATCATGCACACCAGCCTGGCAGACTCCCTGTTCAACTCACATGTGCAAACTAAAGATCTCGGCCTTTCTGTTACCCTGGCAACACCAAATCACCCGCTGCCTGGACAAAGACGGAGAAGAGCATCCATACCATATCCATCCATACAAAAAAGCTCATTCATTCATAACAGAAAGTGATTTTTTTTATGTCATGCAGCCAATCAGGGTTTAACAGTAGCATTGTGGTAAATTAACCCTGAGATGAAACGCGCTACCTGGGAGTATTATAGTTTTTTATCTCAGTGTATTTCCATTTTTTTTTACAAATGGAACTACAATAAAGCTGCAGAAATGATTACAAAAAAACACTACTATATTTAAAAAAAAACACCTCCATCCATCATCCATCTATTCATCCATCCACCCACCTGTCCATGCATCTATCCATTTAATCCACCTGTTCATCCATCCATCCATCCATTACCCACCCATCCATCCCGCATCCATCCATCCACCCACTTGTCCATGCAATCTATCCATCTATTCATTAATCACCTGTTCCAGCCATCCATCCACCCATCCATTCACCCACCCATCCATCTAGCATATATATTCACCATCAATCTATCCATCCATCCATCCATCACATCATCCACCCATCACATCACCCATACACCCATCCCACCACCTGTCTATGTATCTATAGATCTATCCAATAATCCACCTGTTCATTATCATCCCCATCCCATTCAAACCACCCATCACCCATCTATCCATGCATCCATCTATCTATCCATCCATTCACCCACCTGTCCATGCATCTATCTATCCATCCATCCATCCATCTATCCATCCATCCACCTACCTGTCCATGCATCTATCCATCTATCCATTAATCCACCTGTTCATCCATCCATCTATCCACCCACCTGTCCATGCATTCATCCATCCATCGATCCATCCATCGATCCATCCATCTATCCATCCATCTATCCATCCACTGTCTATACTCACTTAGTCCTAATAAGAGTTACGGGGATCTGCTGGAGTCTATTCCAGCTGTCATTGGGTGAAAGGCAGGGGTCACCCTGGACAAGACAAAAAAAAAACACAAAAATGAAATTAAGTAGGTCTGATTTCTTTCTACCCCAAATGGTAGATTAGTGCAGCCTACAATCCTACATTTACAGCTGACAGTTGAGGATTAAGGGCCTTGCTCAAGGGCCCAGCAACGGCAACTTGGCATTATTGTGAATTGAACCCAGAGTCTTTTGAGCTACCAGTGCATTAAACCTTATCATGGATTGGATCTTCATTTAATGTTATCAATGCAAATGACACAGAGTCAAATGTAAGAAAGAGACTGTAAACTTCGAAAAGATTGCACAATAATCACTAAAAGCTGTTATTTACAATGAACTAGAGTATATATTTCTATTGAACTGGATTAGAAGTGTAGGAGGAAGAGTAGGAGGAAAGGGCGCGAGTCCGGTTGGTTATCTGGTTGAACATTGCGTTTACAGACACAGTGACATTAACAGCATTTGGTAGACACTCTTATCCAGAGCGACTTACATTTTTTGTTTTATACAACTAAGCAATTGGAGGTTACGGGGCTTGCTTAGGAGCCCACAGTGGTGGCTTGGTGGTGCTGGAAATCGAACTCCGGTCTTTCTGGTATTAGTCCAACATGTTAACCACTAAGCTACCACTTAGTGGTGACAAGTCAATCTATTTTTTAATACAAAACTAACACAAACCCCACAAGTTATAGGTTAAAAGTTGTTTTGCACATACTTAATGATTTAATTTTTACTAGCCTTGCTTGCTAATATAGATGTAACTTAGATGAGGGTGCTACTTTTCTCCTTAGAAGGACACAAGGAAGGGCTTTTAGGTGGTGTGATCAGTCGTGCAGGGTTTTTTTATACGTGTAAACCTTAAAAATTATTTCTAAACGCTGAATAGTGTAAACCAGATTACAGCCGTCCGTTGCTTCTATAAGTCAATAAGGTCTGCTTTTATTCATGGAAATAATTAGTGCGCATAATATTTACAGGTTAGAACTAATTAGGTCTGGTATATGATTAGTAATATCACTATGCGGTGTATGAGGGTAGTTATAAATGATAATAATGGAAACTTGGTGCTGGAGGTGAATTATTAATAGAATTTAAATGAATTATTTAAGACTGATCACAGTGCAGCTATATTTAAGTTTGCAAAAAAAAAAAAAAAAAAAGGGCCAAATGATGTGGCTCGTTTGATGAAATAATAATAATAATAATATTTAAAATAGGCACAAAAAATGTAACCGATAACTAATAATCAATTCCTTCTCATGAGAGAATACAGATACCATACAGATACCGATAAAAAATAAGTTCGTATTTATTTCAAATATGGTTGCTTTATGTTCTTTTAATCAGTGGTGGGCAGTCAGGGCCTAAACACTATCATTATATCATAGACAGCTGAGCAATTGGGGGGTTAAGGGCCTTGCTCAGGGGCCCAGCAGTGGCAACTTAGTGGTGGTGGAAATCGAACCCTGATTTTCCAATTAGCAGTCCAACACCTTAACCACTGCACTACCACTTATAAATAGTATTAATAATAATGATGCAATATACTGTTGCTGATATACAACTATCCCTTGTCATGTTTTATTTAATTCTAATTGTCAAGCTTATAAACGAATGTTATTCATGCGTTATATAGTGTCCTAATCTCCAGAGTAACATCCTGCATATCATTTAGTTTAAACTGTGATACAATACAAGTGATACTCTGTCTCAGCTGCAGCTTTGTATTAAAATTAAAAAAAAAGGCACCAACCGCCTTATGTCACTTTCACACATCTATTTCTGTAGCACACTCTTCCTCTTACAACCTGCCCCCTCCCTACCACACTCTTTCTCCTACACACTCATGCACACACAGTAGCCATGCAGAGGACTTGTATCATCTCCGTCTCTTAGCAATTAGCAGCTTGTCACACAGGCTCCCGTGATACTCGGTCTCCGGTGGTGGAGGAGATGGGATCATCTCCATAGGGTACAGTACTCTGTATGCATGTCTACCACAAGCAAAGTGTGATCAGTAGTTTTTACTCAGTATTATGCAGCAGTGAGTCTCTTAATATCTGTAGCTTTTTGATTTAACAGCAATATATATTAATAAACAGAATTTAGAACAAATTTGTAAATCCAATACATAAATCCCGTACTGGTCTCTGTGGAATATGTCAATAGAAACAATTCTTTAGGTTCATCACCATTTTATGCTCTGAGATTACTTTTAATATTGATTAAAAAAAATTACAGTTATTTCTTACAAAACTCTCACAGGAACCGCTCAATTTAAGGATTTTCCACCAATCCAACTCTAAAATTGATTTTAAACATATGCTAAACAACCTGAGCTTTCTCTTTATTATACTCTTATTTTGAACAACTGACTAATTAACTGGTTTATTATTAAATTACAATGAACTAAATTACATTATAAGGCCATCTGTGTGGGTCTTTCCCGAACTTCTGTCACAAAAGCAGAGGCACTTTAAATTTACTGCATACAGGATAGGTTAAATTTTTATTAAATAAAAAGATGTTCTAGTATGTGCGCCATTAAAAAGCCATTGTTTTGCTATAGGATGGACACCCAACAAAATAATATATACCAAAGTAAAGTCTGATTACACACAGGCAGTATTGGAAGAAGTAACTATTTACTGTAACGGTTGTTACGTAATTTAATTAGAAAATACATGTAAAAGTAAAAAAAATGTGTATTAAATTACAGTTAAAAATATTACAAATAGTGTAATCTGAATATTTTATTTTAAAAAATAGGATAGTCAAATAATGTTTTCCTTCTTTTTTGTCCTTCCTTCCTCTCTCTCCTCTCTCTCTTCTCTCTCTCTTACACTGTCGAGCTAACCATAGGCCACAAACTGAGCTGCCAGTGATCCAGACCCAATCTCCACCCGGACCTGTCGGACCCTTCCCTGTGACCTGCTCCAGGTGATAATACATCACCATGGTGACCAAGGACGTCCCACTGCCACCATAAAAGACGATCCAGCTGTTCTTCCAGGACTTATGATTTAAGTTGCTCACACACACACAATGTAACTACTAATTCCTGCTACCAACCTGTTTATCACCCAAATGAGGATGGGTTCTCTGTTGAGTCTGGTTTCTTCTCATGGTTTCTTCCTATTTCCGTCTCAGGGAGTTTTTCCTTGCCACCGTCGCCCGGGCCCCCGGCTTGCTCATCAGGGACAAACTGATTTCTGTTTCATTTTCATCTTATAATTTCTTCGATTGTGTAAAGCTGCTTTGTGACAGTCACCATTGTAAAAAGTGCTACACAAATAAAATTGAATTGAATCGAATTGAATTGAATTGAATAATATTCATTTGTTGTTGCTTGGCCTGCTTTTGATTCATGCAACACCTTCTGCCTAAAGTTGTTTATTAAATTCAATACAGTTTTATTTGTATAGCACGTTTAACAATGGACATTGTCTCAAAGCAGCTTTCCACAAAATAATGCAGTAAGAATGAAAAAGTGTAAGAAAAAGAAAAACCCCCTGAGAAGGAAAAAAAAAAAACCCATCCTCATCTGGGTGACCAGAATGTTCATTTATTATAATCCTATTATGATGCTTTTGATTGGTTCTCTGGTAATTACATCAATTCACATTGACGCTGAAAGCTTTACGCTACCAAACCCTATCTGAGAGTAAAATTACCCATGTCTGGTCTAAATGTTTAAAAATGATTAAGTTGAAAATATCTGTTAGAACCTTAAAAGTAATTAAAAGTAATGAGTTACTTTACTTCCACAAAGTCATTGAAAAGTTATTGCATTTTAAATGGGGTCATTTGTAATCTGTAACCTATTCCATTTTCGAAGTAACCTTCCCATCGCTGGTGCACACGGCCTGCTTTGTCCAACATCAGTGTCTCATTAACGCTCTTAAAAGCTGGATAAACCGAAATCCCCCAAATCCATGCTCCAAAATTTGGTGAAAAAGACATCCCAGAGGAGTGGAACTCTTGTAGGCAGTGTTGTGGGCAGAGTTGTTGCTGTAAGGATATGTGACGAATAAGCCCTTTAACCCCCGCACACCCCCATTTAAGTTACTATAGGTGCAAAAGGGGACTAAATCTGGATTCTTCATCGAACGTTTACACACATTTGACCACAGAGTGTAATTTGACTAATCTATATATATATATATATATATAAATACAATTTACAAGGTGTAATAAATCAAGAGTAATCTGAAAAGATTTTGCTTTGGGTCCTGGAGAACCCTAAGGGATCCAATATACATCCAAATTTACAGCAAAATAATTTAATAACCTCAGTGTAAAGCTTCCAGAAATGTCTAAGCGCTTCAGTTTTATTAGAAATGACAAGAAATTTCTAATAAAATATTATTAGAAAGATGTTATGTTGGTTACTCCAAGTTTCACAGTACTACATATCTAATAAACTCTGTTCTAAAAACAGTGAGTGATTATTAGTTAATGTTAGACTGTTTTTATATTTTTGGTGTAAGTTAAGCTAATTAGCTTAATATTAAAAGACTTGCCCTCTTTACCGACTGAAAAAAAAAAAACAATCTGACCCTGTTAAAACAAAAGCAATTAATTACTTCAATGAAAAACCTTGAGAAAGATAATTCACTTGTAAATAAAAATATTTTGCTTCGTAAATTCATTATTGATTGAGATTGAGTTTCTGTACCGAAGGGTTTATTTAAGTTTCAACATTTACACTGCAGCATTTGGCAGACGTTCTTATTCAAAATGACTTACATTTATCTTTTTTATACAACTGCGCTATTATGGGTTAAGGGTCTTGCTCAGGGGCCCACAGTGGTGGCTTGGTCGTGCTGGGAATCGAACCCCAGTCTTTCTGGTTTCAGTCCAATACCTTAACCTCTAAGCCACCACTTCCCCATGAGAATGGGTACTACTTCCTGTAAATTTATACAGAAAAGTCACCCTTGCAGGACCGTAGTTCTACTCTCTAATCAAAGCTACATTGAAGCCTTAACCTTCCCAAATTTCTCATCAGCATCTGATTCATCCCATAAGCCAAAAGAGTTGAGTTGCTGGCTGCAAGTCTGGTGACGTGCCTTTGGCTTATAGAGACTGTGCCCTGGTTTTCCATGCTCAAGGAAGCTGTTATTCAGCACGAGATGAAATTCAGGCACTCTGGGTAGTGAGTGGACTAAAGGAATCGAAACAGTATATATATATATAGAGAAAGAGAGAATGTGAAGTGGTGCAAAAAAAAGGAGAAATCTAATGAATAAGAAAGAAAAAACACGGCTCAGGAAATGTAATAACGCAATATCAGATGGCGGAGATGAGATACTGGAGAAGATTTCATGTCCCCAAGATGACAAACAAATCAATAAACCTAATTATGGGGACCGAATTCAATTTGGTTCAGAGACTTAATAGATAAATGAGTTGAGCTAAACAGTCAATGAGGTGATAAAGCAAAATAATATTAATGCCATTTGTTAAGGGGGAAAAAGGATAAAGTAAATAAAGCATCAGCACCGTTTGTGTAGAAATCTGGGAAACATTCAAGTAACTGATGACGAGAGAAACGTACTGAACCAGAATGGACAGCCTAATTAAAGGAAAAGTAAGTGTGTAATGGACAGCTGTCACCTGTCACCCCTCATTCAGCTGCAGCACAAAAAAGAATTGATGGATGGGCATCTGGCCTGAGGGGAGAAACAGATATCCTACCCTTTCCTATCTGGATCCTTCCTATCCAGATGGTGACAGTTTATTGTAAGTGAAAGTTAGCCTAGTTCTGCAGCCTGAGACCAATACATGTCATTTCATTTATAATCCATCAAGGATTATTAAAGGATGGTAATTATTTTTTTGGAAAGACTTATCAGATCCTACAGAGCATGTGCTGCAAATCAACACTTATTAGCTTCCTCGTTTAGTTCAATAACAAAGAAACCAAAAAAAATTATAATTGGCGTGAAAGTTGCATGCATTCCAACATAACTGTTCACACTGCGGTCGAAAAACATCTGACTTGGAAGTGGAAGTGGCACAAATTGGAAATAAAACGATCAGATTTAATACGATTTTTGCTGTTTACACTGTTATGAGAAGTCTATCTATCTATCTATCTATCTATCTATCTATCTATCTATCTATCTATCTATCTATCTGTCTATCTGAAGCTATCAAAATTTTCAAGTGACACGTCTGGGCTGCAGTCGGTGTTCCAATTCATGCCAAAAGTGTCCACTGGGGTTGAGTCAGAATTAGGGCTTTGTGCAGGACACTCGAGTTTTTCTACCCCAACCAGAACACAGTATTTCCCAGGGACTTTGTGCACAGGAACATTGTCATGCTGGAACAGTGTTTGGGCCTCTAAGAGGTCAATTGTAGCTAGTAGTCATGCTAATTACATCATCGGGTTCGGGGCATTAATTTGATGGTGGTTGTAGAAAACGTCACACTGCAGGTAAATGCAACCTCCAGAATTTTGATGACCATAAACTTGGCTTGGGTGAACATTAGGAGGATTAGTAGAATTATACACATTCTTTCGCAATGTGTCTCAGATGAAAAACGTTGGGTAGAAGGAGAGTTCCGAAAGTGAAAATGTTGTGAAACATTCTTCATACCTTTTTCATATTAAGAATTACACAGCAACATATACTGTATAGAGCCAGTATGCATTAAAATCCGTGCACTTGGCATGGCTCTGGTCTAGCACAACAAAGTACTTAAGCACAATAAACACAATCAATTCCAGAAGTCCCACCAAGAGAAATACAAAGTAGTTGTCTTCTGTTTGGTTGGTAAATGTACTCCTGGACAGCTATGAATGATATACTTAGGATCCCATATTCATTTTTAACACACAATACTGACATTACAGAAATTGTTCTCATCTCTCTTTAATATCTCACAGCATCCGTGATTTCGTGGCGAGGAGTAAATAGTTCTGATTAGATTCTCTAATCCATATTTCTTTAGTGAAGCAAAAGACCTACATTTAGTTTTTCTTCTCTTAGTAGATACAATAACTGTGAATTTGGGTCTAAATGCAGACCAATATGGCCACCCTAGGAAATTTTTATAAAAACAGAAAAATTTGTGGTGCAAAATATCCACTAAAAATCCATCCAAACAATCCAGCAATTACTGCTCGAAACCAGTTGTGAACTTTGTGCCGCCACACTATATAGAATGGCACTAAAAGATACCATTAGTGTGAATGGAAGTGGGGTTAATTTGGATCTTTGGTCTCTGTGATTAAGTGTAATTGCATGAAAGCTCTAAAGCTGTAAGTAGTGCTGACTGACGACGGACCCAACAGGAGAGTTATTAGAAATAATGGAATCTGCGCCGAGCCGTCATAATAATCAATAAAACCCATAACATTCTTCCTATGAACTGCCCGAGCTCGGTTACACACCGACGTGGCATGGACTGCATGCCCAGTCATGTAACACAATAATTGTGGAAAAGTGACAAAATAAATTTGCAAATTAGGGATAACATACTGAATTAAAAAACGACAATGTAATGAAAAAGAATGGCTTTTAAAAAGGTTATCTCGAAGCATTGTCCAGCAGGAAAATCTGGATAACTTTAACTTTACATACCTGTAAATAAAAGGCAGTTTTAACAAACACCAGAATTTGACACCAACTTTAAGGTTCCATTTCTTAATAACAGCTTTATAGTACCTGATTAAGGTATATGTTTCTTTGCATATCCCAGCCTAGAAGGTCAGAGCACAATGTCAGCTATGATACAGCACCCCTGGAGAAAGAAGGGTTAAGGGTCTTGCTTATGGACCCAACAGTGGCAGACTAGTCATGGTGGGACTTGAACCCAGCTCTGGTCTTCCTGGCCATCTAAACAACAACTCAATACCATAACCATTTGAGCCACCACTACCTATTTGAGCTACCATTGCCCAAATCAGAGGAAAGCGCGAACGCAGCCCCCCACTACCAGACATTATGCAGTCAAGAGTCTCACATTTGGGGAATTCGCAGGGTTTAGAACAACTGGAGCACAATAGTTAGCCTCACCCTGGGTGAACCACCTTCTTGATCAAGGTATCTCTTCGCCAGGTAACTAATTGGTTGATTGATGGGGTAATTATACGAATGCTGGGAAATCTTGTAAAAATGACACTAGCATACAAATACAGTTGTTTGCGTGCTGATCTGCAGTTCTTTATATTCCAAGCATCACTTGCTGGGCCCCTGAGCAAGGCCCTTAACTTCTCAGCTGTTTAAAAAAATAAACTCAATCGTAAGTTTCTCTGGATAAGGGCTTTTCACATCTGTCAAAATAAAAATAAAAGTGTCAGTAATACAATATCATACAATCCCAACCAATGATGAACACGTACTGTGGACTATTTCTAAAAAGTCCAAAACAGGGCTACAGAGGAAGGTTACCACTTTACCTACCAAAACTCAATGTGAACAAAAAGCCCTACTGATGTGTCTGCAGTTGAAATTGTGAAATATTTCTTCAAAAGAGTTAGTGGACCGTAGTCCAACCTAAAAAACTTCAAGTCTTATCAAACTGATTGCTGTGTTGTCATGAAACATGGAAGCATTTGTTGCCGAAAATCGCAGATCAGCTAAAAACTAATTTTAATCTCCACTGAAGCATGTAAGCACTTATTTTATCCGCTGGACTAAATGGCAGTACATGCACATCTAGATCAAACTTTACAGATCAAGCTTTATTTATGTCACATGCACGATATCACAATAGCGGCAACATGCGATGTTTACGCTCAAAATGTCGATGCAAATTAGGTTTGGCAAATTGTGTGTGATGAATTTAAATGACTTTCCTTTGCTGTAGGCAGTCCAGCATTTTTATTTCTGTAAATATACACTATATGAAAAAAAACATTGGGACACCTGACCGTTACATCTGTATGTGTTTTTTTTAAAACATCCTATTTTAGAATTAGTCTCACTCTAACTCCTA
Organism: Bagarius yarrelli; assembly: GCA_005784505.1. Classification (NCBI taxonomy): domain Eukaryota; kingdom Metazoa; phylum Chordata; class Actinopteri; order Siluriformes; family Sisoridae; genus Bagarius; species Bagarius yarrelli. Next base: position 1,404,819 of record VCAZ01000081.1, read on the forward strand.
AAACAACCTACAAACTTCTGAAAAGTCTGGCTGTGGAAATTTGCTCATTCAGTCACAATAGTATCAATGAGATCAGACACTAATGTTAAGGTGAGGAGGTCTGGGGTACATTCAGTGTTCCAGCCCATCCCATCTCGAGTTTCAATCAGAACACACCATGTCTTTATTGAGCTCAGGTGCTTTGTGCACAGGGTCATTGTCATGCAGAAACAGTGTTTGGGCCACTTATTTTCAGTAAAGATCTTAAATCTACAGCATACAGATAAGTCCTGGATAATTGTGCGTGTTATCTTTGTGTTAAAAGTTTGGGGTAGACAATATAATTACTTCCAATTTACATTTTAAATAATACTGCAATTTTTCCCAAGATGCTTTGTGAATTGATATGATCTTGTCATGGACTTGTTCTTGATTAACATGGTCTTTGGTCATCCTTTGTTTTGCAAACACGTAATTCTAATATTTCCTACAAAACATACTTGATGAAGTCACTTCACGTCCTGCTCCTTGGCTGACGGATGCGTTACGCAGCAACCGCAAAGAACTGAGATCAGCAGAGAGAGAAGATGAAGTAAGTCTTAGCCTTGAAAAGGTTTCAAGAGGCCTGTTTACACCTGGTTACTTACACAGGGTGTAAATGATAATGCCCTACCAAACACTTTTGGGATGGAAATAAATCCAATCACTTCAGGAGGTGGTCTGGGATTTCAAACAAAATTAAACCAGTCTAAATACATCCGACTAATCAACTCACATACGTCATGGATGATTTGGGAAACGCAAACACTGACTGCTTTATAGGGCGACGAAAGCATGCAGCAAAAAGTGTATAGAAGGTATAGAAACAATTTCCCATCAGTGTTGACTCCAAGCTCTCATCCACGTATCTCGCTGGGTCTTGAAGTTTAGTACTGCCGACACATTACTGTTATAACCACTGCCTTTTGGTGCGTAAACGTTTTTCCAACTGCATTTGCAAACCCTAATAGAGCAAAATAACGGTGGATGCCATATCAGGTCACCGGAAAGATGTATTTGTATTTTGCCGGATATAGAAGATCAAATTTGTATCTGTTTCACTGTGACGCATTTATGTGGCCAAGTGTAAATGGAACTGTTTTGACAAATCAGAGCTATACAATCAGAAAAAAATGCAGTGACCAGGTGTAAATAGGCCCAATAAATGTAACTACTAATCTTGCCTTTTATTTTGACATAAGATGATGTCTTATACCGAATCCACTAATGGTGTATATAAGCTAGTGTCCGTGCCTATTTTGGTTTTCTTTACTGCAAGCCAATCAAAATCTTTAAAGAAATCCGGTGTTGAGCTTGGGCGTGATGCACAAAGAGGAACCTAAGAGACTAAACAAAAGCTATAAATCGCAATATTGGATGCTAATTAGTCTGACTGCACAACATTGGACAATCAAGTGCCGCTTTTTGAAGGATACCTCTAGTTCCTTCAATCCATTACCAGTGGAAATAAAAAAAAAAAGGCTTACCGTAAGTGGTGGTACTGTTGTGCCAGGCCAGTGCGGTTCTTCACTCAAGGTCTCAGTTTCCAACAGTTTTCCAGACTGTTTCTCACCTACCATGAACTGGCTGTTTGTATGCTGTTTACTACGTTCAGTGAGCTTGTTGCTTTATAACAGTGTATACTTATATAGTACCATTAAATAGACAAATAAATCAATTTTAACTAGTGGTTAAACAAATGTAGGGGATAGAGAATAAGAGTAAAAATAAAAATTAAAAAAAATAAGGAGAAAAATTTAACATAAATCCCATCCAGTCTGTTTGTGGCGTTGTTTTGCATGTAAGAATCGAAAGATTTTCACATACATGTGACATATAAATCGAAAGATTTTCACATACATGTGACATATAAATCGAAAGATTTTCACATACATGTGACATATAAATGAGAAAGCTGCTGAATGCATAATGACGGATGAGGGATGATAACTGGATAGACAGATACGTGATATCTTTTAGACGCAGACTCCTTCTCTCAAGAGTTTGTTGGAGGAGTAAGTCATGCACATGGCTTCATGTTTGAATTTCATGCAGATTGAGCACAATGACAAACAGGGAGTAATGGGAGAGAAAAAAAATCAAATCCATAGCACGCTCTGGAAATTCCTCACCAAACAAGTACCCTGTGTCCTACTTTTCATAAAGTTCTCTTCTATTTAAAATGCAAAAATAAGCAGATTGCCAGTCACATGCACAACGTCATAGTGCTACATATTTTTCTAAATCAGCCATTTTAGGGACAAAATGAGACACAAGGAGAAATGAGTTATGTTAAAGAATGGGGTCATTCCAGTTGTTTAAAGCAGTATAGTAGAGACAATTTGATAAAACATGGACATACTGGCTTGTGCAGTGCGATGGAAGATCTCGTTGGTGAAGGCGCCGATGCCTTTGCTGGAAATGGCCGCCAGAGAGAAGGTGTATTCGGTGTTTGCTCGCAGACCCTCGACGACGTATGAGGAACGAGGTTCAAAGACCTTCTTCTCCTGTGGATACAAAATAGCTATTTATTTAAAAGTTAGAAACAAATCGATAAGGAGGTAGAGAAAACATTGGGTAATGAATACATTAGCATTAATCGTACATACATGACATGGAATAAAATACGACAGTACGTGCTGTTAGGAAAACAAGTAGTGGGTGGTGCTATACAGCTTAAAGAGGAAGTAATAGGTTTGGCCCACTGATCAAAAGGTTTGGATGGGACCAAGCCAGACCTTTCAACTGACAGCAGAAGGTCTGGACAACTATAACAACTTTTTGGACAAGTGGGCGTCTCACTGACATGTAAAGGAAATAACTAGAGTTTAATGTTCTGTAGAATCCAGTCAGAGTGAATTTCAAATTTCTAATATTAAGTGTCCTATTTTTCAGAGATCCGACCTATTGACTTATGTCCTGGGAAGTGGCACTGCTTGGATTTCCAGCAGCATCAAGTTGTCACTGTTGGGCCCCTAAACAAGGTACCTAGCCTTCAATTGCTCAGTTGTATAAAAAAAGAGATAAATGTAAGTCACTCTGGGTAAAGGCTTCTGCTAAATGTCATAAACGTAAACGTCCTCTGTAGCGGACATTTTGTTATCAAGTTTTGCTGTACCATACAGAGGATTTTCTGGGTTTCTAGTGATGTCATTTGATTGGCTGGGACGCTTCCTACACCGCATCCAAAATGGCCGCCACTAGAACAGGCGCATTTTATGGAATAGACAGTCCTTTCAAACTAAAATATAAACGTGGTCCACTACAGTGAACATGCTGTGAAATTAAACATAATATTTAAAATTAGAAATAACATTGTAGAACGTATTTTAACCTAAAAAACAAACCAAAAAATTGCTGACACTTTTTTTTACTTGGGTCTCAAAACAATACGCATTCAACAGTTTGTGAATGTAAAGTCTAAAGCTGTGAATACTGCAGCCGGGCCCTTAAGAAAGGCCCTCAACCCTTTACTGCTTAGTCAGATGAATGTAAGTTGCTCTGGAGAAAAAGCTGAATGTTAATATCTAATGTTTTTTTAATAACAACACTACCCAAATCCCTCTAATTTGCAGGAGTGTTATGTCAGAGAACTTAGATCTAAGTAAAAAAGCGCTAATTCAAACCTGACCAATCAGAATTCACGGATGCTGTTAAAATTAATTTAGTTAAAAATGTTACAAGATTAAGACCAAGTTCTTATTTCAAGCACACTTTTGTGGCACTACATATAAATCTGAAAACATTAACAATAAAAATAAAATTGAAACAATATATCTTTAAAAAAAAAATGATAAGTGACAGACGGATCACAGTGTACATATTCAATACTGCAGCCTGTCTGATAACCTTCAAAGAGCTCGGATCGCTTTCATCCGTAATAACTGCAATAATCAGATGTCTCACCTGTGTGCCGTGCTTGGCAGCCCTGTAAATGAGCTCGTAGCTCTTGATGGGCTCTTTAGAGAACGGCGGATCCCACATCAACTCGATGCTCGTATCTCTAACTTTGCCCACCCGGAACTTCCCCGGCTGGCCTGGGACTAACACAGAGATTAAAAATAAATGATGTAAATTAATATGACATAAAAAAATGATTGAATTACAAAACCATTCGTGATGAGATCTAATGGAAACACTCGGCATGGCATATGTGCAAAAACGGTAAAAGATTTCAGCATGAAAAAAATTGAAATAGGATAAAATCAAAAATAAAATAAAAAAATTAATTAATTTGAGGTTCATTCGCATAAATGTTTAATGAAATCTTAAAACAAATTTGAAAAAAAATCCAATTAAAAATGTTCTATCACCATATATTTACTCACACACACTTCTTTTACTAACTTTCAACCTGAAATCGTTTAACAAATCATCGTCGAATAAGGCGTCATATCTAATAAGTCAATAGACGTTCAATCATCTTTCACTAACTTTTTTAAAAGAAAGTTTTTAGAGTGAAAGCCATTAAATATGCTTCTAATGCAATATTTATAAAGAACCTAGAAAGAATTGAATTATGGGTAATGTAGAAGTAGGCTTAGGTTAAGACACTAACTAATGGTAGCCACTAACTAGTGGTAGCCCAGTGGTTAAGGTGTCGGACTGCTAATTGGAAGACTGGGGTTTGATTCCCAGCACCACCAAGTTACCACTGCTGGACCCCTGATCATAGCCCTTAACCCCCAATTGCCACCCAGTTGTATAAAAGGGCTAAATGTAATTCGCTCTGGATATGGACATATGCCAAGTACTGCAAATGTAACTAAAATAAAAATATGCCAATATGTCAACGAAGCGCAGAATTTATGCTGTAACCCCATCAGGAGTCAGTTAAATTTATTCTCGACTCACCCCCAGGCAGGACTTTAATATGCACTGAGTCAGAGAAAGGTCCGTCTCCAACAGAGGTAAAAGCCAGCACACGGATGGTATATGTCTCAGATGGAGCCAGGCTCTGAATGGTGGTGATCACACTATCCTGAACATTATGAATCCTCCAGTTGTTTATAGGCTGAGACGGGTCTGTAGTGTAGTAAACCCGGTAGCCTTTTATTTGGCCATTGGGTTCCTCAGGCTCCTCCCACCTGACAGTTACCGTGCTGGGTGAAATGATTTGAGCCTGCACGTTTCGAGGTGGGCTGGCTGGTGCTTGCTCCCCAGTCCTAGCTTCTACTTTATTGCTGGGTGGGCCTTGACCGATGGTGTTGAACGCAGAGACACGGATTTCGTACTCGGTGTTGGGATAGAGACCACCGATACTGTAGCGTGTCGTTGTGATGCCATCCACCGTCTCAAACTTGCTGTCGGGTGATTTCGCACGGTATTGGATGATATAATAGGATACGGGGTCTGGATTGCCAGAGTCCCAGGTGATGGTGATGCTGGTGGCTGTAGTCTCGGTTACAACGGGGGTTCCGGGTGCTCTTGGTAATGCTGTGGGACAAAGATCAGCAATGAGTTTTAAATTCAAGTACAATATCAAAGTAAATAGGAAAACAAACTTAGAAAACACACAAAAAATAGATATATTAGGGCTGTGCAAAAATATTGATACAGCTAGCTATCATCAAAATATTTTTTCACAACAGTGTATTGATATTCTAACCTCTAGTATCGATACATTTTAAAATTACGTTTTAAACTGATTTACGTTAATATTTGACACTGTATGTGTCAAAAGACTTCCTCCTCCACTCCTCTAGATGTCGCTGACACGGCCATAGTCTCAGAAGCAAGAACGGCAGATAAAATAATAGCGCCTCTGGCTTTGTATTTGTTTTACCTTTTTTTTAAACTTTGCAATATATAGTGATATATTGTATCGTGACCCATGTATCGGGATATTATCGTATTGTTAGGCACTTGTGAATGCACAGCCCTAAGTGATAGTGCTAGCAAATAAATAAATACAACTTCCTTTGCATAGTTTAGGTAATTAAAGGTAAATTAAAGAAGTTCTCTGCTTTAAAAAAATAATTACTAATTATGACTTGTAAGGCTGTCCAAAACTGAAAGTGGTCCACGTGGACACCTTTGCTTACATTTAACGATGACCTGAGCCACAGCTTCAATAAGCCCCAAGCTGCTCATGGCCACGCAGGTGTAGTTGGCTGACTCGCGGACACCGTTTAGCTCCAGAACGTTCCGTCCGACCGGCATCTCTTCTTCAGGCGTCAGGTCTTCGGAGTTCAGCATCCATTTCACATAGGGCATGGGGGAGCCCACTGCTACACATGTGATATTTACACTTCCTCCTGGCATGATCTCGTGACTGGAGGGCAGGATGGTAAAACGGGGCGGAACGCGGCGAACTGTAGCAAAAAAACGAGACAGAAGAAGACAAAGGGATAACAATAATGGCAAACAAACATGCAGGGGTTTGCAGATAAATTCAGCTAGATACCATGGAGGAGCTGGACATCGGAACTGACAGGAAAAAGCACATCTATAAGGTCATACTGCAAACAATAAAAGATATGGTATATGAACGCGGATGTAAACAAATATGTACGAGTTCAGAATCTTAAGGCAAAAGAAAGGTCACGCAGTCTGTATAATGAACCGACTATCGCAAACTGAATTCTAAACAAGTACAGCTTTCTATTTTAGGAAGCAGTAAAAGGCCATTCGTTAACCTCAGGGTTTAGTAACGCACTACCTAAGCTAGATATAAGAAACGTAAAAGTCTAAAACGCAACGTTAACCCAAAAGGTTTCCTTCTCGTTGCCAATTTTTTTTCACCCCCGGGGTGTTTTAAAATAACTTTGCACTGCCGTTAGCGACTCGGTCAGGAACCAGTGGGAATAATAATGCTGCATATTTCTTTTTAACAGTCGCCCCGTTCTGGCGAGCTTCACTTTTACCTACCCGACGTCAGCTCTCGCAGCCGAGCTGAAATGCCCCAGGCTTTTGCTGCACAATGACAAATTTTAAAAGGGAGTTTTTTGCGGCTTCAGGGCCGGGCTCCATCCGACAGGCCCTTTTCAAGATCAGACTCAGCTGCGATCGATGCGTGCAGCTATCGATCTCATGGGCGGTTCAGTTTAGGCTGCGCGCATTTATCGAGCAAGAGAGATATGGATTAGCAAAAACTGCAATGGGGGGAGGGGAAGGACAACGTGGGCTGCATGAGGAAGGATATTAAAGGCAGATTAAGTAGGTGGTGATTGGTTGATTTGAATTATTTTATTAGTTATATTCTAAATTAGCCTGTGTGTCGTGTTACATCATTTGCATACATTTGCGAGAAAAATCGAGTCGTAAAAATTATGTCAACTGAGTAGAAAATTTCGTAAACTATACATTGATGGTGACTTCAGTTATTTAACCTAATAATAAAAATTAAGCTTTTCGCTTATTGTATTATATTAGCAGATTTTTTTTTAATCTCTGCCAAGAACAACAACACAAAAGCTACGTTCAAAGCTACGTTCTTTTTACAGTTCAGGTAAATAAACAACGCTAGCTGTGTTTTTTTCTGTTTCTCTATTCACTTCTTACAAACTATAATCGTGAAAACATTTATTTTTATAGCTATTCTTTTTGTGTTTAAAGATTTGTGCTACGAAGAGCTGAAGAAACGATAGCAGCATTGCTAAAATTTCCATAGTATTTTACGGTATATTCCCTGGTTGTTATTCGATTAAACAGTAAAGAGGGGATCACAGAAATCTATGGCTTGTTGTTTAGGTGAATAATAAGTGCAGCTGTGTTTAAACTGAGCTTATCTTCTATTAGCAGCTAGACTTTTTAAAGTAAAGTGGAAAACAACTTCGGTCTGTGTGTGCGGGAGTGCGCGTGTGTTCGAAAAGTAGATGCAAACACACCACAAGGAAGCGAAACTCCTGCTGTCAATGCTATTAAAAAAAACGCCTCTACTCTCTTCTGGAAGATCTAGCTCTGTCTGGGTGAAGAAATAAATAAATAAACAGAATAAATAAATGAATAAAGGAAAGGGAGTTATGGTAATGTACAATATGCCAAATCTGCACACAAAGGACGTGAGATGGAATGCGGGAATGAAGATATTTTTTTTTGGAAAGTAGGATAGAGAAAACAAAGGAAAGAAAGAGCGAGGAGAGGAGAGTAATGAAGACGAAGGCATGCTGAGACACGTTCTGAGCGTTCTACACTGCTCGGTTGATTGATGAAACGTCCAGGTGAATGTCCAATTGATCTGGAGAAATATCAAGCGTCCGGAGCGTCGAAGGTATAGTTAAAAAACTAAACCAAACAAACGAAAAAAAACCCAAAATGTATGGGATGAGGGACAGAACGCAAATATGGACAGACTTGTATGAAAGAAGAGGAAAGTACGGAGGTATGGAGCAGAATCGGAAAGAAAAAGGAAGGAAGCAAAAACGGGGACAAATAAATAAGAACTGCAATTCAGATTAGAGAGAAAAATATATTTCTTTTATTAAAAAAAAAAGCTTTTCAGCGGCTGATGTTGAGCTGCTTGTTTTTCATGTGACAGCAGCACAACACGCGCTTTCATGCAGATACACGTCAAAAGCTTCGGGCATCAAAATACAAAAATATTTTTATTCTAAATTTTTGTTTAAGTCACGTTTTTTTCCTGATTTTTTGTTAGTGCAGTCCACCGGATATGGACTTTCAGCTCATCCATCTTAAGATTGAATATGCTTTTCTAGTTATTGTAGCCAATAAGGCTGTGTAAATATATCGATACAGCTAACTATCGCAATACATTTTTTACGATATTGTAGCGATTTTTCAACCTCTAGTATTTAAATGACATTTTACGTATAAAATTACATTTTTTAACTGATTCCCGTTTATTGTAATTTTAATTAAAACCCTCAGTACGTGTCAAACGATTTCCTCTTCCACTCCTGTAGTTGTTGCTGTCACATATGCACATTGTCTCCAGTGGTGGGCAGTAGAGCCTCTACGAGTTTAACTTCGTTTTTCAGAAGCATAGTGGTGATAGCGTCGTTGTTTTAAGAATAGATTAGCTTTTCCATAGCAAGGCTTTTTTTTAAATCATCAAGTAGTGCATTAGCATCCACACAAGCTACGTTTACTGATCCTGGATCACCAAATGACATTATTCACAGAACTGTGTGGCTGACACACATGTAGAAAAATCCAGATTCCTACATAGTTTAGCTTACTACATTTTCCAAGAAGCTTGCTCCTCAGCAAGCATACCCTGGCTTGGTATTTCTTGTATTTTTAGCTTTATGTTTTACATGTATTATATTTTTCTACGGTATTATATGTAATGTATCGCAATATATCGTGATATATTGTATCGTAACCGATGTTTTGTATTATGAGACCTTTGCTAATACACAGCCCTAGTAGAAAAGTTTCTTAAAACTTTCCGTCAGTTTCATCCAATCATATAAAATAAAGGATTGCGATGTTTTCTGTTTTTCGCCCCATTCTGTGTAAACTCTTGACTGCCCCCTGGAGTATTTGAATGTTAACTGACGCATTTATCCTGTATCTGCATGATCTTATACACTGCACTACTGCTAGACTAACGGCTAAATTCGACCTGAAATATATCTGGTCAACAATAAGCACTTAGTGTATAATCACATGACAAGATATTTCCTCGTAAGCAGCTAAATGTTAAAACAGTGCCGCTTAAACCCGCAACAAACTACTGCTGTGTTTCTTATACACATTCTACAAAGAAAGAACATTAAACTTAATGAAGCAGCTCAAGCCCCTATTCTTGTATCTTTGGAGTAGGTTTTTGCGAGATCAGAGCCTGGTCTCGGAGCAAAGCACGTATTAGATTTCCTGGCTTACGGGGGATTCGCTGCTCAGGATGGTGTTTTAAATGGCGGCTTTAGCCTCGGGGAGAATATAAGCCCGAAAGACCAGTGCGAAACACAAATATATCCGCTTTAGGTTAAGCTATTCAGCTCAGGCTATCCTGCTGGGCAATCAGGTCACCAGCTCTGCAAAGATTCCAGATTTGTAAATTTTAGCTACAGATGGCGCTCATGATGGACCGGCGAGGATGTGGATGTAGATGTGGCCGATAGCACTAAAGCATTTCGGTGGTTGGGTCTAGCCGTGTCTGGATTATTCATACGCTCACAATCATTAATACATTTCAGCTTTTATCCACTTTGGTGTTTTGCATGTGCCGGAGGATACCCAGAATTGGATAACAAACTAAATGTTACATAAAAACAATGTTAAGCCTAAAACAGTCATTTGCTTGATTACAGACGGGTGGTGGTAAAGAAAAGGAGTGCATGCAAGGCTATGAATCATCAGCGGAGGCATATTTAGACAGAGCTCACAGCACTGCACCAAAGCATGCAACATTCACAGCATGCAGCATACGATCCAGACGGTTACCGATTCAGTTTGCAAAATGCAGCGAGCACCAAAAAACATGCTACATAACTGATTATGAATATAGGCTAATAGCATGATTACTATATCTTGATGTATAAACATGTAAAAAGAAAAAAAACCCTGCTAGTATTTGGCGTATTTTATTTAAATAGCTCATTTATAATAAATGAGGATTTTATTAGCTGGCCGTCTAGACATGACAAGTATCCGCTTTGCTATAAGGCAACGTTGTTCCAATGTTAAAGTGATAATGGTGCTGTTGTGCTCTATTTTATTTGACTGAATGCAATTGGCCTTGTAAATCAGACACATTAATACTATATTCTCCTCTTTCCCTTACTGAGGGTCCGTGTCCAGAAGAAGCACAGGAAATCGGCTGATAATTTTACAGCCTCTATAAGTGCAGCCATAAAGCACTGGCTTTCAAACCAAAGCCGGGGTTAAGGCCAAAGGGCGGCCATTTTCTAGACAGCTGGAGGAGACGGCAGGAGACTGTCTGTTCCGCATCTAAATGGCTCCGGATCTCCTCCCCGGCCTGTCATATCCGCCCTCATCACTAAGATCTGCAATCTATTCGATCCGTATGACTTAATAAAATAGAAATATACAGTACGGTTTGACATTAATTACATTGAAAATACTATTTTTATGTTGTATTTGATGCTGAAAGTTTTTTTCGATACTGTTCCTCAAACCAGTAATGCATAATCTTAATACCGGTGTTACACAAGGTGCATATTATTATAATGATTAGGGAAAAAAATGGATTTCCGCCGAAATCCTGGCGCAGCGTATAAAAAAAAAGGGAAACTGATGGATACCAACCTTTAAAAACGACTATCAATCTAATAAGACGCAAAGGTGACAGAGACACTGTATGCAAAATATACTGTTGGGCTTTTATTCAATATACATCTGTTTTTACTTATACTTTCTACAAATTAAGGATCACATCCGGCATGTCGACTGTTTCTTCTTTTCCTTTTCATGCAGTGCTTTATTTTAATCAGAGAGCTGGTATAAATTATTATGTGTTGGTTTGCTGTTATAGAGGAAGTAATTACAGAGAAAGCAAAGTGGATTATTTATTTTATTACTAAACGCTTGCACTTTTTATCTGTTTAGAGGTTTTAATTGAATATTACGGAACATCCTGTTACTAAGTGTCGTAGAATAATCAGCAAATTATATTATACAAGATAAAGAAGTGGTTCCTTTCGTGGAAAGTAACTAATTACATATACGTTTGTTACAGTACTTAAGAGGACAGAAAGTTTCTTGTTTATAACATTTATTAGCTTTTTTATTGTCTGACAATTAAGTAGGTTTAAGTATCGTTTGGATTATAGCGATTCTGTTTATCTATTACAATTCTTATTAAAGTTTGGATTTAAATATCGGCAAATAAAAACTTTAGATATCATAATTATTTATTCTGTGGCAGATGAATACCATGAAAAAATAAGCCGCCAACAGAACATTGTACGTTTTATCATTTTACATTTACAGCATTTGGCAGACGTTCTTATCCAGAGCGACTTATATTTATGTATTTTATACAACTGAGCAATAAAGGGTTAGGAGCCTTGCTCAGGGGCCCAGCAGTGGTGGGCTGAGAATCGCACCCCGGTCATTCTGGTATTAGTCCAACACCTTAACCACATTACAACTAGAATAAATATTATACATCTTGACAAGTACAGTAAATGGTAATAAAATAAGAATAAATAAATAAATTGTGTTTTCTTTTCTATTTAATTCGGACAAAACTGACTTTGTAGATATATTAGTGTTATAACAATTTTGTATATATTTATCATCCGTTCCAGTACAAGACATCAAAGACAAATCAATGTAGAATCCATCCAGTATGAGACATTCCGTATCTTTCACAGAAAACATCCCATAATTCCTAATATTTAATCAACTTCTTGCACCATCACATTTTACACACTGAAATACTTTGTAACGCCGTCTCTTGAGCACTTTTTTTTTTTTTTTAACAAAAACACTTATTTACTCTTACTAAAGTCATATTATTTTTTTGTACTTCTACCTGTACCCGAGTGAATAATTTCTTAATTAGCAATACTTGTACTTTTACTCGTACTTTTTCCACCACTGCAGAAGTCAGAGGAACTACCGAAAAAGCACTGTTAAGTAAAAAATATAGATGTTTTAATTAGGATTAAATTTTTATCAGAGATTATTATTATATTTTATTGCTGGTTAATCCCTATTGATAACTTAATCCCCCGCTGAATGCACAGTAATCCGATTTCATTACGTGGCTGAAGGTGAGAACCTTTTAAGCACAAATAGCTCACAGCCGTGATAGTGTTCTGAAATATACCACGCCGCTGGCAGTCCCAGAGGCTTCCATTAGCACAATATGGCAGAACACTTTCTGCATGAGGAGATCGACATGGCAGATTAGCCGCTTTGAGATTACGGGGATGTTGACCACTTTAGCTGGTGAATAAGAGCTTTTTACACACTGCAAGCTGCAATGTTTCGCTCACATGGACTTCTTAATGATCATCTGCACTAAAATAATGAAACTGTATTAAACAAGGTGAAAGAACTGTCACATTAATGAGAATCAGGAAATAAATTCCCTTTTGCCTGGAAGTGATTTTCTTTAAAGGTCAACCGATAATCGTTTTTTTTTCCTGATATTTTTCCTGATATTCAAGTCTTTTTACATTATTGGTAATTAGTTTTGTAATATTGGCTTTACCAATATATAGTAGTCGTAGTAGAAAATTTGTGAGACAATAACATTCGTTTCTTTTTCAGAACTCTAAAATGCTATGCATTTGCCAGTAACAAATATTTTTCAGGTTTAAGACACAGCTTCTAAAATCTATGCGAATGTGTGCATTTAAACGACCAGAGAGGGTTCGCTTACATGTTGGCCCGGTGGCCTAATGGATAAGGCATCAGCCTTCATAGTTAAGGATTGGGTCAGCATATTGTCTGAAATAGTAGCTTAGTGGTTAAGGTGTTAGACTGCTGAATGGAGGATCATGGGTTTATATCCCAATAGCACCAAGCTGCCATTGATGGGCCCATTTGTAAGTGTACGAATTCATACATTCTGTAGTGTTCGTAGTAGTTACATAGACTATATCAAAAAATATTGACACACACCAACAGATGGCATCACAGTCTTGCCCTTCTGTAATAGCTGTAATCGGTATCAAAAAGTTTTGAGACGCACCAACAGATGGCAGCGAAAGGCTTGCTTTCTGTAATTACTGTAATGGGTATTAAAATGTTTTAAAACATGCCAACAGATGGTGGCACAAGGCTTGCATTCTGTAATGGTTGTAATGGCTATCAAAAAGTTTTGAGACCTGCCAACAGATGGCAGCACAAGGCTTGGACTTCTCTAATGGCTGTAATGGGTTTCAAAATGTTTTGAGACACACCAACAGATGGCAGCACAAGGCTTGCCCTTCTTCAATGGCTGTAATGGTATCAAAATGTTTTAGGACATGCCAACAGATGGCAGCACAAGGCTTGCGTCTCAGAACTTTTCAATGCCCTTTCGTATAATTAAGGCATTCCAATCTAACTATCCAAATCCATCTCTAATCTCTCTTTTATTTTTAGCCTGTAAAGTTGTTTTGATATCTTAAATATTTGTTCTATCACCAACAGATGAAGATATAGTAAATATATTGCAATACATTTAAGATTACTATAGATTTTTATTCAAACGATCTCTGAGGCAAACTGAAGGTTAATGTGTAAAGCATGGTACTTGCAATAATACTAATTATATTCATTCACCACATGCGTTAGCAGACCATATGGGATTTCGAGTAAATCCACTTATATAGGTCGATATCTGTATGGAAAATATCCGACAGTTGAGTGTTAATGATTAGTAAACCATGTAGACTTACACTCAAACAACGAGCATAAGCAAAACACGCTCACAAACAAGCAAGTCTAATAACATAAATAAACCAACAAAAAAAAAAAAAATCTAGTAAGGTTTTGCAGAAGCAGACGAGACACAACACAAGCTCCAAAAATAACAAGCCATTACAGCAGGGCAGGCGACATGTCATAGACAGCGTGAAGCAACGAGATGGCTCACAAAAGACTCATCAATAAGCTTCCTCTGCTCAGGCATGCAAGCGTTCGCACATTCTCCCATCATGCACAAACTTCAGAATATTTCCAATTGCTGGGTTTCCATGGCAATGCGTGCAGCGAGAGAGAAAGTCAGAATAGGAAAAGGAGGTCTTCTGATACGAAGGGCTTTTGCAAACATGAAAAATATCCCACAATGCAATGCAGAGAGATTAACATAACCTGTTTATAAATGCTGGTTGTTATATTCACTAGATTTGTTTGCATTTTATTTGATCTGCTTCAATACTGATTCTAGCTTCAATATTCTGTCTTAAGGTCTGGTTTTTATTATGCCGAACGTGAACGTAAAAAAGGCAAAAAATAGAGAAAAGAACTAAAAAACACACCAACCTTCTCGCAGCTCTGAGGGGTGTAAGGGGGGTTGATGCAGAACACAATGACATGAGGAGCCGAGAAGAGAACCAGGAAACACAGAAAGAGAGTAAAAAAGGCCACGGCAAATCGACTTTCAACCTGCCACATTCACCCACTGCTTACCTGGGTCTCTCCTCTTTAAAAACATTTTATCATCACATCTAACCAATTAACAACCCTTTGGTTACATTTTTATTTTTTGTGGCAGTGATATTAAAAAAAAAAGATTAATCCAAACACCCCTTGGCTTTTTTTGTTAGCCTTGCTCTGACTCTATAAATTAAAATGGAACTCAAGATTAAAAATAAAGAGAAAAATCAAACAAAATATAACAAGCAAACCAAAGACACCACGCTTTAATGCAGAGTATTATAAAGCGACATTGTAAAACACACTTATTACATAGACAGAGGTGGGTAGAGGTGAGTAGCCAAAAAATTTAGCACAATTTTAGCACGGTTGCCACACTTTCTGTGTGGAGTTTGCATGTTCTCCCTGCGCTTGTGTGGGTTTATTCCGGGTTCTCCGGTTTCCTCCCACAGTCCAAAAACATGTATGGTAGATTGATTGGTGATTCTAAACTGCCCATAGGAGTGAGTGTAAGTGTGTGTGGCCCTGTGATGGACTGGTGACCTGTCCAGGGTGTCCCCCTCCTGCCTTTTACCCTTTTAGAGACGGCTGGGATAGACTCCAGCAGATCTCTGTGACCCCGAATTAGGGAATAAGCAGGTATTGAAAATAAATGAAAAAATGAATGAAGTAATAAAGTAATGACTCAGGTGAGTTAGAGTAGTGGTAGCAAGGCCTTCTCTGCTGGCCTACATTTACATTTACAGCATTTGGCAGACGCCCTCATCCAGAGTGACTTACATTTATCCCTTTTTTTACAACTGAGGAACTGTGGGTTAACGGCCTTGCTCAGGGACCCAGCTTGGTGGTGCTGGGAATTGAACCCCGAGCTTTCAATTAATAGTCCAACACATTAACCACTGCGCTACCACTTTCTCTAAACAATATCAGAAGCACTGATTCTGTTCATTTCGTAGTGTTTCTCTTCCTGCACTGCTTCCAGTATTTGTACGCGGATGTTAGATTTTTTTTGTCCAATCGGATTTCGGCTTCCATGTGCTGCCGTGTTAATCTAATCTGCCAAAGCCTTCAGAATCAGTAGTGCTGCACATGTTATCTTAGGGTCAAATCTTAGGGTCAGTTAGCTAACCCAAAATAATGTTAGCATTATTCTGTCATCTGATTGGTTGGTCAGAGCAAAACTATTACAGCCAAGTTTGACTAACAAAAAACGTCTGTGGCCTCTGCACACATTAATACAGTTGAGTTAGAAGTTTTATACCCACAATGGCTGACGGAGGAAAAGAAATGAGCTAAATCCATTTTCAAGGTAGACTTTTCCAAAAAAGTTATACATAGCGAAGAAAGTTCAGCTAGATAACTAGCTTGTCTTAGTCCGAAAGAAAGAGTTTGTTCACCCCTTCCAGACCGGTGCGACGACCGGTAACACTAACTTACAGTCTTAAAATGTTTTATATATACTTTATTTATATCTGTAATGTTTTTGTAATGTTATATTAATATTAGGATAAACATTGATTCTGAGCTGCTCCAGATGGTGTATGTGGTACAGTTGCAGTTGTAGTGTAGAGGTTTGGAGTTCTAACAGGGTTTCTTGCTTTAATAAATGGTCTCCATCCTCAATACAGGAAAGTTTCTGTAATGACACGCCGTGTTATAGTGTGTTTTTGTATAGTATTGATGGTTTCTATAATTGCAACGTGATAGTGGTGGTATTAAGAGGTGGATTAAGTCCCCACTGAAGGCCGAGCTACCAAATGCACCGCCTCCCACTGAGTAAGAGAGTAATCAAATATGGAATGATAAGACTAGTCAAATAGTGTGTTATTAGTTACTTTGGATCTGATGAAATGAAGAAAAAATCCAGAATCCAGAAAAAATACTAACAACCACAACTAGATAAAAAACGAATTTAAAGTTAATTTTATTGATTAAAAATTTAAACCTACTTCATAATGTTACAAAGTAAATCTAACGTGTTACTACCCACCTCTGTACACAGATTACGATCGTTATTAAATCCATGCTTGGCATAAATGAATTTCAGAACAGGTTAGTCGTTATGATTAGTTGGAAACAAAGAAGGAAAAAAAAAAAGAAACAACAAAACAAAAGTTATTAGAGAGTTAGAATATCATCGTTCATAGTAATCATGCAAAACATCAGATTGCTTCAGCTGTACATGGAACATTAGGTCTCACTGTCTGTCGAACTAAAAGCGAAATGATAGACAGCATAAATTTTACTCTGATAAGTGGATTAAACTACAGAAGTGGTGCAAAACACTGCCCCTGGAGAGAGAGAGAGAGAGAGAGAGAGAAGAGAGAGGGAGATATGAGAGAGAGATGGCAGAGAGGAGGAGAGAGAGAGAGAGAGAGAGGGGAGAGAGAGAGAGAGAGAGAGAGAGAGAGAGAGAGAGAGAAAGGTGGGAGACAGGAAGAAATATAGAGAAAGCAATGGATAGAAAGAAGAAAAAAAGAGAGAGAGAGAGATGGGAGAGAGGAAGAAATATAGAGAAATCAAGGTATAGAAAGAGAGAGAGAAAGATGGGATAGAGAGAAAAAGATGGAGGATGGAGGAGAAATATAGAGAAAGCAAGTGATGGAAAGAAAGAGAGAGACAGATGGAAAACAGATGGGAGAGAGATAGAAATATAGAGAAATCAAGAGAGAGAGAGAGAGGAAGAGAGAGAGAGAGAGAGAGAGAGAGAGAGAGAGAGAGAGAGAGAGAGAGAGAGAGAGAGAGAGAGAGAGAGAGAGAGAGAGAGAGATGGGGCGAGAGAGAGAGAGAGAGAGAGAGAGAGAGAGAGAGAAAGGTGGGAGACAGGAAGAAATATAGAGAAATCAAGGAATAGAAAGAAAGAGAGAGAGAGAAATATAGAGAAATCAAGGTATGGAAAGAGAGAGAGAAAGATGGGATAGAGAGAAAAAGAGAGAGACAGATGGAAGACAGATGGGAGAGAGATAGAAATATAGAGAAATCAAGAGAGAGAGAGTGTGTGAGAGAGAGAGAGAGAGAGAGAGAGAGAGAGAGAGAGAGAGAGAGATAGAGAGAGAGAGAGAGAGAGAGAGAGAGAGAGAGAGAGAGAGAGAGTACTCTAAAAGTATTAAGTAGAAATTTTAGATTAGTTTAGTATTTTTGATTAAGGTTTTTTTTTGTAAATAGAAAATTTGGGACAGATTTTAAAAATATTTTTAAAATGTTACTTGTCACACTTTACACTACAGCATCACTGTATTTGCACCACTTGTGTAAAAAAAAACCTAAATATTCATGTGCATTACATTTACTGACAAAACATTCATCACATTTTGGATTATTACAATTTTGAAACAGGTTTAAATAACATGTAGTTTGTGCTTGTGTACATTTAGCTGATTGGGCGTTTTTTGGGGGTTTTTTTCCCACTGTAACCCACTGTGAGAGGCATATCCCTCCATCATACCGCAAACACCAGCGTTACTAATCTTCCACCGCAGGCAGTACAGAAACGCTGCTACGTTCACTAAGCTTAATAGGCACTTACCTTTCTTCGCTCTCGCTCTCTCTGTTAAATTAACACGAGCACTTTCTGCATCGTTACGCCTCGAACAGCTTGCAGTGTTTAGCCCAACAGCAAATATCGCTAATTAAGTTTAGGGAAGCAATTAACGTGCCAACGTATCCAATTCATTTCTTATCAATTAGCTTTTTTTAATGATTTAACCATCAGATTGGGAATTGTCAGCAGCCTGGTATGTATATAAACAGACGCTGGAAACGATGAGCCCGAAAACAATAAATATCAGTTTTACTTGTTCTAGTACATGCAAGAAGTTCTTCCTTTTTTTTTTTTTTTTTTTTTTTTTTTTTTTTTTTTTTTTTTTGGACTGCATGTCATATAATATCCCAGTTCTGTAGTTTGGGAAGAAAAAATATTTCAAATGCGCAATATATATGTTTTTTTTGTTTTTTTTAATGACTAAAGAATGCTCTGCGGCTCATTACCTATAGGGTACTACTGTACTGTACTGTACCTACTGTAATCCATACCTCTCACGTAGAGATTAGCCGGGGCGGAGTAGCGTACTCCTTGCGAATTTGACGCTACACACTCGTATTTCCCCTGGTCTGTCTCTTCGCTCCGCTCGATCTGCAAGCCACCTGGAGACACAAAGCAAGATTGATTGATTGATTGAGAATAATTGAGGGAAGGGGGAAGAAAGAGAAAGACAAAGAATGAGTGGAAGGTATTGAAAAGCAGAGCAGGAAAATGGATTTGGAGAGATTTGAAATGATAACGAAAAAAAAAAAAACAACACGGTCATAAGGAACAAAGGTATACAGAGGGGGGGGGGATAAAATAGCTACGTTTACACGGGAGCATCTGATTAGCGAATCCGAACGCAGCGTTTACATGGATATAGTATTTGGGTTGATATGGGCGGGGCTAACAATCGGATTTGAGCTTTTGGGTTGATAGACCTTAATCATGAGCCACCACTTCCTAATTAAGTGTCTGAAATTTTAACCTATTCATTCCGATTAAAATGTTTACATGTCACGTTTTTAATCTGATTGTCCAATTACAGTCAAATCATTAGAATCCCTGTAGTAAAGAGACAAACAGACAGATGGGTGGAACAAAGGTAGAGGGAAGATTCCAGGGAGGGGGAAGGGTATGTATACATAAAAGGGCAAGAGTGACAGCAGTGCAGGAGAGAGAAATGTAGAAACAGTTGCATGTATTGAATAAATGATACACAAACAGCCCTATTTTACCCAAAACATTAACATGTATGCACACCCCTCATTCTCTCTATATATATATATACACACACTAAATGTACGTTTGAAGCGACTGAAGAAGCAATCTTGTAGTTGGCCACCAGGTTTATATATCATCTCAGGAGGGATTTTGTCTCAATCCTCTATGCAGATCCTTTCCAAGTCATTAAGGTTTCAAGACTGACGTTTGGCAACTTGAACCTCTCAGATTTTCTAGAGAATTAAGATCTGGAGACTGGCCAGACCACTCCAGGACCTTAATGTTTTTTTATCCTGAGCCTTTTTTATTGCTTTGTCTGTGTGTTTTGGGTCATTGTCATGCTGTCTTGCACATCCACGACCCATTTCCAATGTCCTGGCTGGGGGAAGGAGGTTCTCATGCAAGATTTCACAGTGCATGGCTTAATCTATCCTACCTTTAATGCGATAAAGTTGTCTTGTCCCTTTAGCAGCAAAACACCCAAAGCATAATGTTTTTACCTTCATGTTTGACGGTGGAGATAGTGTTCTTGGGGTCATAGCTAGCATATGATACCGTTAGAAAACATCGTTCAGAATCGCTAATAGCATCTTAGTGACAGCGAGTGAGAGTGTTAGACCAAAGTGAGGTTTTTTATTCTTCTTCTCCTTTCAGCTGTTCCCTTCAGAGGTCGCCACACCGAATCATCTGCCTCCACCTAGCCTTATGCTTTGCAGTCATTTCTTTCACACCATTTAAGATCCGTGTCCTTATTAATCACATCCATATACCTCCTTCTTGGTCTTCCTCTTTAGATTTTGGCTGCAGCATCCTCCTACCAATATTATCCTATCCACATGTCCAAACCATCTTAATCTGGTCTCTCATGAAACATCGAACATAAAGTGTCCCTTTAATGTGCTTATTCCTAATCCAACCCAAATCTGGTCACTCCCAAAGAGAACCTTAACATCTTCAGCTCTGCTACCTCCAGCTCGGCTTCCTGTCTTAGCATCGAGCATTTTTATTTGAATGAATCAGCTGAGGATAAAATTACCACACTGTTGTTTTACTCTGCACTTTGAGGCACAACAAAATGCTAATAGTTGCTGGTGTAAGAAATATTTGGCAAACTCTAATCAGTTTCCTCATCTGAATTCAGGTTTCCGGGTCAAAATTTAGCACTGGCGTCCAAAAACATGACAGCGCCTGACAGCAAGCCTAATCAGACAACTGTGCATAAACTAGAAGCAAGCTAGGACTAATTGGACAACATCACGGTCTGACCTTGTGCCACTCCTTTGGGAATCTAATCCCTGAACTGGCATAACGACATCTAGAGGCAGGACTACCAAGAAAAACAACTGCCATGATAAACAGCCATGATTTGAGACGAACTGCTTATCAGAAGGTGGTGAGTTAAAAACCCAGGCCTACCAAGATACCACTTCTGTGCCTCTTAAATTGCTTGGTTGTATACATGAAATAAATATATAAATAGTAAATATGAGATGGGCGAACCATAACTGCTGAAACCTTTTGGGAAGTGGTAGCTCAGTGCACCACCAATCTGTACCCTTAACTGTTCACTTTTATAAATGAGATAAACTTATGTTGGTCTGGATAAGGGCGTCTGCCAAATGGTAGACATAAATATTTTGGGTTTATAGCGCCAGAGTCTGTTTGGTTTACTGTTGGTCGAAACGTCGTGTGTTAAATTCCCAGGAACACCAAACTACCACTAATGGGCTATTGAGCAAGGTCCTTAACCCTGAACTGCTTAACTATATAAAAAACCAAAACAAATGTAAGCCACTCTCATTAAGGATGTCTGCCAAATGCCAAAAATGACTGTCAACATGGTGCCTTGCAATAGAATGACATCCCATTTAAGAGTGTATGCACACTTGATACACACTTCAGATCCACAACCCTGACCTGGATAAACCTGAACACTAAACATGATGAATACAAGAATAATTTATATTTGTAATGCTAGCAGTAAGAGCCCTCACCTGAGTACTAACTGTTTTTGCTCCCTCTGCTGCTTCTACCCATCACTTCCTGTTTGGTGGCCATATTAGCTTGGCCCTTTGCAAAATATTCCCAGCTCCGTTGCCTTACTAATCGTTGCTATTCCCATGTCTGTTTACCTCGTGTATGATCTGTTGCCTGTTTGATTGGATTTCTGCTTGTTGGATTATCCTTTTTCCTGATTGGACTGATGATTGTGTTTCTGATCGATTTTCCTCCACTGGGCTACAAAGTATGGACGAAGAATGTATGGACGTCGGAAAGATTCGAACATACAGGTCCAATCAGAATTCACATACTTTCGTACCATATAATATGCAAATTCTGATGGAGCCAATTATGTTGGAATCTTTCTGATGTCCACACTTTCTGGACAACCGATGACTTCTTTATAGAAGCTTTCAGAAAAAAACATTGTTTTTTGTGGTTAAATCACACGGTTTATTATTAAAGACATTAAACATTGTCCAACTTTAAAATTCGTGCTGCTGTGACAACGTCAATATTTGTCATGTGACAAAACCAACATGGCTGATGTGGGACGTCCGGATTTCATTCTTCTAAGCGTACTTTATAGATCATGTCCTATCAACGATCAGGGAAGTACTTAAGTAACATGTAATGTCGGAAGGAGCCTGTGTGTACTGTACTGTAAATGTCTGTTTTTTCCCAGTTGAAATTACGCTTTGAAATAAATTATTTGTGCGAAATCCATGAAGTCGTCCACATTTATGATTCTTTTCTCATTTCTTCTTGTGTATTATAGGACAGCATCCATGAATGGCTGAACGGATGGCTCTTTAGATCCCCCTGCATTTTTTTTTTTTTGCTTTGACCTTGTTTTTGACCTGCACATCAGTCACTGATCTTCCTCTGAAACACCTTTCCGTTTAATAAAAGATGTGAAGGCAGAATAAATAGTGACCTGCCATTCCCTTAGCCTCAACCTGTCATGATGCATCTTCCTCGAGACTTTACCTAGTGTAAGCTTTCAGTGTTTTCAGGCACTGACTTCACTGCCCAATATTCAAACACACACACACACACACACCAGACCTATTCCTCCTGGGTGGTGCTGTGCTGATAATAAAAACAGACGTATGCCTCGGTCTGACCCTTATGGAGGCTCTGTAGTTAAAAGACGATCCTGGGAACAGATTTACACCCACTATAACATCCACCTAACACACACACACACACACACACACACATACACACACTGGCTGCGGCAGACCCTAGATAGGTCCAAAAGATTCAGGAGGAAAAGAGTAATGAGAGTACTGCACATCCAAACGAATAAGTAAGCGCCTGCAATGTAATAGCTTGTGTGTGTGTGTGTGTGTGTGTATGTGTGTGTGTGTGTGTTCATGGGAAATACAACAGTCTCATTTTCTTTCTCACTCACTAGGTGCAATCCACCTACCTGCATATTGCTTCTTGGACACACACTCGCACACACACACAAACACACACACACACATCACACCTCTGGATGGTGTGATATATAAAACAACAGGGATCTCAAAGAGCAAACGACTTTTCGGAGCAATTTAAAGCCAAGCAACTGAAAGCTTTTCCCTTGTTTAACACTTGATCGAACGCTTTCTCTTCTTCTCGTCGTCTTCTTCTTTATTCCTCTTCATCAGCAACGTCATCAAATATTACAGTCGTGCCACAGCACGCGGCGATAAACGTAAATTTCACACAGGATGTGCAATAAAAAAAGCGATTGAGGACCAGGAACTGGATTTTAGTGCAGGTGCCAGGATAACGACTGCTAATTGGGTTGAGCTTATTTTAGTGTATAATCACTATAGCAACGCCGCTGTGACATTTCCTGCTACTGGACGTGCTTTGGTCCGAACGTTGTAACCTGTAAATTCTAAAAATCCCCAAATGATGGAATCAGGATGGAACCAATAGTGGAAATTTCGACTAAAGTAAAAATATTGTTACTTAAGAAATAATTCACATATGTACAAGTACTAGTACTAAAAAATAGGAAGGAGTAAATAAGTATTCTGTTACTCAGGTTACTGCGGTATTATAAAGTACTTCAGGATGTAAAATGTTACTGTAAAATATTCAGGTGCAAGACGTTGATCTCAATGCAGGTATTATGGGATGCTTTCTGTGCTGCACATGCAGAGCGATACAGTACGTCTCATAGTAAATAGATTCTGAATTGATTTGTCTTTGATGTCTTATACTGGAACAGTTAAACTATCTTTATAAATACAGTCATTTACTGAACTTGTCTTTAATAAGGGGTTTAGTGGTTAGCATTGTTGCCTCTCAGCAAGAAGGTCCCTGGTTCGATTCCCAGGCAGGGGTATCAGACACCTGGACCCAGCTGTATATATTTACAGCATTCGGCAGACACACTTATCCAGAGCGACTTACATTTATCTCTTTTATACAACTGAGCAATAAGGGGTTAAGAGTCGTGCTCAGGGGCCCACAGTGGTGGCTTGGTGGTTTGGTGGAGCTGGAAATTGAACCCACAATCTTCGGGTTGGTAGTTCAACACCTTAACCATGAGTCACCACTCTTTCTGTGTGGAGTTTGCATGTTCTCCCTGTGCTTCCGTGGTTTTACTCCGGGTTCTCCGGTTTCCTCCCACAGTCCAAAAACATGTATGTTAGTTCGATTGGTGATTCTAAATTGCCCATAGGAGTGAGTGTAAGTGTGTGTGTGGCCCTGTGATGGACTGGTGACCTGTCCAGGGTGTCCGCATCCTGCGAATTAGGGAATAAGCAGGTATAAAAGATGAATGAATGAATGAAGGAATGTCTTTAATAATGTTTATAATGTTTATTTATTCTAGTTGTTTTTGCTGTGGTATTTTTGGTGAAATCATACGTTTAAGTTCTTCATGCACAGTTAGTGTTCTGTAGGCTGCTAATTTCTGTTTATGGTATATACGACACCCAAACCTACTTAAGTGTCAAACAATTAGAAAGGAACTAAACTACTAAATGCTATAAACAGCAAACATTTATGAAAAAAAGGCATTAGGACAGTATTTAACCCATAAAGAGTGAATTATATAATCCTCAACAACCATAAAAGCAAATAAATGTATGCCTTTTTGTACTTCTCATAAAAAGAATGTAGTCGAAGTTAAATTATTTATTTTTAAACAACTCAAGTAAAAGTAACAATTTAATTATACTCAAAAAAAAAAATACACAAGTAATTTTAAGTAAGTACTTTAAGAAGTATTTAAGTGGTGCCTTGAATTATGAGTTTAATTCGTTCTGTGACGGACTCCGTAACTCAAATTACTGTTGTGGCTAAATAAAAAAAACAACTGCAGCTACACTCCAACATCTAGTAGAAACATCTGACTAAATCTTGACTAGGATGGTCAAATAGTCTTTATTTAAATGAATTGAAATGCCATTAATTTGTTCCAGGTCCCACAGACAGCAATTTTTTGGTTACATGTTTTTTTAAATAAGAAAAATAAACTTATAAATTACTAATATTGTATAAAAACAATACAATAGGATGTACTGGAATAAACTGGTTTTGTTAAATATAATGTACAGCGTTTACCTTGGAGATCAGACGACTCCACTTGCTAACGCGCATGTCTGACTAGTTATCGAGTGAGACACTGGATGCTGGGCGGATGTTACGGCGTTTACTGTGGCGTTCGCTACGCCAGCTAGCAGTTTTGTGTCTGAATCTGACTCGTAACCCGAATTTTAGCTCGCAACTCAAAACAAAAAATCGCCCGAGAGTCTGCGCATATTTGTAGTGGTGGTGTAGTGGGTTAGGGTACCGGCACCCACATGCGCAGTTGTGCTCCAGTGACCCAGGTTTGATTCTGGCTCAAGTCTTTTCCAATTTCAACCCCTTTCTCTCTCTCTATCTTCCCCTTTTCATCTGTCTGTCCTATATATAAAGGCAAAATGGCCAAAAAATATCTTTAAAAAAAGGAAATAGATCAGATTAACACGCTAACATTTGGTTTTTGACTGAAATTTTTATTGGTTTTGGGCAGTTTTCTTTTTCTTCACCTCAGATTGAGGTGTTAATATGGGGCAATTTTTATTCAGACTCTTAAACGGACTTCGGAATCGGAATACAAAGCTTGATGTGACAGGTTGGTTTGGGTATTTCTGTAAAAGCGGATATTCTAGAACAGGAATCATTAGGGTTATTTTAACGTTAACCCTTAAGGTGACAGAAACATGGAGCAGGGACTCTATACATCGCCATAGACATTACCAGAAGTAAGTTATATTATGTTAAAAAAAATTCTTCATTCTTCTTCATCATTCTTTACAAACGTGACAAGCAGAAAAGCAGCTCGAAACACACTATACTGTACACTGCAAGTACAGGCTACAGAAAAATGAATGTTTCCGGCTGATCTGGAGAGCAATAAAAATGTAATTACTTAAATTGTGTGAACTTTAGCTTTTTATATTGTTTAAAAAAACAAAAGATTTATATAATATCACACGTTCATGTTCCAATGCTGTATAACCTCATGGCGTGTTTTTGCATTAGCATGATGATTACGACTGAAGAATTTTTTGACGGTTGTTAAAGTTTAATAAAGTTTGGTACAGGTGTGCCCTAAAAACCCAGTCCAATCACAGAGATGCTGATCTAAATCTGACATCTTTGAGCTAAAAGCGCTCACGTGTGCTCGTTTAACAAACTTGTATTTCTGTCAAAAAGGAGCCGTTTCTTTTCGGTGTTTTGCAGCACTTGTCAAAGATCCGAACGGCAACCCGTTGATTACTTCCTGATGTAACATCTCATTCAAACAGCTAGGAGTGTGAAAATACCTCAAAAGCAGCAGCCGGGGGGGACGGAGGGGTTTAACCAACATGGTGTCAGTTGCGAAACTTGTTCAGACTGACTTTATAATGAGCGTTTCTACCTTTATACTCGCGTCTCCGTCTCGTCTCCGTCTCTGTCAGTCTGAGTTTGGTTCTCCGCATATAATGATTAAAAAAAAAGCCATACTGCAAAGTTTATGAGCGCTGACGAAGAAAGCACACTTTCCTGCACATGTCTGCTTCGGGGTAAAGGTATTAAAAAGTGTTCATGGGGTAAGGTGTGTGTGGGTGTGTGTCGGTTGAGTGCCACCAATCACACTTGCCATCTGTCGGGCTCTAATGTATTCATACACACACACAGAGCTGCATACACACACACAGGTATCGCTGCATGCTGACCCTCTGGCAGGGAGCCTACAAACACAGACACAGACACGCGAACACACACACACACGCACACACACATCCATGCAGGTGCAAAGTGAATCCAAAAGCTGCATTAGGCTCGGAGTAATTCGAGCACTTAGGCTGCATTTACACCGCATGTATCAAGAGACCGAATTCCGATTTTTTTTCTTCAGCGTGGCACAGATCGGATTTGACTCATGACAGTGTAAGCAGGAAAAAAGCACATGGAATTTCTTTAGATCGGATTCAGGCCTCATTTGTATGTGGATATGAATCGGATGCATGCATAAGCGTGTGAAGTGTAAGCAGATAGATCTGATTTTCACCTCACCTCACCACGGTGGCGCATGACGTTAACTCTGGCGGACACCAACAGCGATATATAATAACAACAACTGTGTAGTTGATATTTATTCATTTTGTTCTCTGTAACAAATGTTCGAGACCCAATTTAGATGCAGAGGCAGCATTAAAAGTCCATAATTCATTTTTTTTGTGTTTTGCGACTGATCAAAAACACACACACATACACACACACACACACACACTAGGATCTCTTTTTCTCCCAGCAATTTTCCGCCTAAAGATAGTGCTGGTTTGCCGACGTTTGAAATGACACGAAAGCAACAAATTAAATAATCATTTCATTGTCCATTGCGTTCATTAATTATTGCACCATTTTTACTTTTCTGATCAGTACGTCTACATTAAGTTGTTCTGCTGTCTATAGTGTAAATGCAGATATCGGATACGGGTCAGTTTTGAAGGTTTGTAAATGGGTCATTAAAAAAAAATTGGATAAAGTCACTAATTCGGAATTGAGCATTAGGACCTGCAGTGTAAATCCAGCCTTAAAGAAATCACACCGTACCAAAAGAGAAAAATTATCAATAAGACCACTTGAGGTGAAAAATACAACAGGTTTGCTATGAAGTATAAAAAAAAATAAACTGTACTGTTTTTTATTGTTATACAGCGGAACCTTGAATAAAAATGTAATACCTTCTGGAGGCAAGATCTTAAAGCGAAAATTCTTATTGCGGTTAGGGTTTGCAAAGTGATTCGGAAATTTCCGGTAAAACTTTTCATGGAATTTTGAAAATATTTCAACTTAGAAACTTAACAAAACTTCATGTAAAAGTATTAATATTATTTAGAATTTGGGGGAAATTTTTGGTCATAAAAAAATCTGACATTAAGAGCAACATTTTTGGCATTCCATAGCCTGGAAAATATGGGCTGATTGCCCCCTTAAGTGACTACGGGTATTTGTGTTGGGTTCTTTTTTTGGATAATTATAAAAAATGTACACAATTTTATAACCTGTATCATAAATCCTACTAAATAACGTTGGATTTTATGTAACTACATGCCGTGTTTTCCTATTTTGAATTCTTACACTTGCCATTTTTGTTCTTACCTTCAGGGATTTTCATTTAAAGTGGAAAAACTCCCTAGAAAAACAGCACTAGAAAAGCTGAATAAGAAATAAACAAACCTTTAGCTGTACCACAGGATTGACAGAAAATATATAAGTGCGTCTAGAAGATCTTTGTAGGTTGTAGCATAACATTATTCATTCACAGGAAATGAGAGAATTAAACATTGTTCCAGCATGACAACGCCCCCGTGCACAAAACCCCCCGAGATCCATGAAGACATGCTGTGTTATAGTTGAAGTGAAAGAACTCAAGTGTCCTACACACTGGAACACCGACTGCACCCCAGAACTCCTCACCCGACATTAGTGGCAAAAAATCTTCAAAATCTAGTGAGATCTATAAGATTATTATAAGAATAAAAGTAAGTCGCATATTTTTATTATCGCTAATGTAGCGAGATAAAAACATCTGTAGAATTTCGCAATCAAACCGCAGGTCATATGACAAAAACCGACCAATCAGCGTTCTCATCTCTTTCGTTACATTGAAACCTCAGCAAAAAATTACAGCAGAGTTACAGCAAGAATGGAAATCATTCATTCATTTATCTTCTATACCCGCTTATTCCCTAACTCGGGGTCACAGGGATCTGCTGGAGTCTATCCCAGCCGTCTCTAAAAGGGCGAAAGGCATAAGAGGTACACCATGGACAGGTCACCAGTCCATCACAGGGCCACACATACACTTACTCCTATAGAATCACCAGTCTACCTAACATACATGTTTTTGAACTGTGAGAGAAAACCGGAGAACCAGGAATAAACCCACGCAAACATGGTGAGAACATGCAAACTTCACACAGAAACATTTACAGCATTTGGCAGACGACTTACATTATCTCTTTTATACAACTGAGCTAGTGGGGGTTAAGGGCCTTGCTCAGGGGCCCACAGTGGTGGCTTGATAGTGCTGGGAATCAAACCCCGGTTTTTCTGGTATCAGTCCAACACAGAAAGGGGATTGGGAATCGAACCCGGGACCTTCTTGCTGTGAGGCAACAGCGCTAACCACTAAGCCACCGTGCTGCCAGGATGGGAATATTTGCAAAGACAAACACCTTCGTGACTGAGAGCTTTAAAAAGAAGGGGAAATTAAAGAATCTGGCATTTTCGCTAGCGTGAACAGCTTCTGAGACTAAATCTAAAAAAGCACGGTTGTCCCAATACTTTTGTCTGTAAAATGTACTTCCCTAGCTACTTTAGAGAACTGTATTTATCACACTTTTACTTTCCTCCACACACACACACACACACACACACACACACACATTCATACCCTTTTAAGGGATTTGGGTTGTACCCAAAAATCTCTATTAGCTTATTGTTAATCTTGCCTGGCTGAGAACTGGACCCAGTGAAATGTCAATGAATTTTTTAAAGTAATCCTTCTCTCCATGTGCCACGGGGTAAAATGAAATGGATAAGCACTCAAACACAAAAAAAGGTTATCATAACAGCAAGTTATGGCCGAACGTTCCCTCATAATAGCTAAGCACCAAAGCGAATAAGGAAAGCAGAACCCTACAGCGGCATTGCCATGTCAGGTCTGTAATAATATGCCATGATGGCTGTCGCGACCGGGTTTGAAGCTAATAAGCTTGTTCGGATGCTGATGGAGCGGCGGCAGCCCTTGTCCGAGTGATTAGTGGTACTGCTTCTTTTTTATTACGCTCTTTTTTTTATTAGGCTGTTATCCTTCTCCGTAGCGATAACGAGCATGCCCTAATCAAAGCTCGGCTCGAGCTGGAGCATGTGCGTCATTATCCTGACCCGGAGAGGGAGACATGCCAGAGAGAAATATTGAGATAAACTAAAAAAACCAGGACTAATGATAAGCAAACGAATACATGAAAAACGAAGGAAGAACAGAAATAGTATCTGTGGCTGTTTATCAGCTCAGCCTTCCCCTCGTTTCCCGTCTCTGGTCGTCCCTGATCACTGCATCTCGCCATACATCACACTTTGTCCTGTTCGATCTCCTCGGCTCTTTTTTAACAGCAGATCAGCGCACTTTTATGTGCCGTGACACCCTCGTCTGCTCTCTGTGACTCATATCAAGGATTATGAAAGTGGCGTTTTCATCATAACTCACAATCACACCATCCCCGGGGTGCAGCTTTTTACACCTGGCTCCCGTTTCATAAAGGCAGGCTGACATTTCTGGCGATGAGACGCCTCGGATTAAGAGAAATGCTAATTAGATTGTCCTAAGTGAAAAAAAAAAAGTAGGCAAAAGAATATAACTAGACCTTAACCTGCTTTTCTGCATCGATGTGTGTGTGTGTGTGTTATAAAAGTCCTCTTAAATTAATCAAGCAACAGCTAATTTACCACGTCAATCTTCCTCGCTAGTGAAAAACAGCATTGATGCTAGAGCTTGATGAACACAGGTCGAGTAGGGTCTTGTTCTCAGGAAGCAGGTGCGAGGAAACGGTCTCATGCTGCTCAGGGGGGGGGTTCAGGAAGGCAAAAGTGCTAATGCTAAACAGGTACAACCGACACCGAGGATGACATGACGTTTTAACTAGCGGTGCGATCGTGTCAGCGTTTCTATTATTCAAACGAACACAAATCGCAAAATCTACTAGCAACGAATTGTGTCTTTTATTGTATATTTTGTTATCATTTCAAGCTGAAACAAAATTACATAACGACCCAACCTTGATTAGCACAAAGTATACAGTTGTTCATTTTTTGCTTTTTTAATCTGCTGTAACCAATTAACCAAACAATGCTAGCTAGGCTAGCTGTGGGCAGAATATGTTTAGTCTCAGCCTTAGATGTCAAACCGTTGGCGAAACAAAACTGACAAACCTTATCAGGATGTTAAAAATCACCCCAGATGGTTGGATTTCACCGGATTATTACTATTTCTAGGCACTAGTATATACTACCTTTTTCGAATAATGTAAAGTTTACAGTACAGTCTTATTCATCTGCACAACATTCTGAACTTTCATGTTGTCCTCGGGTCAAATTTGTAGTTCTGATATTAGAAACGTTTTTATTTTTATGTAATTGCTTAAAATGAACATAGTGTAACCCAGAATTGGAAAAACAGGTAAATCAGGGGGACCAAAGTTGCATTGTCTACAGGAGGGGGCTGCGGTTAACTGAACAAGTTTCTTGATATATATATATATATACCACGCGTAGATTAAACCTACGGATCAGATCCTTCCGACAGGTGCACTGAAATGTTAGAATAAGATTAGGAGCAAAGTGACTGACTGGTTATCAGTTTTACTGATATTTTCGCAATATTTAAGTTTTTTTTTATTATCGGATATCGGTTTTGAAATATCGAAGCCACCGATATATGTCATCTTGTGCATAGCAGTGTGTCTCTATTCAACCTGTAGCGTCTGTCTGTTTTAAATGTAGAATATTTACACAGTGCATTTATATGTCATTCACTCAGTAAAGGAATGTACCTTTGACCTAGAAGGGTACAGGAATTTACCTCCAAACATTTTTGTACCTTCTGGTTTGTCCCTTTATAAGAACTTTTTTGCACCCCGGTGATAGAAATGTGCCTTTGTGTCCTTGTACAGTTTAAAATTACCTCCTGATATTTTTCCATAGTGATTCATTGATGACCTGCTGAACTGATTTGTCCTAAAAACAAAAATGTTAAACTATTGTATTAAAACTGATTTTATACCTTCAAAAAGATAAAAACGATGGTCCACATTTGTTACCTTACATTTTACTCACATTTACAGCAGCATTTGGCAGACGCCCTTATCCAGAGCGACTTACATTTATCTCTTTTATACAACTGAGCAATTAGGGGTTAAGGGCTGTGCTCAGGAGCCCAGCAGTGGTAGCTTAGTGGACCCACAATCTTCAGGTTAATAATCCAACCACCACTACCCCTGACTGCTAAGTGGTGTATAATGGAGAGACAAAGCATTTGTACATTTTTGGGGTCCGATCCTATACCTTGATTTTTCTGCGTTTATACTAACTATCCTTTTATTATTATTTTTATTTCAATTTAAAATATTCCCCACTAAATGATCTATCCTTTAAAAGTAGGATATTATTTCTACTTTTGTTTGCACCAAAAAAAAAGATGGGGAAAAAATGAGCACAGAAAACACAGTACATCTTTTCCATAATCAAATAATTAATTCTGAACTCCTTAAAAACATTTAAACAAGAAAACAAAAACATAAGCCAAAGATAAAATGAAAAACTTTTTTTTATCAAATGTGCATAGCAACAGCTCTTTTTTTCACTGGGAGTGTGTGTATGTACTGTACTGTGTGTGTGTGTGTGTGTCCGTTGGCTACCCTTAGAGCTCTCGTTAGCTGAGAAAAGAGAAGCGCTGTTAGTTAAAGTTTCCGAGAACAACAACAGGAAGCGAAGGCACGCTATCAGTTTTGCACGTCGCTTTCAAACAAGACCACAAATTCTTCTATTTTTAATAGGAACTTCATCTCAATCCCTTAAACCAAATCTAACAAGACGGATGTTCTACTTTAGCAGTGTATCGTTACTGATTTGCTTGACTGTGTGTGAATATTAAACGTTGGAACGAACAAAGTTTAAATAATGTCCCTAAAAGGTAAAAAAATTCCAAGCGGCGTAACGCAATGTAAGCTTTCGGCTGAATGTTAGTATCTTTTTTAAACAACTGACGAAGCAAGGACAGTTCTGGCCCGAACGCTATTTGGCCTTGTGTCAAATCTAATTGATGGCCCCTGGAGTAAATTTTCTAATCATAGCCTTGGGTTGAGGCTTCAGTCGCAAATTACAGTCGCAAGAAAAACGACAAGTTATATCTTTGCTTCCTTTCTGTAGGGCAGTGATTTTAGAAATGACTATCTTTCCCAAAAGTACCCTTTTATTTGAACACTTTATCTCCGGGTCAACAAGCAGACGATCTAACCTTTCGACTAGCGGCAGATGAAAAGCTGTACCGCAAATCAGACTTCAGACGTCTCACATGTTTAACATTAA
This sequence comes from Bagarius yarrelli, assembly GCA_005784505.1. NCBI lineage: Eukaryota > Metazoa > Chordata > Actinopteri > Siluriformes > Sisoridae > Bagarius > Bagarius yarrelli. The sequence continues at coordinate 1,438,180 of VCAZ01000081.1, forward strand.
ATAAATTACCATTTTCATCCCTTATTCTAATGCAGCCTGCGATCACTAACGCTTTCCTGCTTTACCGGTAAGTAACAAACACTTATTAAACATATTTCATGAATCTGAACCCAAACATTATGACAGATCAGGGGCAAAATGTACCTGATCGGAGATGTTTAATACGGCCCTGGCTGAGCGCCGGCTCCACAGGAAGGAAGTCTTTAAACCAGGAGATCTCTGGATCGGGGATGCCACTGGCAGCGCAGAGCATGGTGGCGGTACGTGTTCTCTCCACCACCTTCAGCTGGGGGCCCATGTCAATACTGGGAAAGCCGAACGGCAACAGGTCCTCTGTATCAACGGGAAAAAAGATGGAGGTTTAATGAAATATATACAGCACTCGAAACCTTTCTGACATGTTGTGTTAATTAGCGTTAGTTTTACTGGTCAGGGGACAAATTGTAAAAGGTAGCAGTTGTTCAGTTCATTTGCACGACAACACTGGCTACCGTTTCTATTTCCTAGCACTAAAGTCAAAAGTAAAACTGCTTGTAAAAGAAATTATGAGTAAGAATCAGCACCTGTTTCACTATAAAACAAATCAAGTATCCACACCATCATATAATGTGCAATAATCACATCATGTGCAATACGTGAAAGTGGACAAAGTGGTAGCAAAGTGTTAAGTTAAGGTGTTGAGACTGCTAATTGGAAGCTTAAGGTTCAATTCCCAGCACCACAAAGTTACCACTGCTGGGCCCTTAAGCAAGGCTCTTAACCCGATTGCTTGGTTGTATAAAAGAGATAAATGTAAGTCGCTCTGGATAAGAAGGTCTGCCGGATACGGGAAACGTAAATGTTTAGTGGGGTTGAGTCAGAATCAGGGCTCTATGCAGGACTGCACTGGAGAATCTTTAATGACAACAAGGACCAGCTTTTTTATTTTCTATCACCAAATTTACTCAAAAGTAAAAAGGCTTGTAAAAAAATCATGACTGAAAACAAAAACCTGGTACGTGAAATTAAAACATTATTATAAAACAAATAGTCTATCCAGAATATCATATACAGTTACATTAACCGCATCTGGCAGACGTTCGTATCCAAAGCGACTTACATGTATCTTATCTCATCTGATCAACTGGGGGTTAAGGGCCCAGCGGTGGTAGCTTGGTGGAGCTGGAACTTAAACCTACAATCTTGGGGTTGGTAGTCCAACACCTTAACTATGAGCCACCACTTCCTTCTATATGATGTCCAATATCCTACTATATGCTATATGTAAAATCGGGGGAAGTGGTAGCACAGTGGTTAAGGTATTGGACTGCTAGTTAGAAGATTAGGGTTCGATTTCCAACACCACTAAGTTGCCACTGCTGGGCCCCTAGGCAAAGCCCTTAACCCCCAAAAGTCAAATCTGTTTCTAGTTCCTTAGGACTAAATTTTATCCTATGTATAAATCACTAGTGCTGTTTAAGAGAATAAATAACCATTTTTTTACATCCTGTCATGTTTTATTCCTTAACAAGCTGGAATTTTTTATAGATTTCTCAAATTTGATCAACATCCATCTCAAAACTATTAACTTCCGACAGATATCCATCATGTTCAGGGCTTTAGGCTCTAATACAGAAACTTGCACAGCTACTGTATAATTTAATCCTAATTTCGAACCTTTGTATGAACATGGAATTGTACAAAATGTGATTTGATCATATATCCTGTAGTCTCTGAGCTGTACTCTTTTTTTCATTATTATTTTATAAGTAAAATATTCAGTTTAAGTACTTGGGGTCGACAGTCCAGAGCAATGGGGAGTGAGTAAAAGAGGTAAAGAAGCGAGTGATGTTTTAGGGGGAAAGTCAGGGAAGCCAGATTGAGGTGGTTTGGACATGTACAGAGGAGGGATAGTGAATATATTTGGTAGGAGGATGTTAGAAATGAAGCTACCAGGCAGAAGACAAAGAGGAAGACCAAAGAGGAGGTATATGGATGAGATAAACGAGGACATGAAGTTAGTGGGTGTGAGTGAAGAAGATGTAGAGAATAGGGGTAGGGGGAGACAGATGATTCGCTGTGGTGACCCCTAAAAGGAGAAGAAGATTCAGCTGTTACTGCAGCCAGACAGTTTGGTATGTTACGTTTAGACTTCGATTTACTGGCAGCAGCTTAATCACAGGTTGAGGCAGTCAGGTAATGTTAACTTACTCTGCTAATTTGAATAATTGGTTAATAGAGTGTTACAGGAACAGGAATAGCACTTAAACGTGGTGATATTTCGAAATAAATGCTTTGTAACTTGCTGCTTTGAACAAGTGATTAAAGAGCTGAAAGAGGGTGGTTTTTAGGGGTGTTTTTCAAATCTGGCCACCAGAAAAACATTGTTTTGACCTTTCAGATCGAAGTTAAAATTTGATGACACACTGATTTATGAAAATATAAAACAAAATGTTTATTTTACGTTTACATTTTATGGCATTTTGACACACATCGTTATCCAGAGCGACTTACATTTATCTTGTTTATCCAACTAAACAATTGGGGGTTAAACGCCTTGTTCAGGGGGATTGCGGTGGTAACTTGGTGATGTTGGGAATTGAACCTTGATCTTCCAATAAGCAGTCCAACATTCTAAACACTTAGCTACCACCTCCCCCTCTGGGTAAATAGTTGTTTGTACAGAGTACAATCAATTTTCTGTGATAAATTATGAGAAAAGGACCCATCACCCACATCCGGTCAGCTGGTTATTGCTCATTGAGCATCTAGTAGGCGGAAATCATTACCATATAGTATAAATAAAACTGTAAGACAAACGCATTCCAACATATACACCATACCAAACCTTATAGACACCAACATAACTGCGTCTACCACAAACCGGTGCTGGATAGTCGTCTGGAATGTATCTCAAGGTGTTAGATTTCCTATAGCTGGAACTGAGAGACTTAAACACTGATCTAGCACGACAATTTCCTTGCGCACAAAACCCCTGAACTCCATAAAGACATGGTGTGTTCCTGTTGGAAAGGAAGAACTCCCACATAGAGCCCTGATTCTGATTCAACCCCTTTGAACATTTACATCTCTGGCATTTGGAGGATGCCCTTATTCAGAGCGACTTACATTTATCTCTTTATACAACTGAGTAATTGACGGTTAAGGGTCTTGATCAAAAAGTATAGAAACACCAATTCATCTACACAGCAGAAGAATTAGAAAAAAAGTGTAGATAAAGAATCGATTTTGTGACTACCAGAATCGGAATCAGATCGAATTTTAAAGTACCAAAGGTTCCCACCCCTAATAATCACTATGCCTGAACACACCTCAGCATTTACACCACTTACATCAGGGTGGGAGGGTCGGGCTCTACATAGAAGCTAATAATTATTTGTATGGTATAATTAAAAAGGCAGGGTAGACATAAAATTCTAAATGAACACAATCAGGTGGGTCAGCGTTCAAGCTGTGTGTGTGTGTACCTGGAGAAATGAGAAGCAGTGCTGCTATGAATTCATAGAAATTAAATAGAAAAGGAATTTCACAGAGCTGGTGGTTTCTTATTTGCATATTTAATTCAGCGCAGGTTTTATACGCCCTTACAAATGCAAACCTTCCATTTTATTCAGACTCAGAGTTAACCCATTAATGACCGGGTTGGTTCCTTACCTGTGATATACGTGCATAATCTCCAATATACCAGTGGAAGCTGGTGCTAAAGAATTGTAGGGGGTGCAAACGAACTGGAAAAAACAAACAGTCATTCTTATGATTCAGCCATTTATATCAATTTGGTTCGGAGAGGAATGATGTAATACTGATGCTGTCCACTAGTGGAAGCCAAGGGGGAAACAATAAAAGCTCTGGCTATTTCTTTGGCTGCCCTAAGAGACAAAACTATGACCCGAATTCTACCTGCCCTCCTTTATCAAAGTCCCTCAGCAGGTCTACTTGGTAGGCTTAAAGCATAGCTATAGTGTGTAGGCAAGCTTCTACCTGACCTGCTGACACAAGCTTTTCCTACCAAGGTGGATGTTTTTAAAGTCTTGGTAGGTAGCTTAGGGGCTCCCAATCCACAGAGCAGGCTTCCTTAGTAAGATCAAGGCCAGCGGAGGTAGCGGTTGTGGAGCAAGATAAGGCTAGGCCCATCTCACACTCTTCCGCTAGGTTGACCTAGGAGCCCTAAGACATCAGCCTGTGCTGTGCCTCAGGAGCAGGGCCTGGGCCATGAAGACCGCTACCACCCCTGTTGAGTATCACTGTGAAGGGTCAGTTATCTTATCCAGTGATAAAACACCTTCTTTCTGCCAGCCTACATTTCTAAAATAATCAACCCTTTCATTGTCTTCCCAACAACCATGCAACTTTTGTCCAATTGAAATGAGTGCTTTGTTGCATGCATTCATAAGCAGCTAGCAGACGGGTAGAGAAGACCCCATGAGAGACTGTCTGAAAAGGCTGCTTCAGTTTACGTCAAGAAATTAATCCATTTTGGATAAAAATGGATGCCAGAGTTTTGAGTTGTGACAAAGCAAACATTCTATTTCCTGTTCAAACAACCGACACACGTGTAAAAACCTGCAAATAATAAAGGAGACAGACAAACGTCTGGTAGATGAGCCAAGGAGACGGAACCAAGACAGATATTTTGTGATGAATGGACACTCACAAACAATCGACCCTGAGTGAGACGCAAACTGCATCCCACTCTATCATCTCGCCTGCGGTACATGTTGGTAGAATTTCTGCCAGCATTGTACAGAAGCCAACAGAATAATCAGTCGCTCTTAAGTTAGAACACAGCACTGCATGGCCTCAAGGCCTTTGGACATCCTGAAAGTGAAAAAACAGTAAGCGAGAAAACCTTTTGGACCGGGGGAGAGAAAAAGAGCTTTCATACACTTGACCTTAAAACAAGTTAAAGCGTTACTGTCTTAACCGTCCCAGACTTCATGTCTGTGGCATGGGGATGTGAGAGTGGGTGGTGTGTTATGCAATCCTTCTAAAGGAAAGAGCCCTGCCGAGTAGGATGTCTGGGCAGTGTATTTTGTGGTCCTAGATAGATTGCCTCTATACTGTAATAGTGCTAAAACCACCACATGCCCAAAGGAACAAAAAGCCACTCGCCATGGCAACGACAAAAGTCTCCCTGTTTTTCCAGTTAAGAAAGAATTGTTTAGCTTTTTTCTGCATCTCGTTAGGTGGTCCCCGTGCGCCAAAATCCAAGCAGAAGTGTATTACTCCTCCTCGTCCCTTCCTCCACACCGACCAGCTCCGGACGCAGCTGAGGGATTACAGATCAACTAATACGGGTCTTTCTTTACAAGCGGAGCAGCAGCTGCTCCCTGATTAGGGCTCTATAATAAGCTTGTTTAATAGAGTTTGGCCACGTCAATAAAAATCCCAGTGACCTACGCATGTCGTTGAGGGAGAACCGAAAGGAGGAGCAGCTCCATATGTTTAGGTCCAGTGGGAGGACACAGCCGGGAAGCATACAGCTGCAGCTGTCCGCTGGCCTGTTTTTTTTTTTTTAGAAGTATACAAGGAACGCCATTTTAATATTTATGAAATCAATACACTTCGCAGGAAGAAATGAACGGCCATTAAGTCGCAATGTGTTTTTTAAATTGCTAACAGGCACCATCAGCATTTATTCTCTCTTTCACCAGAAGGGTAATACACCTGCCTTTTTTTTTTTTTTTTTTGCTTTCTGTTATTCTTTCCGTTGCCTTCCTATTCTTTTACTCGCAATTCCTTAGTACCATAGACTAAATTTGAACATATCTGCTGTGATGCTGCGTCTACACACCCCCTTTAAAATGATTATGTTTACTTTGGAATAAAGGTCAGGTTATGTTTTTGATGAGTGGGACATAATTAAGTAAACATATCGTCAGTTTCCTGCTCCTTTAGGCAGCAAGATTCACGAGGTTATTGCTATATATACTAGGAAAATTCCCCAAAACCTGTGAGATCGATCTTATTTCTGGCCAAAACATTTCATTGATCTTGTTTGAATAAAATCCTCCGCAAGAGCAGATTGTGTTGTGTTGATTGTGTTTTTTAACTGCAAATTGAATAAGGGACAGTCTTTGATGTCTGCCTTGTATTTTTTAAGAATTTATTTTAGCTGTAAAAACCTCTTTTGAGCCCATTAAAAATGCTCAATAATCATTCATACATTCATTCATTCATTCATCTTCTTCACCTGCTTATTCCCTAATTCGGGGTCACAGGGATCTGCTGGAGTCTATCCCAGCTGTCTCTAAAAGGGTGAAAGGCAGGAGGGGGACACCCTGGACAGGTCACCAGTCCATCACAGGGTCACACACACACACTCACCACTCCTACGGGCAATTTAGAATCACCAATCAACCTAACATACATGTTTTTAGACTGTGGGAGGAAACCGGAGAACCCGGAATAAACCCATGCAAGCACAGGAACAAACATGTAAACTCCACACAGAAAAGACCCTCCACAGGTAGGAATTGAAACCCGGGTCCTTCTTGCTGTGTGTTACCAGTGCTAACCACTAAGCCAGCGTGCTGCCCTGCTCAATAATCACTTCTTCTTATTTCAGCTATAATAACTTTAAATGTTTTAAGTTTAAATGCTTTGGCTTAGAATATATAAAGCCAATTGACATCTATAGCATTTGGTAGACGTTCTTATCCAGAGCGATTACATTTATCTCATTTATACAACTGAGCAATTGGGGGTTAAGGGCCCTGCTCAGAGGCCCAGCAGTGGTAGCTTGGTGGAGCTGGAAATCAAACTCACAGTCCGTTCGTAGTTGGTAGTCCAACACCTTAACCATGAGCCACCACATCTTTTTTTTTACCTGCAACTTGAGTATAATTACAATAAGGGACAATCTTTGATGTCTGCCTTGTATTTTTTAAGACTTTATTTTAGCTGTAAGAACTTATTTCTAGTCTGAAATCACACGTTTATTTCTCGTATTTAGATTTTTCTGCAGTGAAAACATAAATTACAGATTTGGAAATGTCTATATGTGCAATAAAACAAAGAAACCTAGAGGAAAAATTGGTTTGAGGAGAGGGGGGCAGGGGGACTAGGTTTGCGGGGCTACCAGGCGCTAATACTTGCTAACCAGACATCTTATAATTGTTTTCTAAATAAGGTCATGCTATGTGGGGTTATAATTACAATGTTACAAATGTACCTTTTTAACGAAGGCGCTGGGAATTGACCTTAACCATTAAACTGATCAATCGTGCCTTTAATTAATTAGCGCAAAAAAAAAAAAAAAAAAAAAAAAACGTATTACATTTACAATTGCTCACATTTAGCGGACGGCCTTATCCAGCGTGACTTACGTTAGTATTATCCGTACGTCTAAGCAGTCGAGGATTAACTGTGGCAGGTTTTTAACGGTTCTGGGAATAGAACTTGCGACCTAAGAACTCAACACCTTGATAATTGAGATAGCACTCCCCCGTGTTACGTAGCTACGGAGGTGTAAAATCTGCAAAAACAATACACATGTTGCATATGATGCATATCACCTACATTAGCATGTAGCTGTGTAATTACATCGTTTTATTTGGATTCATGTTCTGACAACAGAAACCAACAAGACAACCAACACACTGTAGACATCTTGTACATCCAACAGCAGTTTCATCAACCAGGTTCATGACTGACAGAAATAAACGTACAACCTGGGATAAGTGAAAAATCTGCAAAAAGCACAAGGGGTGTTGTGACTATTCACCTTTCTATCGTTTATATATATGAGAAATCATTCAACCAAAGGATTGGCTTGTGGTAAAAGCCTGCAAGATACCGTGACACCGTTTAGCCATTTAAGCCCCGCAGTGTGCACCAGCCGTGTTCCTGCCAGACATGCGGCTAGTATAAACACAGCCACAAGATTAGCTTCATCTCAGGGCGAATGAAAAAGTACACACACACACACAACCGAACCGCACTTTTACTAAGACAGCTTACAATAAACTTACCCAGGTGGGCAATGAGACTTAGGGGGAGGGGTATGTGAGCTGCATTAATAGCTAAAGCAGAGCAAGCAATTCCCGAGGGTTCTGTGCTTTCCGTGAGACCTATAGCCTACCAAATCCTTCCATCACAACCCCCCTCCTCTCTCTCTCTCTCTCTCTCTCTCTCTTTCTTTTTTCTCTCCCCTCCCTTTTTCTGCGCTCCATCACTCTCGATTTCTGTCTCCACCTCTAACCCCCGCGCTGAACCTCTCCCCAGGCGTACTGTGCGGTACCTCCAGCAATACGCAAGGTGTGAATGAGTTTCTGGATGAGTGAGAATTAATTCCTCATTTTTTTTTATTTATTTTTTTTTACTAAGGTACCAGAACGTTCCGATTTTTTTGTTTTGTTATTGAACAACAGCTATTTTTATTACTGTTTGGACCTCATCTTGAAAGAAGAATCATTAATTTGCAGGCGCATGTTGTTAATGGGTCAAATTGAGTTACGAACCCTAAAGTAAAAGAACCTACTATGGTCAAGTAGACTTAGTGGTGTAATGCAAGGACATGATCTGTATCGGTTTCAGGTTAGAGCTTTAATTACACATAACTGTATATAGATTGAAACTCGGACGGGGTGTAATATAAAGGGTTTTGGGATACGCCAGTCAGTCCCTTCTAATATTTCGCACGACGGAACGATTTAATCTAATCTCCACAACCAATCGTTGTAATGCCCTGCTCAAATCATGATGGGTACGTCACTGAACGCACTGAACGCACTTCCTTGTTTCTTATTTCGATGATGTAGACCTGTGGGGCTGATGTAGTGGTGGTAGCGCAGTGTTTAAGGTGTTGGGCTGCTAGTTGGACGATCATGGTTTGACTCAGCACCACCAAGTTACCACTGCTGGGCCTCTGAGCAAGCCCTTAACCCTGAATTGCTTGGATGTAAAAAGAAATAAATGTAAGTCGCTCTGGACAAAGACATCCCCCAAATGGTGTTAATGTAATGTCTCCTAAATGTCCAGTGAACAATACTGCAAGAAAGCATTCCTCAATGTTTTGTCTAAAAATGAAGGGTTTTTTTTTTTACACTAGGTGCAATTTTTAAGATCACGATTTGATCAACATTTTAGAAACTCTGCCATGAAATCAGGAATTTTTGCCTTGCATCAATAAGGGGCAACAAAGAAGAACAAATTAATAGGAAATGAGTGGGTAAATTCTGGCTCTGATGAACGGTTAGCCTTAGCTACATGTTTTGATGTATGAATACAATCCACAGTTATGGATTAGATTAGCTAGTGGACCCACCCACAATAGTGGTTAACCAGTTTAGTTGGTTCTTTAACCAGTTAGCTAACTCTATAACCACCGAGCCTTGACTTATGTTATTCTGTGTGATTGTCAGCCACTTGATTGGGTTTTTATAATTGGATGCTTGACGAATTTGGCGGGAAACTGGGAAGAGGACATTATTAATATATTCCACACTCTGGTGTCACCCAGATAAGGAGTCTGGTTTCCTCTCGAGGTTTCTTCCAAAATCATCTCAAGGAGTTTTTTCCTTGCCAAGTTTGCTTATTGAGGATAAATATGAACTTAATTTTTACATTTGTAATACTTTTAAATTCTGTTTTCTGTAAATCAATTAAACCTGATCAAATTTGGCTAATTTGTCCCTCAAGTTTTGTCCTACTTCTTGCTCGCGCCAAAATGAAAGAAAAAGTTTCATCTTAACGATGTCCTATTTTTATTTATTTTTAATCTGTTCATTCCAAAAAAGATTTATTTCTAATCATCCCCTTTATTCATGTGAATAAAAACCCAATTAAAAAGACTCGATTTAAAAGCTAATAAAAAAAACTGAAACAAACTTCATCATGGGAATGATACGACATTTTCTAATTAACTTGGTAACTCTGACTGCTTTACTAACTAATTTTAGCAAAAAAAATTGCTAAATTTATAACCGTATAATTTGCCCTCAAACTATAAAATAGGTTTTTAAAAGAAATGGCTGAAATGTAGTTTTTTGTTAATTGGACACTCAACCAAACGACATCATCCTCTATACATTTACAGCAGCATTTGGTAGACGCCCTTATCCAGAGCGACTTACATTTATCTCTTTTTATACAACTAAGCAATTAAGGGCCTTGCTCAGGGGGCCAACAGTGGTACCTTGGTGGAGCTGGGAATCAAACCCTGGTCTTTCTTGTATCAGTCCAACACCTTAACCACTAAGCCACCACTTCCCCTCGATAAATGCATGTTTTCAGGCACCCCAAACCACTTCAATGAATAGTATTTATAACCTTTTGGTGACTAGCACAGAACGACAACAGTGTAAATACGACAAAGTTTTCTGAAATAAATTATGCACTTCGAGTTCACATTTCTACTGCATGCACAGATCGTTGATTATCCTGTTATAATGCCAGTTGTTAAGGCGTGAGGTTTATTAGGCAGCAAGTGAGCGCGCTTGGTTATCGTAGTTGATGGGAAGAATAAAGTAGGAACTGTGGGCAAGTGGAGGCATTTTGACAAAGGACAGATCTGTACCATGGAGCAATGGACAAATGTGTCCCTCTTCAATGAATCATTCAAACGTTTATATCATTAGTGCGTTTTTATTGTTAACCTGGTAAGCAAGACATGGTTGAACTATGGGAAAAAGACAAGATAGTAAAGGCAGTGTAATGTCTTAGGTAATGTTACTATTGACACGTAGCACCTACCTAACTTACATATCATTGCAGACCAAATAAGTCTTTGATTCAAGCATCAGTGGGATCAACGAGTCAGATCTACAAAGGTTTTACCTCTTAAACTACATATTTTAAAGGTTCTTCTGGTGGTATACTGGTGCCGCAAATCTCAGCACACCTCTGAAGGTATTGTGGAATACATGTCTCTACATGTCGGAAATGTTTTTTGTGGACCAAAGTGGACCTACACCATGTTAGACAGCTGAAATTGAGCTCAGGGTTTATACTGTGTATATATATAGATATACACCCATTGTACTCTATTAGAAAAGCTCTCCAGGTCTCATATAAATTAGTGTCCTCTACCACTTATTTACACTAGGAGCTCTGTCCCAAAAAAAATGCATACTTACCGACTATATAGTATGCAAAAACAGCTGGTAAGGCAAAAAGTATATCCAAATTCATAGTATTCCAAAAACAAAGATGACCCCCAGATGACCTTATACGTCTACCCAGATTCTGATTTAGCATAAGATGGACACTTAGAGTGAGCCTGCGGTAAAGACGACTTGTTATATTCAAAAATGGCCGAAAGCTATGTTTTTCAGCAAATAAAAAATTCTCCTTGTTAAACATCAACCAAGTTCGAAACAGATCAAATTTGTCCTAAAACAAGAACAGGGGGAAATGGTAGCTCAGTGAGTGGTTTAGGTGTTGGACTGCTAATTGGAAGATTAGGATTTAATTCCCAGCACCACCAAGTTGCCACTACTGGTCCCCTGAGCAAAAGAGATAAACGTAAGTCAGCTTGGATAAGGACGTCTGCCGAATCTACATTTCCAGTATTAGGCAGACGTCCTTATCCGGAGCGATTATTTTATTTATACAACTGAGGATTAAGGGCCTTGCTCAAGGGCCCAGCAGTGGTTACTTGGGGGTACTCGGAATCAAACTCACAATCTTATGGTTAGCAGTCCAACACCTTAACCACTGAGCTCCCACTTCCCGCAGATCAAACAGGGTTCCTCCGCATCCCCTGTGAAAGTAAATGAACTCATTGTGCTTGTGAGAAATGCTGAAAGACAGCGAGACAGTGCCGATACTGGCTGGTTAAATACGCTGTGACTGCCAATGTGACGCACTTCATTACCAGGCTAACGAATTCATTACTGCCTTCATCTCTGTCCTCCCACTCTGCTCTGCATGACGCACCCCGTGTCTGCCTTCGCCCCGAGCACGTTAACAACCAGAGACTAAGCGGGACCATTTGCTCGTAATGTTCAACAGGATCAAACACCAATTATTTTTTCTATGTTAAAGGTCTAAACTTTTATTTGCAAATAAAAAAAAAAGGTGACATTAATTTTACAGCATGAGAAATCAAAGAACGAGAAATAAATGACTGTGTAATTTACTATACCGTTCGGATTAAACTTAGCCCTTTTGCGGCTAATCAAACCCGGGTCATGTGGAGCATACACATTGCGCTGTTGCACTCCAGGGGACCCGGGCCAGATTTTGGCTCGGGGCTTTCCCCCCTGAGGCTCCCCCCTCCACCCACTCTCCCCGTCTCACGTCTATCTTATTACTAAAAGCTATAAAATGCAAATGAAATTTTAACCCTTTTGACCCAAATTCACAAAAAATTAAAATATTTTAACATCTTATACTTTTGTACAGGCGTTACATTTTTTGGACACTGGTGCTGCTCTGAGTCTGGGCTCGATTTGACTCACAGGATATTAGATTTACCAGTGTGTCCTAAATCAAGGAAAACTGTGGCAATTTTGAAAGTACATGCCATGTACTGTATGTGTGTATTTTTATGGGACATTGGGGAAAGTTTTTAGGGGGAAGCTATTATGTTCTAGATAAAACAGAAATACGGGTTAACAGATTATCAGCCTGGCCGATTATCAGTGCCGATTATATGCCAGTATTTTTGGCTTTTTTTATGATATAGGTATTGGGCCAAGTTTTTAAAAACTGATTTGCTGATAAATAATTTAATTTTGAAATGCACTATTACGCTCAAATGTCTGCAATTTATGACAACAGAAGAAGCAAGCTCACTAATAATTATATAAATTACACACACACACACACACACACACACACACACACATATATATATATATATATATATATATATATATATATATATATATATATACATACATGGTGTTCCATAAGTTTCCATAAGATATCAATATCTATATATATATATATATATATATATATATATATATATATATAGATATATATATATATATATATATATGCTAACTTATGTAAACACCCTGTGTTATATATCTACATCTATCTATCTATCTATATCTATATATCTATCGATCAGTCGATCTATATCTATCTATCTATCTATCTATCTATTATATATATATATATATATATATATATCTATCGATCAGTCGATCTATCTATCTATCTATCTATCTATCTATATATATATATATATTATATAGGAATTTTTTTTATGAAAACCATGATCCCCGATCCCCAGAGCTCACCCCACTTGATTTTAATATATAATATTCAATATTTCGTATCACTATTTCCATTACAAGCAGAACTCCAGCTGTGCTTATACGTGTTCTTCAGCGGTTGAGGACACGCATAGAAAATGTTTTTAAAACAAATGGTAGTCATGTAGAGAATATTATATAAATAAAATGGTGACAGGGTGTCCTATGCAGTGGTAACTTGGCTGTGCTGGAAATCAAACCCTGATCTTCCACATAGCAGTCCAACATCTTACCATCTTAGTTCAGACTTTGGTATAGACATTTATTATGAGGGTATAATTTTATTCAAAATTGGCCCAGACTATATTATAAAGGCATGGAATAGCAATAGTATGTAACAGTCAACTGTCTGTTTGTGTGTGTGTGTAAGTCTGTGTGTCCTATAAGCACTAAAAAAAAAGAAAATATATAATTACAATTCAGTAAATTTACATTATTATAGCTAAGCATAGTTATTTTTTTGGAAAAGAATTGTACTGGAATAAAATTTCTATGCAAATGAGGCACTTTTTAATTACATTTGCATAAATGCGCATTATAAACGAAGCCACAAATCTATTGAAAATTAATTTCAACTTAGTTGATGTGGAATTGTTTTAATAATAAGAGATTTTTTTTTAAAGAAATGCAACGGATTTTATCTCATGTTTAGTTGCGATTTTAATACCCCACATTTTGATAGTGACTTCCTGATGCGCGAAAATTTCCTACAAACCCAACGATATTTTGTAAGAGAATGCAAAAGCGTTAAAAGATCATTTTACTCTCTATAAGATACCTCGACGGGAAGGGCGGGGACACATTTTGGTAGTCTGGAAGACACAATAGCCTCGGAACGTCAATCTAGCGATTTTTTTGCGAGTCTTGAACTGATAAGAGAAATAGCTTAAAGATGTAATCTGACTTTTTATTCTTGCACCATGGTGGATTGTACGATTTAAACAGGAAACCGATGTGTAAAGCGTTATAACACAAAACTTTCTTATTTTTACACCCACAAAAAAGACTAGCTAAAAAAATATTTATCGGAAAAAGTTTTTTCCGTAAGTGCAATAAACATTTATTCATTTAACAAAGCTGTGAGAAGATAACAACATTAGGCTGGTGGTATGTTATTGTATGTAGTATGCTGAAGTAGATAAAAAATAACTATAATATGATAACAGTAAAATAGAAAACATGGATTTACCTCGAATAATAGACAGCTTAGAGGTGACTGCGATTTCACCCTCACTGTTCCGGGCCACACACTCGTACACGTTCTCGTCCCGCGGAGCTCGCAAAGGCTGGATACGAAGCACCGCCCCGGCTCCTTCATCGAACTCTATGGTCTTGGCCAATAAGAGAAAAGCAGATTTACACGGTATTTTTCAGCATTTGAATTACACCTTGGAGTAAATTTGTACGTAAGAAATTTTAAAAAAATACGCAATATGGACAAAACGTATTGAAAACACATCACCATGTCCTATTTAGTCTCACTCTTCCTCCTATTAGAACCTCACTTTTGGGAAGGTGTTTCACTACAGTGTGTCATATGACTGTGTGGATTTGTGTTTATTTGGCTACAGTAGGATTAGTTAGATTGGACACTAATCTCTCAGAGAGTCAAGGCCCAAATTCTTTGACTCTAATCAAAACACACTATGTCGTTATAAAGCTCAGGGGCTTTGTGCACAGCGGCATTGTCATGCTAGGGCGGTGTGCAAAGCTACAACAAATAAGAGAATCTAAACAACTGTGCACTTCCATCTTTATGGAAACAGTTGGGGGATGACACACTTCCGGGTCTGCGGGTAACGTGTACTTATACTTATATATATATATCTGTTACCAATTAAAGAATTCCTTGCAATTTATACAGTCTAATAACTATTAATTTATTATTGAAAAAATTATGATTGCTGTTGGAATTATTTCCCAAGAGGACAAATGAACTGAAAGTCCACCCTAATTCAATACAGGAATGTTGCAAGGACACTAAACCTACTTAAGGTTTGTAAACTGAATTAAATAGCCCACCCACCGGGCGCAAGGTTGTGCAAGGAAAAGACATGATTTAGGGTTGAATGTGCAATTCATGCGCATCGAGTATCAGGTTTGGTGCCAGAAATACATTATTTCCAAGAATAAAAGACACTTTTGAACATTTGAATCTGATCACTCGAACCTTTTTAACGAAGATTCATACATTTGGATGCTGCCGCTCTTGGTCCCGGGTTCAAATCCTATTCGAGCCCATTAACTGTTTATTGGGCAGCAGTAGCTCAAATGATTAAGGCGCTAAGTTGTTGATTGAAGGACCAGGAAGACCTGGGTTCTTTGAGCAAAACCCTTAATACTTCCTGCTCCAAGGACGCTGTATCATAGCTGACCCTGCGCTCTGAGCCTTAAACTGGGATATGTAAAGAAACTAATTTCACTGTGCTGTAAAGTATTTGTGATTAATTGATGTGCTTTACTTTCTGAGTTCAGTTTAATTTAACCCAGTTGTACAATGATTTGCATATATTTATACACAATACAGCAATCCGACGGACTAGGTTCACGTCACCAGATCTAAGAAACCCGGTTCTAAGTTTACACTGCACGAATTTCAAAGTCTTTAGATCAATGTTGTTTACTCAACACATGACTATCTAAGGTAACATTTAGTTGCTGCTGTGTTCAAATGCATGACGGATTGGCAAAAGGAGGTTACACACACACACACACACACACACACACACACACATTATTTACAACAGGACGTGGAACGAATCACAGACAAATCTGTCTAGATAATAAGGAAAGATTATCGCATGGTCGCATGAGACTGGAAAGGTTATTAAAATAGCAGCCGGTGATGTGGTGTAGTTGGTAAAGGCACCGGCACCGACATGCACAGTTGCGACATAGGTTCAAATCTGGTTTAGGTCCTTTCTGGTCCCACATCCCCTCCCATTTCATCTCTTTCTCTATCCTATTAATAAAAAAATATATCTTAATCCGAAGCCATACTGATATTTACATTTACAGCATTTGGCAGACGTCCTTATCCAGAGCGACTTACATTCATCTCATTTATACAATTAAGCAATTAAGGGTTAAGGGCCTTGCTCAGGGGCCCAGCGGCGGTAGCTTTGTTGGAGCTGGGAATCAAACCCACAATCTTTCGGTTAGCAGGCTAACACCTTAACCTTAGTTACCTCTACCCTGGTCTATCACGCTTCCGAACTCCCGGCTGCCTGGTATCTTGCTCTTTCATTGGCTGAAGGTCATCACCGTTATATTTTCCACTCGGAACTCATTTCCCAACGAACATCCGTGTGCCGGAAGTTTTACTATCCTCATCGGACTAAACGCTTGACTCTAGATTATTATTTAAAGTAATCGATTGCAATTTAACCTTAAACTATTGCGATACGAACACCAAAAAGGGGAGGGATACTTTTGTTTTTTAAAACCAAAGCATTACTAAACTCATGTTGTGTATGTTAACGAGTTATTTGTACCATAGGCTTTCTTATAATAGCGTAGCTAGAGGGTGTGAACATTAACGGAAGTTGCTTCTTTCGACATTCCACTTAACGCAAAATTTGTTTGAAAAATGTTGAGTGCATTTTTATTTGCATTTGATGAGAAGGATGAGAGAAATCACCATTCGGCACGGGTTATTTTGTTATATGTATGCAGATAAATACCTCTAGCATGCATTGCCGTGGCTTGCGTTTGATTGTTTTTTTTATTAAAATGGGTTGATTTTGCGAGAAAAAAAATCAGATGGACAGTAAGAGCGCTTATTTTTGTGAGTGATGCTAAGTCGTTTTATAATTTTTTGCATTGTCATTAGCGCGGCATGATCAGCAGATATTAGCTCTGGTCGGATTAATGTAATTCAGCTGATAAACGACGCTCTGTTCTTGTCAGACGAATTCATGAAAAATTAAATAAGTCGAAGTACTTCCATGGCGAGGATCGAGTGCGTAATCTGTTTACACTCTGTAAAGCGGCAGGTGTTGAATATTGTATGCGAAAAGAAGGGCTAGCGTGTAAAATCGTGCTTTTGGTTCAGTGCATTTGCTTTCATTAAAGGTTTAGTGAAGAGAAAGATCTTGAAAAAAATGCTGGAATACGAGGAGAAAAGAAAAATTATACTGAAACCAGGGCCGGCTCTAGGCAGGGGCAAGGGGTGGGCTGAGCCCAACCAAACATCTGTTTTGCCCACCCAATCAAAATCTGGTAAAGACAGCCGTATGCAAATACTAGTTTTAGTTTTATTTTTTCATGATTTGTGATTTGATTAAAGCAGTCTGTGGACTCGGCTGTGTGGAGAAGTTTAAAAAAAGGGGTGTGGAAAACCCCAACCAATCACAATGCAAAACCAATCAGTTTTCCATTCTGATTGGCTGTAAGTAACGTCGTGATCTATCTACACATCAACTAGTTCCACAAATTGTTCAAAATGTTTAATCAAGTTTGCTCTTCAAAATAGAACTTGAATATTTTCATTTTAAGTTTGGCCCAAATTTCACTCCAATTTTGCCAGAATTTGTGCTTATTATTAAAAATAATCCTTTGTTTAACATTTTAAAAACAGATTCGTGTTTATATCGACTTAAACAAGCACCAAACAAGAATATTACTACAACGATATTTTTGCTACTCCATTATTTAATTGAATTGAATTTTATGCGGTATCTATCTCCTCAAACCCACCCCTAAAAATTGCCCACCTGGGATACCGGCCCACAATTCTATGGTTGGCAAAAACAAGGCCTGGCTGTCATGTAGGCACCTGATTTTAGGAGCAAAAGCTACAATTTTGTAAAATAAATAAATTCTTCAATAATAAGCGTTCAAATGCTATATAAACTGCTACACAATATTTGTGTGTGTGTGTGTCTGTGTGTGTATAAATGTGTACGATGTGCATCTCACCTCTATCCTCTGAGAGCTGACTTTCTTGCCCTTTTTGTTCCATATGACCTGTGGCTTGGGGTCACCTGTGGCTTGACACACGAAGGACACCACGCCGCCGGACACTCCTATCTGATCCGTCGGGATCTTTGTGAATTTCGGGGGAGCTGGAAAGAAGCGAATGTAACACTTTTAACTCCTAACCCCTAAAATTAAAACTAAAATGAACATTATTTTCTAATAATCAACAACAACATGCGCACCAGATGACGCAACAATAAAATAATGAAAAAAAAAAAGTGTAACCACTTTCTAGTGTGGGCTTGTAATGTCTTACTGCTGTTCAGTGGGTAAAGTATTCATATCTGCACAGTATATGTATTTGGAATTGAATTACAGCACTGACTAGCAATATTGCAGAACTCTGCTAGATACACTTCTTTCATTTCAGCTCCTCTGGAGGTTAGAACAGGTCTTAAACACTGATTTATAGTCCAAATAAATAAATAAATAAATAAAAAAAACCTGATCTGATTTACTTTCATTTTGGGGGTTTGTTATATTCCAGAAAAGGTTTGCCTTAGTAGCACAAAGTTAATACTCGTGGTCTTAAAGTTAAACTCGTATCACGGGAGAGTTAAAACATCCCAGTTATGATCGTCTTAACCAGGTAACCTTAAACACCAGTACATCCAGTACACCTGATTCAAGGCACAATATCAGCTAGTGCCTGCTAATATTTTTAGCTAGGCTAATTTCTCTTCACTTGTTTTATACCCATCCCGAGGCATCCAGAGATGGTGCCAACGCTGGTAGACCTTCAGTGAGAAGAGTGCAACCCTGCAAAGGCATCCAGAGATTGATGGGTCCAGTTAGATTATTCTATGTGAAGATTTGGGGTATTTAAAGCAAAGATGCCGACCCTATGTGGACGTTGAGGATGTCAGCAGGAGGTACTTCTATTATACAACTTCCAGTGATTGTGTATGATTATAGAAAGGACACTGCTCATAATCACACTAAAATCATTTATAAAACACACTCTCTGGTAAAGAGACAACCAAATAAGGACGGGTTTCCTCTTCTTTCTCGGACCATCTAAAGGGGTTTTTCCTTGCGACAATTGCCGCAGGTTTGCTCAATACGGATGTTTTTGATTTTTTTTCAAACATTAATCATGGACATTTGTATCATTACTTTTGTTGTGTAAAGCTGCTTTGAGACAATGTCCAAGTCTAATCATATCTATATTAGTATCAACTTAGAAGTAATAATGAAAGTAATTGTGTTTCGTAAATGAACACAAGAAGACGTAAACATACCTGCTAGAACCCGAATCAGAACATACATTTCGTCGCCGCATTTCGTTGCCACTTACATTTACATCATTTTCCAGACGTCCTTATCCAGAGCGACTTACATTTATCTCTTTATACTACTGAGCAATTGGGGGTTAATGACCTTTCTCAGCGGCCCACAGTGGCGCTGAGAATTGAACCCCGGTCTTTCTGGTATCAGGTACCTTTCTGGGGAAGTGGTGGCTCCTGGTTAAGGTGTTGGACTGCCAACCCAAAGATTGTGGGTTCGATTCCCAGCGTTACCAAGACACCACTGCTGGGCCCCTTGAGCAAGGCCCTTAACCCTCCATTGCTCAGTTGTATAACTGTAAGTCACTCTGGATAAGGACATCTGCCAAACGCTGTAAATGTAGTCCAACAGCTTAACTACTAAGCTTCCACTTAAATTCCTTACTGATCGATTAAAATGTGTATTTTCTGGTTCTCCAAAAAGGACGTAAGAAAAATCATCAAATTTTCTGACTGAATGCCAGAAGTCTAATAGCTTTAATAAAACAAATCCAACAAATCTTTACAGTAACACAAGTGTCCATGTTGTTTTACTCATTCAGTGTTAAAAGCACAACTTAAAATAAGAACGTAAGAGGATCGCATGATAGTAGTCAGTACAGCACGTAGCCTACCGCTAGCTAGCTACGCTTAACACGCTTAAATTAAACTGTCTAAAGTTAAGCGTTGGCTGTATTACGAACCGCACGACATGCAACAAATGTCTTTCAACAATTGCGTGTAGAATTAGTGTAAAACACGTCAAATCTAATAAAACGTTTGAGGACAAACAGGATTAGCGTAAAACAGAGGGATGCCAGTGTTGGCGTGTTAATGTATTAAAGAATTTATATTTACACCGTTTAGGCACCAATACCATAGAAAACCCGAATAATTACCAACCCTACACCACGTGGATAACAATAGCATAACTACCTACTGCCCCTGGCAACTAAAGGCTTTAAAAGGCTGTTATCATCTCTGCGTCAGATCTCCACCACTTGTTTCATCGTGTGTATGTGCTTGTGGGTATTAAATTTGCATGTGGTTGTTGTCGCTAAAGCTATGTGGTACTTCTGGTACGTTGGAAAGAGACGCATGCAAAGAGAACAGTTTGCTTTAAGCAACAGATTTTAGTTGGTCTAGATTAAGTAGGTTATGTACAAATTTGCCCTTTAAGGGGTTTATAACCATGCAGCCCAGGGGGCCCGTCGTAATAGTCTCCAATGAGGACCGTCATTACTATGTTACACAACTGGATTGATGCTCAACAGAACTATAAGAAACTGCTTACATAAGAGTCAAATGATAGGAACAGCTAGGGGTCCATGGTGTCTTTGTACTCTATGTTACTAAATTTGCCCTACAAAGTAAAGGACAACGGTTTCTGCTCAGTGTGTAAATTTAAATACCCTCCCTATTTTCTATTGGTACAGGCATCTTTTGTTTGCACGACAAATGTTGCATGTGTGTGTGTGAGATCGTACCCCTATCTCGGATCTCCCCTGCTTTAGCTTCCCAAGTCCCCGGTTTCAAAAACAAATTGATGCTCGCCTACCAAGCCAAAAACAAAGCTGAACCCTTCCATCGCACCACGTTCCCCTTTGATCCACAAGTACCGCTCGACTAGTCCCACTATCCCCATAGAACAAAACCTTGGTCTGCATCTAGACTTTTCTCTGTTTTGGCGAGAAGCTGGTGGTATGAACTTCCCATCAATGTCAGAACAACAGAGTCACTGACTGTCCTCAAGAGACTAAAAGACCCACCTCTTTCTCAAATACCTGCACTTGACATTTAACAAAATAAAAAAAAAAAGTATCTATGCTGCTCTATTTTTTTAACAATGTGGGTTGTTACACTTTGATTTGTGATCTAATGTACCAGTATTGAGCTGTCCAATGATGTGACTCAAAGCACTTTTGTACGTCGCTCTGGAGAAGAGCGCCTGCTAAATGCTGTAAAAGTAAACTGTTGCTTATTAGCTTTATATAAACATTCATTTTTTGTTGGTTGACTTCGCCTCAAAGCAACAACACACTCTTCAGCGATGCAGTGTGTCCCGTTCATCAGGGCTACTTAACTATACAAGCCTCTCTTTAGCACAGAGCTCATCCTTACATAGTGTACATGATTATAATGAGCTCAGTTACAGCTTATAACACGCTAGGTTCATTTACACTCCTGACTTTAGTTTTGCAAGCGTTTCTAGCGTTGGTAATGAGTAACTGATTTAAAAACAAAACACACACACACACACGAAGTCTACACTGCTACTGCTAGCAGGTCTGGTTTGATGTATTTTTTCCTGTTTGATGATGTAATTGATCAGTGTTAGAAACGTCTGGCCACGCCCCCTTTATTTTTTGCTTCGGAGCAGCAGCTCATACTGTCATTACTCCCCCTGTTTGGATGCTTTTCTCCATCTGTCAACATTCTGTTTACTGTCATCAAGATTTATGCTTGATTTCGGCCAGAGAAGGTAAAATAGATTAAGAAAAATCTATTAAAGTCTACAAAACTCCTCCAAAAATGTCTTTTGTCAAACTTGTAGTTTGTCTGATCATTTATATGCCTGTGATTGGATCTGTAGCTGAAGCCAAACTGGGTCATGATTTTACAGTTTCTGAGTTATGGACAGTTTTTTTACAGGTTTATCTACAAGCAGGGACGTAGCATTGGGGCAGACAATGCAGGCAGTTAACTAGGGGCCCTGCATTTTGGGCCCTGACAGCTGATCATTTGGACAATTGGAAATGTCTTTATTAATATAACATGAACTAGCACAGCGCTAACCTGTGTATTTGCTAATATAAACATGAAGAGGATTCAACTGTCTGGCAGCCAGAAGCATAAAAAAACAAGAGTGTAGAAGAGGAAACGATGGTGATAAGATTGACTTAAGGATAATTATATGACATACAAACATTTCATTGTTAATTCCAGTTTAAGTAGGAATTAGACGCCACTGTGGACCTCTGAGCCAGGTCCTTAACCCACAATTGCTCGGATGTGTAAAAGAGATGAATGTAAGTCGCTCTGGTGTAGGGGGCGTCTGCCAAATGCTGTAAATGTAAATGTAAATGAATTGGTAGCTCAGTGGCTAAAGTGTTGGACTGCTAAATAGAAGACCGGAGTTTGATACCTAGTACCACCAAGTTATCAATGCTGGGCCGCTAAGCAAGGCCCTTAACCCCCAATTGCTTAGATGTATAAAAATGAATTTAAGTTGCTTTGAATAAGGGCGTCTACCAAATGCTAGAAATGTTAATGATTTAATTCTTTGTAAGATGAATTACTGATAATAGTCGAATTACTAATAGTGTTACTGGGAAACAGGTTAGCGTGGCTTACACTTAGCATTAGCATTCATTCTGTAGTGTTTTATCATGTAACAATCCTGTAAATATAGAGATTGTTCTGTATTGTACTGTATTGTATCTTCTGCCATAGATAGAATGGATAAACGATAGATAGATAGATAGATAGATAGATAGATAGATAGATATCGATAGAGATATAGATAGATAGATAGATAGATATAGGATGGATAGATAGATAGATAGATAGATAGATAGATAGATATCGATAGATAGATAGATAGATAGATAGATAGATAGATAGATAGATAGATAGTATAGATAGATAGATAGATAGATATAGATAGATAGATAGATAGATAGATAGATAGATAGATAGATAGATAGATAGATAGATAGATAGATAGATAGATAGATAGATAGATAGATAGATAGATAGATCGATAGATAGATAGATAGATAGATAGATAGATAGATAGATAGGATAGATAGATAGATGGATAGTAGATAGATAGATAGATAGATAGATAGATAGATAGATAGATAGATAGATAGATAGATAGATAGATAGGTGGATAGATAGATAGATAGATAGATAGATAGATAGATAGATAGATAGATAGATAGATAGATAGATAGATAGATAGATAATAGATAGATAGATAGATAGATAGATAGATAGATAGATAGATAGATAGATAGATAGATCGATTAGATAGATAGATAGATAGATAGATAGATAGATAGATAGATAGATAGATAGATAGATAGATAGATAGATAGATAGATAGATAGATAGATAGATAGATAGATAGATAGATAGATAGATAGATAGATAGATAGATAGATAGATAGATAGATAGATAGATGCATTGTGTGCACATTGTTCATAACGTATATCTCTTTATAGAGTAATTAGTGTGATAAACATTATAATGTGCATTTAAATAAAATAATTAATACAGAGAAAAGAAGAAAAAAATGTAACAGAATGAACAGATTATGGCAGAACTGTAAGATGGTGAGGTGTAGAGACACATGAGTGTCCTAGCGGTGTAATGTAGGGTGTTATGCTCTATTACATGTGATGTTGTATGTGCACCTATACTGTATATCCAGGTAACAAAGCTATAATAGCAAAATAAATCTTTTCATTCATTCATCTTTTCATTTTGCCTGGCGGACCCACGCCATCTTGCTTTGCTTCCATTAAAGTCCCTGTTTTTCCCCAGGTCCACATTTGGACTGCACTGGGTTCTGCTCTACTACAAAAGAAAACAACCCAATGAAGTGATGCAACACGAGTACATCCAACTCCCATATCCCACAAACCGGCATGAGCACACACACACTCACACTCACACACACACACACACACACACTCTGTTTCCTTCTTATTCTGTATAGTAAAATTCGGCGCTTGTCGGATGCTTTTAACTTCTCCAGCCAATCTCCAAAAATCAGGTTATTGTTAGAAGGAAATGGTTGGAGGTGTTGTAACGGATTTAATGTCATTTTCATATTTATGTTGTTATTGTAGGCTGTGCTTTTAAGAATTAATTTGGTTGTATTTGTAAAGACAAATGGCCGCTTTGGACAATAAAAGTTAAACAAGGCGAAACTAGAGCAAATTTAACAATTCGCCAGAATTATGCATGTAGAAGGTGCATAAAGCCCAGAAACACAGCTGCTCCTGCCGGAAATCGCAATCGATATATGAACGCAGCTCGATAGTCGTGTGATAGAAGCTTTAAACAGAGTAAACGAGATTATCCAAAACACAGACTCGTGATTGGACAGTGCGCAATAAAATCAACAAGGTCATTTTTAACCCTGGTACAATTGGCGACTTCCAGAGAACAGAAATGCTGCTATTACACACACGCCGACACGCAGGAGCCGGAGGGCAGATTTGTGTCACAAAGTGACAAATGCCGTAACGAAGTAAAAGGCTAATATTTCACGGCAGACAAAAAAAAGTTGGGGCGGCAGAGTGAGTGGCACATGCCGTCCGAGTTTAGTGCTGTTCTGTCGATGTGCCGACGGGAAGCGATAAATACGACACGGCTGTAATTCCGCGCCTGAATCTAATAAAACGCGACTCAGCTCGGCCCCCCTGGCCGCTTGACTCCGGATGCAGAGTAGATCAAATTCCCGCAGGACGACAAATTCCATGTGTGTGTGTGTGTGTGTGTGTGTGTGTGTGTAAGAGAGCGAGAGAGCCAGCAAGAAGGGGGTGTCTGGGATGAGAGGAGGGGTTGTAGCCATAGATACCAGTATTACCAAGCGCAGGATCATCGCCTCAGTGTCCTGTTGCCATAGCGTCGGTTCAAACAGAGCCGATAGCGGGATCACACTCATCTGTCAGTGCTAAGCCAGGCCTGGTCCTCACCATGGCAACCGGATCCCACACCTCCTCTCTCTCCACCCACCTGCCCTTCATCGTTGGTGTACATTCAGAAATGAGTGTTTCTTCACATTTCATCCTAAGCAAAAACTTTTTAACGTTCTAAGAACGGGAAGGAGGAAAAAAAGAAGATAGACAAGTTGAAGTAATAGAAGGAGTGTGTATAGACTGTGTATATATATATATATATATATATATATATATATATATATATATATATATATATATATATATATATATATATATATGGTACTCCCATGCAGTGACGATAACAGTCAGCAAACTATTGATAAGCTCTCGAGATGGAGATCTCTGGAGAACGAGTGCTACTGAGGGGCGTTGTCTCTCCCAGCGCTTCAGCCTCCACTATCGCTGCACTATCACTGACTCGGCTTTTTAGCATTGGCTTCTTATCTCGCAGAATCTTCCAGAAGCGCTAGGTTTGGTTTTCCGCTTCCTCAGTCACGAGGCTTTATATCCACACCTCTCCATGGGGAACTGTTCCACTGATGTAACTCACACACACTCTTACACACACACACACACACACACATGCTCTCTCTCACTTTCCCTCTCTCTCTCTCTCTCTCTCTCTCTTTTTCTCTCTCCGGTCTTTAGTTTTCCCAACGCAACCTTTTCAACCGCGAAAACAAAAGGACCGAAACAACCTTGAGGGACAAAAACGTCAGCTGATGCTATATCTTAACCGATGATGTCAGACGCTATGGTGTAACCAGAGCGCACCATCGCCATGACAACTATCATTAAAAACCTATCGAGATAGCGGGCGCTGGTGGAGATGGAAGGCGGGGTGTAATCAACGTCGGGCATGCACAGGCCACGATCGAGTGAGGTGTAATAATCCGAGAAGATTGCTTGACCAAAAATAAAAAACTGGGTGAATGTTATGATGTGTATCTCCGGTCTTGTCTATATAAAATCATAAGAAGGTAGAACTTTTAGGAACGCAGTACATGATACGAGATATATCTAAAAATCTCGACTGTGAATACTCAAGTGTTTATCTTCAACAGCAAGGACTATGTTAATTAAATAAAACAAACATTAGATCTATTTATGTGTGTGTACCAGAGTGGGGGGTTGGGGGTACATTTTTTTATTCTTCAATGGGGGGGCCCAACAGAAAAAAGCACTGGATTATTGCAACATCATTTTCCATATTTATCACTGTTCGTTAACCAGCCAAAACATAACATCTTTGAACATTACATCCCATTTTAATTATAAGAATTTTAGAAAAAGTCTCAAAACGTACATAAGGCATGGCAGGTGCTGGATAAGAAAGAGAGCAGGAAGGCCAGCAGGAGCAACAGGGCAGAAGGAAACACCTCCAGTGAGCCACGAGCCATGACGGAGAAGAGCACACAATCGTCTGGGCACACTGTGGAAAGAAACAGAATTAGTGTTACAGAATCAAACATCCACCCTGTCTAACCCATTTCCTTTAACCTTCAACTGTGTGAAGTGGTGGCTTAGTGGGTAAAGTGTTGGACTAATATTAGAAAGCCCGGGGTTCGATTCCCAGCTCCACCAAGCCACCAGTGCTGGGCCCCTAAGCAAGGCCCTTAACCCCTAATTGCTCAGTTGTATAATGAGATAAATGTAGTTCACTCTGGATAAGGACGTCTGCCAAATGCTGTAAATGTAAACAGATTAAAAAAAAGGAAGCGGTAGCTCAGTTGTTAAGGTGTTGGACTGCTAATTGGAAGGTCAGCACTGCCAAGTTGGCACTGTTGGGCCCCTAAACAAGGCCCTTAACCTCCAATTGCTCAGCTGTATAAGATAGTAATTCGCCAAACAATTTGTTTTGATAGATAAACCAACCAAAGGTCTCATGAGTAAAAAAGTGGTAGCTTAGTGATACAGCTGTGAAACTGCTGATTAAAGGATTGTGGGTTCAATTCCCAGCACCACCAAGCTGCCACAGCTGGGCCAGTGTTCAGTGCAATAAAAAATCTGCCATAGCCAGGTGGAAAGATTATAAGCGGTGTGGAAATGAGTTGTTTAGCTATTTTTATGCTACAAATGCACGATAAATGTGATCCTCAGAGAATCATTTTAACCACCATCCTCAGGCCACCAAACAAGATAATAACTCGTCTAATTCAACAGAAAAAGAAAAACACGCGATTCAGCTTGGGGTTTAAAAAAAAAGATTGACTATTGACGATGTTGACTATACCGAGAGGGAAAGAAAGGAACGTTAGAAGAACCTGGCTTTTTCATAGCTGAGGCTGTTTGTGGAATTGTATCAGTTGTTTTATTTACAGGATTCTTATAGGAGAAGCCATTATTATTTATTTCTCCTTTTTTTTCTCAAATGATTTAATTTTTTTATATATTTAAAAATATTCTTTCTTATTTTCTAAAGGATCAAATAATGTTTGAGGCTGGGACAATATAATATTTTCTATATAATATATATGAATATATATTTTCTATATTATATTATATATTTATATATAATATAGACGATATAATATTTTCTATACAAATATTTTCTGCATATATTTTCTATATAAAGTAAAGTGTCCTTATATAACTTATTTTTTCCATCGTGTTTTATTGTATTATAAATTTATTTTAATTTTGTTTTCTTTTGGCAACATTTTATTTTTTATTTATAAAAGCCCTCAATAGTAATTTTTTTTTGTCTATATTAAATCTTGTATCAGCTGAAAAATTGAGTAAGTTTGTGTTTGGAGAGCAGTGAATTATTCAATTTTAATGTTATTAATAAGATACTGGAAAGAATTTTCGCTAGTAAAAAACCGATTTTTTTCTTAACTTTCTGAAATGTTTTTATAATTATAGAATCACCCACATCTTAGTAAAAAAAATACTTCGAGTGATTTAAAGCGGGGAAAAAAAATAACCCTTAGATAAATGTTAGTACTTAAAGAATTCAAGGTAATTTTCTATAGTTACTTTTAATTATAGTTATATATAATTATAATACACTACAATTTTAAGTATATTAAAATATGGAATGTTACTTCAAGCTGACCTTCGAAACATCCAGAAAAGTTAAATAAACCTCCTTTGCAATATTTCTCCTTGAGAACGACTAGAATTTATTTTCTTTACCTAAAAATTTGTGACAGATTAAACTAAAAATTAGTGCATATAAATAAAATCTTCTGATCGGAGTTACAGCTGGCGACGCGAGCGACTGTCAGAGCTGAATTGAATGAAAATCAATCAAAACCTTCTTCTCAGCCAGCGTCAAGTATTTAACAATAATCATTTACAGTGCTTTGCATAAGTATTTACCCCCCTTGAAGGTTTCCATTTTCCCATAACAATTTGAAACTGAATATATTTATCGTTTTGATTTATTCTACTAGGTTTCACAGTTATACAATTGCAAGTTTTGCATGATTATTTGTTTAAGGCTCTCGTGTGTCAGTCCGATGCAGAGATCCCTGGCATGGATTTCATAAGAAATCTTTTTCAGTTCCAGGTTTCATCACTACAAATTAGAAGGGCAAAAACTTTAGCAAAATGCTTCAATATTAAATTAAAATAAAATTTAGCATGCTTGCCTGAAATGAAAGGGAGGGTCATGAGTGTGTGTGTGTGTGTGTGTGTGTGTGTGTGTGTATGTGTGTCCTTCAGCTAAAATGATCTGTAATTTGCAAGCTGGAAGAAATTTGTCGAGTTGCTCCGTATCTTGCTTACTAATCACTTTGAATATCCGCCGTGAAGAGAAAAACGTTGCTTCGCTGACCTTAGCGATGAACACAATTTACATTCGTGGCATTTTTTTTTTAAAGCTGATATTTTTTACAGCTTTCAACCCCTAATAAGAAAGTGTTTATCCAGTCACACTGCTGATTTAGAAAAAATCAGAGATGACCCAGTTAAAAATCCAATGTAAAGGGGTTTTTATTCTTTTTGCAGTAATCACATTTATCGTAATATATTTACAGAATCACTGTATTATGGGTCGACCGATTATTGGCCTGGTCATTTATTGACATTGATATTTTTATGAATATCGGTATCGGTCATTTGCAAAACCGATTTGACGATAACATCATTTTGAAATGCATATTTGCATCTGATGAGCATCCATCAGGTTCTAGTGAGCGTGTCTTCAGTGAAGTGTCTGCAATTTATGATAAGAAGAAACAAGCGCACCGGAGAGCATACAACCTGGTGCTGCCGGATTAGGACTACTAACTGTTTACCTATTTTATTAGCTTAAAAAATTACTTATACATTACATTTATTTTCCATTATTTGTTTATTTCTTGCTTGTTGCTGTTCAGTTCTTTAAGTTTACAGACTTCTCCTGGGTGCTTCCTTTATGCTAATATTATTATTAATGTTATTTATTGAGTTATCACATATATTTAAAAGCATATAGTTTTTTTAAGCCTTGTTATTCCTAATTATAATATTGATTTTTACCAGATATCCAGCATCTTAACCACTAAGCCACCACTCCCCCACTTCCATAATAATTACTGTCTGATTAAAAATATCGGTTATCGGCATACTTGATCTGTAATAATCATTCCTGAAAAACACATATCGGTCGACCTCTACACTGTACCAGCACTGTTAAAAAAAACACACTTCTTTTTCATCAGACAGTAATAATTATGGAAGTGGGGGAGTGGTGGCTTAGTGGTTAAGATGCTGGACTGATAACAGAAAGACCAGGGTTCGATTCCCAGCACCGCCAAGCCACCACTGTACCAGGCCCTTAACCACCAATTGCTCAGCTGTAAAAGAGTTAACTGTAAGTCTCCCTTGATGAGGACATCTGCCAAATGCAGCATTGTGAAAGAATGGCTTACTCTCCCAATGCAGCTTGTAATGGAGAAGCCACACTGAAGTGCTCTAGAAGGCTTCATGGTTCTGGAGGTGTGTCCTAACATAATTCATCATTCTGTGGCACTCAAGCTACCGTCCACTATAGCGGATATGGATTTCTTTTTACAAGAGCTCATTAATTATTAATAAACTTTCCCATTGTAGTGTGTGTTCTCCTGGCTGGTTTTCGCATTAAATGCGCTGAATTCCTTGAGTCTGTTCGGAGCGGCCCATTTTTCAACCAAAAGAACAGGAGATTCTTTTATCCACTAGTCGATATCTACAACAGGCAAAATCTATTTCTCCTATTCCTGTGTGTGTGTAGATGTGTGTGTTCGCTTTTCAGTACTCGCAGTTTGTCGAGGCGAGAGATAAACTAACCGTGATGCTTTGGCTCACTTTGACACGCCTTCCTAAAGAATATATTTTAAAAAAAAAACAAATGTGGGATCATTCAAGTCATCGATTTGTGAGCTAGAAGAGATTTATGTGTGTGCTGTTCATTTTTATCAAGAGGAAATGACAGGGGATAGGGAGGGAAATAGTGATCGATGAGATAGTGGTCGATAGGAACGTTTAGGTAATCATCTTGCGTGTCTGGAAGATCAAATGTAGGGGGTGGGTTGGTATGAAATAATCCCAGTCTGCTGAGTGTACAATCCAAACGTATGATGGTCGTAATTTTGCATTTCGCAGTATAATAAATAACATGGAAATTCAGTAATGTAAAATATATTTGGCTTAAAAATACAGCTGATGTTTTAATATTTTCATATATTCTGAACAAGCTGTGATAAATTTATATTTGTGTAGGCTTGGCATTTTTTAACCAGATTCCTAGTGCAGTCTAGTCTCAACCTAACAACCAACGTCTTAATACTGATACATCCGGCATAAAAAAATGTGGAATTATAAAGTCGTCATCTGATCGGATGGTTGGATTCCACAGAATTGGTGTCACCTGAAAAAACAATGTTTTTGTGACGCTCTGCTTTCATCATAAAGATTGG
Source organism: Bagarius yarrelli (assembly GCA_005784505.1). Taxonomy (NCBI): domain Eukaryota; kingdom Metazoa; phylum Chordata; class Actinopteri; order Siluriformes; family Sisoridae; genus Bagarius; species Bagarius yarrelli. The sequence continues at coordinate 1,469,218 of VCAZ01000081.1, forward strand.
ACTTTCCAAGTGTGTGTTTTATTATATCGAAATTTCGGTGGTTTGTTTTCGTAACGATATCGACTTTACTTTTACGTCTCGAACCATCATGCTGAACAAAACCAACTGGGATTACTCTCGTAAATGGTCCTTAGCCGATAAAACCTGCAATAGAGTCCAGACCGTGCCGTCAGTGGGACAATCTGTCTATAGACGAGTATGTCTAGTCTTTTAGACGGGTTTTATTTATTTATTTACTAAACTTCAAAGCAATGTCATGGTCCTATTATTTACAGCTGATAAAAAAGACACCTAGTAATGCTTTTTCTCATAATCTTTAGCATCCATTCATTTAAAGCATCCAGAGCTACTTACATTTATACAACTGATCAATTGGGGTTAAGGGCCTTGCTCAGGGGCCCAGTAGTGGTGGATTGGTGGTGCTGGGAATTGAATCCCGGTCTCTCTGGTATCGGTCCAACATCTTAACCACTAAGCCACCTTTGGTTAAATTGAGAGTCCTGACCCACCAGCTTTGGAATCAGATACAAGTTCACTAGACTACACACGCTATCAGAAAGGACAGGAAAACTGGGACACGGTGCTGTTTTGCGGCGAGTCTAAATTAAAGTAGAATTTCAGAGTAGAATTTCTTTCATTTGCGACAGAGCGCATGCGGTCCAGAATGATGAAAGCGCGTGCAAGTTAATGACTAAATTATTTAAATAATTATTTCCTGAAAACCTTGGAGAGGTTTTTGGGTCCGTGCCAAAGGCAAAAGTGTTCATCTTTTTGTGTGGCGTGGTGGTAAGACAGTCAGTAGTTAAGACTAGGGTACAGTATGTGGCCAAAAGTTTTTGGACACCTTAACAGCATTCTTATAAGTGTGTCATCCCAAACTGTTGCTACAAAAGAATTGCCCTTCAATGGAACACTGTTTCAGCATGACAATCTCCCTGTGCACAAAGTGGGCTGCATAAATAATATAATATAATATAATATAATATAATATAATAAATAATATAATAATATTCAGCTTTATTGTGCAAGGTACATGTACAGAGCCAATAAAATGCATTCTTCGCATAGCCCATCTTAGTAAGTTGGGGGTCAGAGCACAGGATCAGCTATGATACAGCGCCCCTGGAGCAGGAAGCGTTAAGGGTCTTGCTCAAGGACCCAACAGTGGTTGACTTGCCAGTAGTGGGCTTGAACCCAGGTGTTTTTGGTCTTCGGATCAGCAACTCAGCACCTTTACCATCTGAGCCACCACTGCCCCTACAAGTTGATGCCTGGAGTGGCTGGAGCAAGCCCCTTTTCCAACTCCCTGCTCTAAAAATCCATTTAATATAAAGTCCTCATATAGAGGACGTATCAGATATTAAACTGATAAGAACAGATACTACACTTGATCTTAGCCAAAAGGCCGAGAAGCGATGGTGACATGGTGTGTTCTGGTTAAACTGAGAGTCCAGACTCAACCCTGAACACTGATAAACACCCTCACTAACTTCCTCTTTTAATCTGAAGCGTGGAGTTTATTATGAGCAAGGCAGTAAGACTACATCTGGAATAAGATTTTAAAAAACACACATTTGGATGTAATTATCATGTGGCTTAGTGTGTAGCACTGTTGGCTTACATCAAGGAGGTCTCAGGTTCGTATTCCCTGCAGGGGTTTTTCCTCGTCTCCCTGTCCTTGTGTGTGTTTACTTCGGATACCCCGGTTTCCTCCAAGACTCTAAAAACATGTATGTTATACATTGACTGGTGATTTTAAATTGCCCATAGGAGTAAGTGTGAGTGTGTGTGGATGTTTGTATGTGGCCTGTCCAGGGTGACCTCTGTCTTTCACCCAATGACAGCTGGGATAGACTCCAGCAGATCCCCGTGACCCTGATTAGAAATATGTGGGTATAGACAATGAATGGATGGATAGATAAATGAATGAATGGATGGACGGATGAATGAAAGTATGGATTAGATAAATAAATGGATCGATAGATGGATGGTTGGATGGTTAGATAATTGGATGGATAGATGGATGGATGGATGGATGGATGGATGGATGGATGGTTGAATAAATTAAAAAGTATGTATAGATGGTTGGTTGGTTAGATAAATGGATGGATAGATAGATAGATGGATGGATGGTTAGTTAAATGGATGGATAGATGGTTGGATGGTTGAATGAATGAAAGTATGGATGGATGGACAGATGGATGGATCAGGTGTCCCAATTCTTATGTCCATCTCGTGTATTAGTGTACCTTTAATCTATATCTTAAAGTATGGATGGATGGTTAGATGGATGGATAGATGGATAGATGGTTGGATGGTTGAATAAATTAAAAAGTAAGGATGGATGGTTGGTTGGTTAGATAAATGGATGGATACATGGATGGATGGATGGATGGATGGTTGAATAAATGAAAGTATGGATGGGTGGATGGAGGGATGGATAGATTGGTTGGTTGGTTAGATAAATGGATGATGGATGGATGGTTGGATGGTTGAATGAATGAAAGTATGGATGGGTGAATGGAGGGATGGATAGATGGTTGGTTGGTTAGATAAATGGATGGATAGATGGATGGATGGTTGGATGGTTGAATGAATGAAAGTATGAATGGATGGACGGATGGATGGATGGATGGATCAGGTGTCCCTATCGTGTATTAGTGTACCTTTAATCTAAATCCGACAAGTTTTGTATTGGGTTACATCCCTAACACCTCTGACATCATAATATCATCATATTAAACAATGAAAATACTGCAAGACTGAAAATAACAGTCATTGTATCCAAAAGTCCATTGTATCCTAATGCTTCAGCTTTTATCACCTTCTCTCTCTCTCTCTCTCTCTCTCTCTCTCTCCCAGAAAACACATCCCCTTCTCATTCCATGCTTTATTCCTGCTTTAACCTGCCTGACCTCTGCCAAATGGCACAGCATACTGTGCTTCACAAATACACTTAACTAAAGGATGATACCAGATGCAGTCATAGCAGGATTCTGCAGGGGGGGGGGGTGGAAGAGGGGTCGGGGATTACACGACACTATATCTCTGCTCAGGTTTTACCAAGCAAATGCACGATTAGGGGGGCTTCAATTGATAATTAACAACATGGTGAGATTGTTTTGACACGAGTGAAGCAAGTACTTGCTCTCAGCATGAATAAGAACCGGGTGCCGATGTGTTATTTAAGGATGGATTTTCTTCTCTTTTTAAAACTGTCTTTTTGTGTCATGTGTCAGATTTCCTTTACCGGGTCTGAATTTATTAGACGATATCTCCAAAATAAACCAATCAAATTTACATAAAAGTAAAGAAGTAAGCTTATGTAAATGACAGTTTGTTAAAATGGATTAGTAGTTGCGAATAGCCTTTAAGCTAATGAGAAATTAATTAGCAGTTAGCAAAAAAAAATGTGCTACATAATCCAGGGCCGCTAGGTTTGACTTACAAGTTTAATTTGTTCCGTGACGGAGCTCGTAACTTAAATTACTCGTATGTCAAATCAATTTTCCCCATTGAAATGAATTAAGCTTCGTTCCAGGTCCCCAAAAAAACACCACCATTTTTTTTTGCTACATGTTTTTAAATAAGAAAAATAAACTTATAAATAATGAATATTGTATAAAAACAATACAATAGGATGTACTGGAATAAACTGGTTTTGTTAAGTATAATGTACAGCATTTACCCTGGAGATCAGACGACTCCACTTGCTAACACGCATGTCTGACTAGTTATCGAGTGAGACACGGGATGCTGGGCGGATGTTGCGGTGTGTCATTGTGCCATTCGCTACGCCAACTGGCGGTTTGGTGTCTGAAGCTGACTCATAACCCAAATTTTAGCTCGCAACTCAAAGCAAAAAATGGTCAGAGAGACGACTTGCATCTCAAAAAACCCGTTAGTCGGGACACTCGTAAGTCAAAGGTGCCGCTGTATTAAATACAGTGGTAGCTTGTTCATAACTTAATAGGTTATGAACTTAGAATCAACTTGAAATATGTCATCATCAATAAAAACAGTTTATATTAAAGGCAGTCAGACAAAACAGCAGGTTTTGGAAAGTTCTACTCTATGATGTAATAGAGTGGACAAGCGGTGCATCACTGTCTGTTTAGTCCATCCCACCAAATCACACATGCACATAGCAGGTAATTTATGAAGATGGCATCGAAGGCAAGACACTGTGCAGTTCCCACACAGTCTTAACCTTTTGTCAGATCCAAACTTGAGGAAACAGCAAATTAGTTTTATTTTTAGGAAAGTTTTAGACTTTTAGTTTTAGAAAAGCACAATTCATTTACATCTACATTTACATCTACAGCATTCGGCAGACGTCCTTATCGACTTACATTTATCTCTTTTATACAACTGTGCAATTGGGAGTTAAGGGCCTGGCTCAAGGGCCCAGCAGTGGCAATTTGGTGGTGCTGGGATTTCAACTCTGAACTTCCAATTAGCAGTCCAACACCCACTGCGCACTTTCCTTACCAAATCGACGCTGGATTTTCGAAAAAGACTTGTACACTAACCTAAATTTCTTCTCAAACCCGTTTTGGCTTCATGTCCTGGTTTTCAGCAGGTTGGATTGTAATGCCTAAAAAACACAAACACACAGGATGAGAAATCTACATTCCTGTTTAAGTAAATGTAAAAAAAAAACAAAACCTTAATTAACACATTAAGGGTTGATGTAATCCTGCATTATTTTTTCGAAATAATTCAACGAATCGGCTTTAACAGGCAACTTCCCCTCAGACACATTTATTATTTTCCAAAGCCCGTGACTGAGCAAGTCAGTGAATCAGAGTCATGCTGAGATTGAACAGATGCTGCATCCTTTCTTTAATCACACGACTTACTTACAACAACTTTAACACCAACATTAAACAAAGAATACAGCGCCATCTCACTAGTTACCGACTCTATTCAAAAAGAATTTACAGAACTATTAGGCACCCTTTAATGAAACAGTTAAAAGAGACAGGCTGGGGTGTGTGTGTGTGTGTGTGTGTGCTCTGTTCTTTATCTCTGGTGCAGTGAGGCGTGTCTTTCCTCATTGTTGCCTTGTCAACCACTTTTTCCTCACCTCCCACATCTCTCTCTCTCTCTCTTTCTCTCACTCACTCTCTCTCTCTCTGTCTCTCTCACTCCTCCTCATAGCCAGTAACATGTTGGTAAAGTCCAGTTCACGGGCTTAGACCCGGAGACAGCAGGAGCATCATTTCCATGGCAACCGTGCTGAAAACCATCCAGCCGGTATGATTCTCCTGCCAGCCCTGTAGGCAACCTTAAGCCTTAGAGCGTCTGATGTTGGCAGGACAGAACGGAACCGAGGACATGCAGCTCTCTGGATCAATTGTAGAGGGTGGAATTATGAAATTTTAAAGCTGGCAGAACTTTTTGAAAGACAACAAATTTGCAGTGGCGGGCGGTGCATTTGGTACCTGAGCCCTTTAGTAGGGACTCAGCCGACTGATACACCACTTAATACCACCACTATCACATCGCAATTATAGAAACCATCAATACTATACAAACACACAATATAACACGGCGTGGTACTACAGACAGAGAGACATTTCACATATTGAGGATGAAAACCAGTTTTATTAAAGCAAGAAACTCAGTTAAGACTCTTAACCTCTACACTACAACTACAACTGTGCCACCTACACCATCTGGAGCAGTTCAGAATCAATATTTAACTAATAACAAGACAAAAACAAAAACTGTCAGCGTTACTGGTCGTTCACACTGGTCTGGAAGTGGTGAATAAACTAGACTTTAGGTTGTAAATGTAGGTCAGTGCTTCTGATAGGGTTTAGGCAGCAGAGAAGGACTTACTTGCCCTGACTGCACACCCCTTAACCAACCAGGTCAATGCATTTTTTTTCAGCACTGTAAGTGCTCTTTTCTCCCAATCATTACAAGACATTTTCCTTACTGCTTAATGGCGTCAAGTGTGTTTTGGGACGCGGTTCAACAATGTAGTCAAAAGCTACCTTTAAAAGGTGGATTTTTTTGCAGTTTTTTTTTTTTTATCTACTGTAATGATGTTTATCTTTATCTGGTTCTCTGTGGATTTAGAGGAGAGGAATACACCCTGGGTGAGCTGCCAACTCCTCTCCCCAAACATATTCATTCAAGGTGACCTTCTAATTCACACTCAGGAGCAATTTCAGGTAGTTAATCCAGCAGGAAACCCCACAGTTCTACCAGAGAACTGCATATTAAACATACAGTGGCAAAAGCAGGGATCCCGGAGCTGTGAATACCACCTGGTATACAGTCACACTGCGATTTTCTCCTATAACTGCGAGCTTTTCCGAATAAATCAAACTTTCGGAATGAATATATGTAAAAGATTACGCTTGTCGTTATCCATGCAATTCGGATGGAGAGGCTTGCGTTAATGTTAGCATCTTCGTTAGCATCCGAAATGTGTCAGAGGCGAGTCGCACCCATTCAAACAGGCAGCTGCAAAGAGTATGAGGTTTTTGTGTGTCAGCTGTGTGTAAGTCATGTTTAAACTCCAGTATTTGTGATATTTTTTTTTTTGTGATCTGCTGCCAGTGTGTTGATTATTAGTTGTATATTTGATCTTTCTGTGCAGTGTTAGAGGGTGTCGCCTACACTGTCATTAAAAAGACATTAAAAACTAGAAAATGACCTTATATAAAGGGAATAACGATCAGATTCTTATCTCCTGGAAACAAAGGAGCGAAAGCTTCTGCTATTAGACACCAGTGATATTATAATGTCTAATAAATGTGAAATTTGATGGTGAACAAAGACTGGAGAATAAGATACAGAGACTTAGCTTAGCTGGTTAGCCATAGAGAAAATGGACTGAATTTCTAAAGAGCTACGATTTAAAATAAAGCTAAAGTGATCATTTTTACCTTTCTGGTCAGACACAGGAAAATGATACACCTCCTTACATAAAGTTAAAGTTTGTTTAAAGACGGGCTTATACTGTGCGTTTTTAGCCACGGTTTGGACGTCTAATGTGATATGATATCTTACACTAAAATCGGTGGTCTTTGATCGCTAGTTTGCAGCTGATTAATGGCCGTTGCGGTCCGTTTTTTTCCCTCTAATGAAATTCTGTCCGTGTGTAAAGATTTAAGACACTTAGAAGTCTACAGTGAGTCTTCAAACTGAGGACCAATAAAATAGCTGAACCCTCAGCGCAAACCACCGAGGGACAGAACAGGAAGCAGTTAAACTTATCCAGGTATGTCATGAACGAAATTACAGCTACAGATTGTTTTTATTTGCTGCTAGCAAATGGATTGATGATGTAAAACTCCAGACAAGTCTTACAGTCTGACATTATGAGAACTGAAATCTAACAGTATGACATGGAGATCATGTTTGTACAGCGTGACAATCAACAATCGCCAAGACTGTTCAGAAATTGCAGAGTTTACAATCCCGGCTTATTTTCAATATGTGTGTGTGTGTGTGTGTGTGTGTGTAACAAATCCCACTGAGGCAAGACGTACAGTTTATTTACAAGTGAATCAACAACAAACATAAATTAAACTTAACTTGACTCGACTTGACATGACTTGACATAACATGACATGTACCCTAGCATAAACATGGACTCAACACAACGGTACACAGAACAACAATCCACTAGGACACAAGGCTACAAAGGGGATATATATATATATATATATATATATATATATATATATATATATATATATATCCAAGGAACCCAGTAACCAACGAGACACACCTGAAAACAATGAGCAAACCATAACCAAACTAACCAATGAAAACAAGACACAAGGACAAGGGGAATCACGTGACAGGTAGACAAGAGGAACAAGGATCATATGACAAAGACAAAACATAACAAGAACTCAAAAGCATGAACTTAAGCCATAAACATAACCATGAACATTAAACATAAACAGGAAGCAATACATGACACAGGAAACACAATCCTTACAGTGTGTTTGCAAGAAGACGTACAAAGACCGTTTCATGAGAAAATCACTGATGCTTTGCTGTACTGCCAAAACCCAGAAACACAAACTGGTCCAAGAATTAATAGACAATAGACGAATAGACAATAGACGAATTCTCCAGTACCTCACTGTCACTTGTGCTGTAGATTTACACAATAACGCTTTCTGGATGATGGGAATCTTTGTGAATCTTTGTGAATCCTTTTGTGCTAAATTTTCAGACAGGCACACACAAAAAAATGGCACTGAGTCAAGATAATCTCACCGAGCTTTTATATCAAAACCGAGAGCTGTGAGGGCTCGTTTAATCCGTCGTGTGGATTTATATTTAATCTGCTTAAAATCATTCTGTTTTACATCAATAGGTAAAAATCACAGATTAGGAGTGAATAAAAAAAAAAAAAAACTATTTAAAATTGAATAGTCCATTGTTGGACTTAAAATATGAAAATCCCAGTCTGTCCATTCGAACCCAGTAACAAAGCAATAGAAATGTCAAAAGTCATCATTTCTGTTTCATTCCATTCATCTTCTAAACCTGGGATAGACTCCAGCAGATCCCTGTGACCCCGAATTAGGGAATAAGCGGGTGGTTAAGGTGTTGGACCGCTGAATCAGGGTTTGATTCCCAGTACCACCAAGTTTCCACCGTTTGGGCAAGACCTTTACCCCCGATTGCTCAGTTGTATAATATAAAATAAGTCACTCTGGATATGAGCGTCCTACCAAATGCTGTTAATGTGACGTAATCCATCTTTGTAGCTACATGTGGGTCTGTTTTAGCATGTCAAATGCTACATGTTGTACTTTGCTAATGTTGAACTCTACAGTGGTGCTCATACACGAGTAGACACTCAGTGCTTGTAGAATGTATAAGGTGTTATAAGTATTTCTGTTTTTTACCTAAGCTAGTGGAGCAAAGATATTGTTCATACACATCTAGAATTGTTTTTTATCATCTTGAAATGTATAATGATTCAATAAATGTAAAAGTTAAGGCTACAGTTTCCGGTTGCAATTATTGACCATTTAAAGATGCGTGGCTGGTTCTGATGTCGCTTCTTAATAACTGAGATGGATAATTAGATTTCTGTTCAGCTCTGTAAATCCATGACCTGAAGTATGACCTGGATAAATCTGTAATAAACCAACTTAATTTAATCATCTTCTTTGGGCGTTTTCAACAATGACATTCACTGCATTTGGTAGACGTACTTATCCAGAGTGACTTACATTTATCTACTAAACAATTGAGGGGTTAAGGGCCTTGCTCAGAAGCCCAGCTGTGGTGGCTTGGTGGAACTGGGAATCGAATCTACAGTTTTCGGGTTGGTAGTCTTAACCACGACCCACTACCACTTTTTTATAATTTATTCCGACTCTGCTTAGAATCTCGTCAATTTTAACAATTATTAATAAATTAAATATTCTGTATAAGTTTACACAATGTATTATCTGTACAGGTTTTTATTATTATTAGCTTTATTAGGCGTTATAAGCATCATTACCGACTGAATGGTGGAATATTAGGTGTTACCACAGCTAATAATAATTTTTTTATAAATTTATTTATCAAGATTTTTACAGAACAACATTACACATTAAACACTCACTAAAACACTCCATTTGATTGATATCTATAAATTAAGAGTCCCCAACTACGCAAGCCAGAGGCGACAGCGGCAAGGAACCAAAACTCCATCGGTGACGGAATACAGAAAAAAAACTTTGAGAGAAACCAGGTTCAGTCGGGGGGTCAGTTCTCCTCTGACCAAAAAAATAATTACATTTATTAGACGTCCTTATCCAGAACAACTTACATTTAACTCTTTTATACAACCGAGCAATAAGGGCCTTGCTCAGGGGCCCAGCAGTGGTAACTTAGTGGTGCTGGAAATCGAACCCTAGTCTTCCAATTAGCAATCTAATATCTTAACCACAGTGCTACCACTGTCCATTAATCAAATCAATCAACTGATTTATTTAATTGCTTATACTAGTAATTTATTATATTATATATATTATTATTATATTATATATTATAAATGTGGACGTTAGATTACTTTCGAATGTTAAGTGTTTTACATTTTTTTTTTATTTGTATTGTGGTTCTTTAAGTCTAGGACAGTTGGATTTTTAGGACTCATTGTTCTGGCTTCAGGCCCAGTTGGTTTTAGATGATTTTTTCTTTCTCCCTTTAGTATTCATAAAAGCATAAAATTCTTTGACCAGGTGACCTCCCTTGTGACTTGGCCCGGTAATCAGAAGCCCCTTTTATTATTACTTTTAAGGCAAAAAAGGAAAGAAAAAAAGAAAAAAAAATCAATTCACTTCATAAAGGAAAGGTTAATATATGTATATTTTAAGGGGTATTTTTTTAAAAAACTGTATGACATCAGGGCATACCGGTGGTTTATTGTTTAACACTGTTGCCTCACAGCAAGAAGGTCCCGGGTTCGATTCCCAGGACGGGGTCGTTTTGTGTGGACTCTGCCCTGTGCTTGCGTGGGTTTACTCCGGGTTCTCCGGTTTCCTCCCACAGTCCAAAAACATGTATGTTAGGTTGATTGGTGATTCTAAATTGCCCATAGGAGCGAGTGTGTGTGTGTGTGTGTGTAGCCCTGTGATGGACTAGTGACCTGTCCAGGGTGTCCCCCTCCTGCCTTTCGCCCTTTCAGAGGCGGCTGGGATAGACTCCAGCAGATCCCTGTGAACCCGAATTAGGGAATAAGCGGGTATAGAAGATGAATGAATGAATAAATAAATGAATGAAAGAACGAATGAACGACATCACCAAGTTTAGTAGCTAACATTTTTCTGTCAGCGCTGCTAATAAAAGTTAGCTTGGAGACCCTGTCAATAATTCCACTATTATTTACAACAAGTTTAGTGTGTGGTGTGTGTCTGATACACCCTAGTTTCTTTTTGTCCACTTTCTTTCAAGTTTGTTATAGTAAGTTCGAGTCACACCCTGAATGGGTCACACACACACACACACACACACACACACACACACTTCTTTTCTCTTTAATATACTTCTTCTTTGTTTTTCAAAGATATTTACTGCCAAGTACTTTTTTTTTTTCTCTTCCTCAGCTTTAATGACGTGGGAGGCTGATTCTCGCTATTGCCAGATTAATGTTGCTAATTTATGTTACACCAATTTTTATCTCATTTTCACCCACCCGCCCACACACACACAAACACACATAAAGCAGAGGTGGAAAATTACAGAGTAGTTCCAGCACATATTATATTAAACAATCCAAGAAATAAATAAAATAAAAAAAAAACAGGGAACCAAAAAAAAAAAGCTTGCTACCGCTAGCAAACCGAGAAAACTGAAGCCTCTCTGTGTTGTTAATACCTCTGTGCCCAGCTGGCATGGCAGCCAAAGTCATCAAGGGCAGATGGCGAGGCATCGTGGGGGCACAACGCATACGCAGAACGACCCGGAAACATGATAAATAATACACAGTAAGACGTGAGGACACACCGGCAGAGTTAAAAACAGGACGTAATCACACAATATCCTAACACAGGAGGCTTAACGCAAGCTAAAAATACGAGTGAACACTTTATCCGGGTTTGAGCAAGGAATAATTCCTCGTCCCCCAGACGGATCAAAGCTGAAGGAATATAAAGTCCTGATTTCTCATGATCGCTCATTTGCATAACTTGGATGAAGCTTTAATGGATTTGATCCAAGAACAGATGCGGGTCACTTCTGTTTTACTCATTTTAATTCTGAATTGGAGGAGGAGAAGGAAAAATATAACGGCATAATGTTATTTAAAAAAACAATAAGACAAAAAAAAAAAAATCGCAATCGAGGTAAAAATGTTCTATTAATCTAGGATTCTAGGTCGTATCGGCAAGCCCTTATTTAAAGACAGAAAAACAGCGCATGACAGGTAGAAAGTACAAGACAAATTTAGATTAAAATGTAAAATGTAAAACTTTTTTTTGTAGTTTGTATTATAATAAACTGTAGCAGGGCTTAGTGGTTAGCACTGTTGCCTCATAGCAAGAAGGCCCGGGTTCGATTCCCGGGCAGTAACTGTGGCTTAAGGTTAGGGCTGAGAATATAGCAAAAATGTAATCTCGATTATTTTTTTCCATATTGATCGATAACAATAAATATCATTTAATATATAACTTGTTAATGCTGCCAGATTTTAAAGAAGGCTTAGTGGTTAGCACTGTTGCCTCACAGCAAGAAGGCCCGGGTTCGATTCCCAGGAATTCTCGGTTACTCCAGGTTCCCCGGTTTTCTCACACAGCCCAAAAACATGTATATTAGATTAATTGGTAATTCTAAACTGCTTTTAGAAGTGGGTGTGAGTGTGTGTGTGGCCCTGTGATGTACTGGCAACCTGTCCAGGGTGTCCCCCTCCTGCCTTTTGCCCTTTCAGAGACGGCTGAGATCCCTGTGACCCCGAATTAGAAGATAAATAAATAAATGAACTGTGTCATACAAAAACAGAATAAATGATTAAATTGTATGTTTATCATACTGACGGTTATACGTAACTGATTTAGATAAATTAATATTTTCATCAAATTACACTGATTTGTTATTGTATTTCTAAGTACCAACTTTTGAAGATATTTACTTGCGAGCCTTCAAGCAAAAACAGGAAATAAAGCTCAATTTCAACGAGCTCTCCCGAACCGCCGTTTTGTAGTCACTAATTTGAATTTTCCCTGCGGCCACCGTTTCGTCTGTCTGGTGTTAATGGGACAGGCATTCCACGGTACAGAAATGTTCAATTGTTATTGCGCAGGTATATTCAATTTGTCCGCAAGGCAGCAGGAGACACCAGCTTCTTTCATTCCAACAGTGGGTATAGGTTGGTGTTTTATGCTAATAATAATAATAAATGACTAATAAATCTCCTGTAATGCTTTTCCCTGCTGGATATTACATCCCGTTTAAATGACAGCGCTGTTTTTGCCCCGATGCTGATGTTGTTTGCAGTGTTTTGTTTATTTGCCGCGTTCGAAAACCATCAAAAGAGCATATTTAAATGCCAGTTTTCCAAATGGCCTTTCTCAGAGGAGAATCTCCCCGAAACTAAATTAGCATTAAACACCCTTTCCAGTTGCCAAATTACTCCTACGCCCTGGCGTACCATGAAGGACTCGACAGAATTTATGTGTTGAGCTTATCAAATCCATGAGAGGTTAACAAAATCCACAGCAATCGGAAAAAAAAAAAGAATTCCCAGTTCTATAATGACAGCCTGTAAAAAAAACCCCTGAGTTTAAACCAAAGAACAGAGAGTATAAAAGTAAACACTGTGGTATAAACTGGGGGGGTGGGGGTGGTGGGTGGCGGTTTAGTGTTGTGTAAATACCTATCGGCTTACAATGACTGATAATACTTCACAACAAACTCTAGATTTTTTGTTTTTTTAGTAAGAAGCAATGAATTGCAGGTATCATGTTATAAAAATCGGTAATCATGTCAACCAGATCAGAACTCTGAGAATGTGTATTCTAAGTACTGGGTATCGTCTAACACCTTTCTTTGCATAATCGCAGACAGCTCAGCAGTGCCAACTCACATTAGATAATATAGGTGTTATCTGACATTTCATGCGTACTTGAAGTATTGTGCCGCTCTCAAGCTGCTCTCGGATTCAAATGTCAAACGCAGCGGGCATTGAAAGTGATTCGCGAACGCTGTCATGCTGACACTGAAAACAGGTATATAAACATAGAATTATCCTCAATAGACCCGGTAGTATGTGCTGCCGTTTACGTGATAACTGCTATAAGCCAGATGATTGGATTTGATGTACGCATTTACAATCGATTCATATCTTTAATTTAGTCAATGAAACATGCGTAGTAGAATAGCGCTGTGGTAATAATACATGACATCATCAACCGCCTTGTTTCGAACAAGACAATTTACTGCAAGAGACCAGAAAAAGCGGTTCCCAGATGTTCTTTACAAACGCAGAGGTTGAAGTGTTTTACAGTGTGTGGTGTTGTGATGCAATTTTCACTTAATCACACAATTTTATTGCAACAAAACTTAAAATTTATTTTAGGAGACATACTGTAACTGTGATTTTACTAAAACTCTGTCAGGATTTGGCCAGGCTTGCTAGGTACAGGGCCATCGGAGTCTGTGGAACCCTGGAGGGCCTGGAGGAGTCATTGTGGGAACAACCCATGACCCGGACCAGTACCCGAGACAGAACATGCAGTCTCCATAATAAATTCTGATCCCGCTCTGCCTGAGCTTATGCACTATAATTGGGGCAACACACCTGGCAAGACCGACCGTGGGTGTGTGGGTTTGTCAGGATTCGGTCAGGGTTGCCAGGTGCGTTTTCCGATTGGGAATGTCAGCCTCTAGTTCATTTACCGAAATGATACCAATGGTTCCAACTGTTCTCAACAATGAAACCCGAAACAGTCACTAAAACTCGTGTCACGGTTAGAGTTTTAAAAAGGAGAAGAGTTTTAATCTCCAGGGAATATAAATCTCCACGAGTAACAACAGAGATTGTTAATGCCACACACAGGCTTTGTTCACTCACTGATCTGCCTTCACTAACAGAGGAAATTCTACCTGAGTGGTGTAATATATTAGGGTCAAGCTAATGCTACCTAAGCAGTATAATTTGCACAGTGAGATCTCTTTGCAAGATGTATATGAGTCACAGTGTGTGTTATGACACTTTAGACATGCCAGCCTTAGCCGGTCAATTAGGCTCTATAAATGTACAATAATAAAGCATTGAACTGGCTGACATGTGACGGGCGGTAGGTGGACTGTAGTCATGTTGAGCCCATTTCAATTCATGAGCAATTTATGTGTCAGTTTAACATATCCAAAAAAAAACATTTTATGAACAAAAGTATGTGCACCTCTGTCCATTACATAAAGGTGATTTGGCGCTATCCCATCCTGTTGCTTAGAATATCTTTCAATGCCGTATTACGTGGGTTACAGTTAACTTTCACTGGTTCCATCATGTGGTTACTCAGTCAAATCAATAAAAAATCAAATTTAGTGAAATATGAAGTCCAGACAAATTTATATGTCGATAAATGTACATGAATGTAGCAGAAGCTGAGCTACACAAAACAAACAAAATGGCTGCTGCACTTGACTCGTGTGTCATTAAAAAAAATAAACAGACTGCTTTTAGAACAGGTGGTACTGAAAAGATGTTTTCACTTTTTATGGCCAAATGTTTAATCTGTTTTTCTTAATAAACCAAACTTCATTCGTTTATTCATCTTCTATACCCGCTTATTCCCTAATTCTGGGTCACAAGGATCTGCTGGAGTCTATCACAGCCGTCTCAGCTTTATAAACAGAGCACGTGTTAATGGAAGCAATAAAAGACCACCAAAATGCTGTTTTATTATTTAAGCCTTGAAACAATACTTATATTTACATTTCTGGTATTTGGCAGATGTTCTTTATCCAGAGCCACTTACGTTTATATTTTTTATACAACTCAGCAATTGGGGGTTAAGGGCCTTGTTTAGGGACCCAGCAGTGGTAACTTGGCAGTGCTGGAAATTAAACCCACAATCTTCCAGTTAGCAGTTAAACACCCTAACCACTGCGCTACTACATGTTTAGTGATTGGCATAAATCATGACAATGACGTTATCCGGTGGTATTTCAACACTGATATTTGTAAATCTTAGAAGCCTAAAGAGTGGGTTTTATGCCTGCTATGTGCGGCAGTAAAATTGGAAGAATTACAGCTGGAAAAAGAGCTACACATCTGCCTTAAGTAGGTATTAAAAGTCTATCAAAGCTTACTTTAACCTCATCTGCCCAAAAAATAGATCGCTTTCAATCTAGTGTTATTCCAGACGAAGTATTCGTTGGCACCATCCTAGCGTGTCTATTAAACATTCAACAACCCATCATAGTTTCTAATTTACTAATGCCAGTTTTTAAATCAAAAAGCAGAAAAAATTCCTTCTGTATTCAATACTTCAGCCAACACAGCAGGACCCATGTGCTCTGTTTACTCACCTTCTTTTGCCACAGAAGACCCCCGGGATGTAATTTTCAACAGCAATCTGCCGACCCTTAGGAATTCCCTCGCATCTGTCGTATTCGTCTTGTCTTAATCACGGCTCGGTAATGAGAACCCAAATCTGAGAATAACCTCCAGTGTGACTGACATCAATCAGCACACTACTGCCTTGTCAACACATCCTGCCATTAGCATAGTCATCCTGCCATCTCGGCATGGCAGATTCCCTCGCTTCGGGTCGACGCGATCTAATCACGCCAGGATGGCATGCACAGTCACGCACACGCCATCCAGTCAAATCCCAAACTATCTGCATTCTGATCCGCAGCTGCCTGGATAAAGCATACGCATGTCAATTTTGACAGTCTGAAAAGACTAATCAAAGCGTCCTTGCGCAGTCTAGTGAATAATAAAAAAGAAGATGTCCTCCGGGTATAGGCCAAGTAATTAACAAAGAGGTTCATGCTTACATTTTTTTGTTGAGCTGCAAACCCAGTCCTACATCCTGTCGCTCCATTTAAAATAAAAAATTAAAGCCTTTGCTTTAGCTCTGGATTAGTTTTATACTTTTATACTAAGTTATTTAAGTGTATAAAGTCACATGCCCCAAAATTAGAACTGTAGCTGGAACTGAATACGAGTACATTAGAAGTAATAATTACCCAATTTACAACTAGCGCCTTACATCTATCTCTTTAATACAACTGAGTAATTGGGGTTCAGGGGCCCAGCGGTAATAACTTACTAGTGCTAGAAATCAAACCCCGTTTTTCCAGGTATCAGTCCAACAAGTTAACCACTGAGCCACCACTTCCCACCATTTACAATTTTAACCCAGTTATGGGTTGAGAGCCTTGCTTAAAAGCTCCAGTCAGGTGTCTTGGTGATGCTGGGACTTAAATCCACAATGCACTGTTTGACAGAATAATACCTTAACCACTAAGACCCCACTTGCTATCTGGAGTGCTTTGTGTGTGGGCAGGAAGAAAATGTTCATTAACATGCATACATAGCTGGTATTTATTCACTTGACATTAGGAACTTCCTGGTCGGGCTCAATTGGCTCAAGTGGATTTAATTAGCATGTATGTAAAAGACAGAACAAAATATAGTAGCCAAACGAAAACAATAAATGCAGATTTGTAATAGAAACTAATTACAAATATGAGTGATGCAGCTTAGGATGAGGCTACTGTTAGGTTAGGTTACCCTATTTTAGATCCAAGATCGCCTGAGTTCATACGTCACACTCACAGACCGTTGGCTGAATGTCTGATTCATATGGCACACATTAGGAAGTGGTAGCACAGTGGTTAAGGTGTTGCTGATTGGAAGATGCTAATTGATTCCTAGCACCACCAAGTTGCCACTGCCCTTAAGCCCCTAATTGCTCAGTTTTATAAATTAAATACATGTAAATTTCTCTGCATAAGGAAGTCTGCCAAATGCTAGAAATGTAACTGTAAAAACACCCCATCCTATCCAAACTCCAATTTTTCTTCTCAGTCATGAACAGCATGTCCGAACATCTCCATTCTCCAAAACACTGAACTGTGTGCGATACAGATGTCTTAAAACACCATCATAAATCCCTAAAAAACACAGAAAAGCTTACTTCCTATTGGGAAGTGGTAGCACGGTGGTTAAGGTGTTGGACTGCTAATTGGAAAATCGCAAATCGATTCCCAGCACCATTAAGTTGCCACTGCCCCTAACTGCCCATTGTTCTAGCTTTAGCATCCGGATGAGCACGTCTGCCAAATGCCGTAAAATGTAAATGTAGCTGTGACACTTTAGCAATTTCGAAATCTCTGACTGATTTTCGGGAGACTGTGTGTCGCGTTGTGTAGCTATTCAAAGTTTTCCAGACCTTATGCCGTCCATCTAAAGGTCTGGCTTTGCAAAACCAGGCCCAGGAAACCACAAGGTTACTGTGGCTAACACAATGACTTTTACTCATCTAAAATAGATATAGTTTTGATATTTTAATATCTGTCATTGTAAATATCTTCAATTAGCCGTAAATTAAAGGTAACAGTTTCCTTCTCACACAATACGGAAACTTAATAAAGGAAATTATACCCACTTTCAAAGCGTCACAGAATGCCAACCTAATGTTTTAGCCTGTAGCCTTTACTGTAGCAGCAAACACTCCAGAGTCTTGAGGAGTTTTCCGATACAAAATGAATTTATAACTTCTAAAGCTTGCACAGGGTTAAGCAGTGAAAATCTCACTAGATTAATATACTTCCTATGATCCGAGTGACAAGGCAGAGAGATAATCATGTATCAGTGCAGATATTTGTGTTACATTTACTAAGCCAGTGAGGGAGAAATGCGTTCAGCGTTTTTTCAGGTGGAAAATAGGCTTGAATAGCAAAACTTCTTAACATGATACATCTTCATACCAAAAAAAATTACACATGCTTATCAAAACGAATAGCTTAACAGTTACACTTGCAAATAATGCACAATCCGCAATAATATTTTTAAGTTATTTCAGAAGCAAGATGTTCCCAACTGAGAGACACTCTAAGGAGCAAGAGAAAATATATTTATATTGTTACTGAAAAACACAAATACTTGACTGAGAGTCGTTAATTAATTTAGATTATGGCACCCAAGTTCTGCCTATTTTTATATTGCCTCTAACAAGCAATCAGACTACTGCTATCACACCCCTAGTCTGACTTAGCCAAACTTCAGACTGACAACAAAGATTCTGGGAACCTTGGCCCCTTTTACTGGCTAAGGCCCGCCCAAGAGGGTAACACTACCAATGGCGTTTTGTTTTGTGCCACGTCCTGTTTAGGGGCGTCACTGAATGCCTTAGACAAAACTCTAAAAATCCAACATTTAATCGATTTTGGTTAAAGCGACACACATGCCTCCTGGAAATCCTGTACACGTCAACCAATCAGAGGACAACCTCAAAACTCCTCCAGATAAGTGTGCCGTATACTACACACGTTTATCCAGTAGTCCCCTGGCAAGACATCTGAGGTTGAGACCTCATACCACCTAAAGAAACTCAATCCTTTTTTTCTCATCTTCCTGTTACTCGATCCAGAATACCCGTTAGTACTGTCCATTCATCGCTTCTCTGGTGTTCCATCGTCAGAATCCAATTAAAGGGCTATTCTTACCAAAGAGATCTGATTACTGCGCATTACATCAATAACATCAATAGCATCAGTGGTTACAGTTTTGGACCGCTGATCAGAAAATAGTGCAGGGGGTGTCCAAACTCGGTCCTGGAGGGCCTGTAGGTTTCAAAAATTCCCTAACAGTATTTTGATTAGTTGGTTAAGATGTGTTTATTTAGGGATGAAGCTAAACTTTGCAGGACACCGGCCCTCCAGGACCGAGTTTGGACACCCCTGAAATAGTGGGTTCAATTTCTCCTAAGCAAGTCCCTTAACCCTTAACTGCTTTGGATAAATGGGATAAATGTAGGTCTCTCTGTTTAAAAACGTGCAGAATACTAGAAATGTGAATGTAAGGCATGCCTCTAATGTTTTCTCACCTGCCCTGATCGAATTGGGTCAGGTCAACCATTCGATTGAGCATCTTTATCCTCATGCGTTTTTGGTCACTTGAAAGCTCTCTGCTCTATAGAGGGCCACTGGAGGGACGATAGTCCTAAATATCTTTGCCTTGAAGTGTTCGGGTATCTTCTTTTTGCACAGCTGGTGGTTTGTTAAATAAAATACACCAGCCATGGCAAATACATCAGGTTTTGTTAAGGATTCCATGTTTATTTGAGAAATAGATTCAAATATTGATGAGAAACACTGTGGCTGAAAATGGGATTTTGAAGCCTGCGCATGGCTCCTAAACGAAGCGCAGTTCATTCCTTGCTGTATAATCAATATACTGCTAAAAAGTTTGAGTCTAATTCGATAATAATTTGTCAGACACAATATAAAAATGACCTGGGCAAATCCTTGTGTTTTAGTCACATGTCCGATAAGTGCTGCTGTTTCGTCACGTTTTGATCTTGGAATCAGAGGCTATATTTTTAGCAGGCTACAATGCAGCATCCTCTGGATGTTGTATTACAGTAAGTGCAATTGTTTGAGAAGCTCGTATCAGGATCAGGTTGCACATCAGAGACAGGGATCCTGAATCTCGATGGGAATTAACAAGACTGCTAAGAGGCACAGATCTCATTTAGAATAAAAAAAAAAGCAGCTCTCTCCATTGTGCACATGTCGAAGTAATATTAGCTGGTATTTCCTGTGTCCATGTGAGGTCTTGTTTAAGGTCTTTAATGCAGGGGGGGGGGTTGAACTGCAAGAAATGAACGCTGTGCAATGACAAAATATTGATCGCCAATGATTGATGGTGTGAGAGAGGCATCTACATCACAGAAGAATAATCAATACAGAAATAGCTACGGGGAAGAAAGGTAGAGAAACAAGGCTTGGATCGTTCACTCGTCATTATTATGCCATTACTTACGACCCCAGGAAATAGCACCTAGCCAATAGCACCCAATCAGTTTCCCAGCTGGTCGAAACTTGCCAAAAATCCTTTAAACATGGCTCCTGTTCAGGAATAGTCGCTGAAAATTATACCTACTGCTCACTACTGGCATACTGACCTTTATCAGGTAACAACATAAGGAAAAAATAGTGCTAGAGATAAAGCGATGGAAAATTAGCTAGGTGTGTTAACCTGATAGATGGATTTCTACAGTATTATCTGTCAACATCTACAGGTAAAAATATACAGACTATATTGAACTTTTTACCACATACACTAATCAAATAAATATAGTATAAGTATTAACATAGTTTATTACAACCATATATGTTTTTTGAACATGCTATTCCAGAGTTAGCTTTGTGCGCAGGGGCATTGTCATGCTCAAACAGTGTCTGAATCTCTTAATTCCAGTAACATTATCCAGAAAACTTAATGCTTAATACATAAATATAAGCTACGCTAGACAACTGTTTGCTTACAAACCAGACCCCATCTCCACTCTGGCCCTGTCAGACCCTTTCCTGTGACCCGCTTCAGTAGATAAACACATCAGCAGGGTGACCGAGGCTGTTCTCCGAGGACTTATGATTTAAGTTTCTTACACACACAGTTCCTGCTACCTGTTTTTCACCCAAATGAGGATGGGTTCTCTGTTGAGTCTGGTCCCTCTCAAGGTTTCTTCCTATTCTGTCTCAGGGAGTTTTTCCTTGCCACCGTCGCCCCCGGCTTGCTCATCAGGGACAAACTAATTTCTGTTTCATTTTCATCTCATAAATTCTTTGATTGTGTAAAGCTTCTTTGTGAAAATCACCATTGTAAAACAAATAAAATAGAATTGAATTACAAATCTGGTGCACAAATTTGGAGACAGGCAGTTATGCTGGTAAGGTGTCCAGAAACTTTTGGCCTCGTATAGCGTAGTCGTGTATGACTAAAATAAACCATTGTCAGACTGCACAGAACGCTCGCTATCTATTTACCATTACGTAACGACCACAGGAAGTATAGCCAAAGGCACCCAATCAGCTTCCCAGCTGCTCAAAGCTTCCCAGAAAGCCTCTAAACATGCCTTCTGGTCATAGATTATGCTGACTATAATTCTTCTGCTATTTCTGCTAAGTCTCTATTCATCTTTTATCTGATAAGATCTCCACTGGCACATTGATTTTTTTAGGGAAACAATAGAAAGAAACAAAATTTGTAAAAGACAAATGCAGGTGAACAGCACAACGGAGCGCCGGCTAGGCGCATTCACCTCACAGAGCCGGAGGGGTTTTTTTCTCCACTCACTTTTCTTTTTTCTTCCACAGAAAACTCCATTGAGAAAGATGCTTTAGTCATGGTGAGGGAAATGCCGTATCCATTCTGTGCCGTTTATACGGTGAAGCGCCCTCCGGGGACTCCGTACGCTCATGTAGTCTGTAACGGGTTCTGACTGTGGGCTATGCGTCACTCTTTTAGAGTTGAGCCAGACGGAGCCAGGCCTCACTCAAACATTAAGAGGAAATTCTAGACACGGTGTGAAAAAGGCAGCGTGGAGACAAATCACCCATGGATGTGATGCTGGTGTTCAAACAACTTACGTCCTTTACCCTTTTTTTTTTTTTTTGTGGATTTAAGTACAATTATTTGCACGGACATATAAGCAAAATTGTGGGAAGTGGTAGCGCAGAGGTTAAAGTGTTGGACTGCTAATTGAAAGATCACGGTTTGATTTCCACCACTACCAAGTTGCCACTGCCCTCAACCACCCAATGGCAAAGTTGTATAAAAGAGATCAAGTTTTCCAAACCACTCCATCCCACTGAACGTCAATTATCGTTCTCAGTCATAAACAGCGTGTCCCCACATCTCCATCGTCCAAAACGCTGAACTGGGTCTGATACAGATCTCTTTAAATCACCATCTTAAAGCCCATTGAAAGCCCAGAGAAGTTTATTTCCTATTAGGAAATGGTAGCACGGTGGTTAAGGTGTTAAGCTGCTAATTGGAAAATTGGGGTTCGATTCACAGCACCACCAAGTTGCCACTGTGCCCTTAACCCCAATTGCTCAGTTGTATTAAAGAGATAAATGGAAGTCGATCTGGATAAGGACGTCAGCCAAAATACTGTAAATGTGAACGTAAACCCAAAGTAGAAACCAAAATCTACCAAAATTAAAAATATGTCTTACATACAACTGTGACAGACTACCCAGAATGCTCATCACCCAGTGGAAAGATCTAGAATAAAACCCCCACGTTCACCTTTTCCTGACCAGTGCAGAACACCGGCAGCCATTTTATCACTCAATCTCACACAGTCTCTCCCGGCGCTGTCAATCAAAAATTCTCCAGACGCTACAATCAGCCAATCAGATCAGCTGCATGAGGGCCAGAGTGGTGAAGTGGCAAGAGTGCGATAGTCAAGTGACATTTCAAGGCGCCATCTTAAGATTGTATGAGATTTGATACCCCGTTCTTATTCAGATCAATGCCGAATGCAGATCGAATTAAGTCTGATGTTTGAAATCATTATGAGAACAATGTTCATAGTAAGATTTACAAGAAGCTACAGCAGCTGCTCGTCTATAACGTAATCTTTTTCCATTTTCTCTCATATACTCTAGAAAGCTGACTGCATTATTTATAAGCGTTATGCGTTGTGTTTTTTTTTCCCTTTAGCACTCTAGCATTCGAACAGCTACAAATCATCTAGTATATATGTCTTTCTGGGTGTGTTTTCTTTTGCTGCGCTGTTACCTGTTGTCGTGATGGATGATGTGTGTTGCTCACGGCTTTGTTTATTAGGCTAGCCGGCATTTTGTCACAAGTTAGTCTTAGACAACTTGGTAAACGGCATCATTTGTTTAGCTGACTGCTTTGCGGTTTGTGTTCACGGCACTACGGAGCATTAGCACTTTTACCAACCTCTGTGAACGATCTCTCTCTGCACTTATTAGACTTTTTGCTTTTAATTATTAGACAATCTGTCCTGTGGAACCGTCCGCTTCCTTAACGACTCTAATCGAAGCTAATCTGTCCATTTGTCGCTGTCAAATAATTAAATGGAAATGCAAGCGCAAATGCAGGACATAAGATAACCAAGATGCTAAGCTCTCTAAAAATGCTAATGTAGCTAATAGAGAATAAAGCTAGGAGGCTTAAGTGCCTCCAAATGTCATGATAATTGTCTCTATTAGCGTTCTATGGTTTGGTAATGAATAAGTCTATCCTATTCTAGGGTGTTTTTAGTAACGTTGCACACTGACACAAGCAAAACGAATTGAGACATTGGTACCATTTTGTTCCCGTCTTATTAGTCTAGTATGGACATGAAAACAGCTATGATTGCTTGTGTCTTCATGGCCATATAAACGTTTTTCTCCATATTTGGATATCTTTCTACATGTATATTTTCTAACTGAACATTCTATCCGTTCTGCTTGTTTGGTGTGCATCAGGGTTCGGATATATCAGCGTTCATACTTACTCAAATGAACCACACTAACCGAGCAATTGCACCAGAGTTCGTTTTAGTCAAACCAAACATGGCAAAAGTAAACACACCCTTAGACACATGTCTAACAGGATTAGGTCTGATTTATATATCATTTTAACTTAAGATAGCCAACCAGCTACATGGCAAATCTGAACACATCCATATTCCTATGTATGCTAATTTCTGAAAGCATTCTGTCCTAATTATCACTAAAGTCAGCCAGCTACGTTTGCTATATGTGTAGGTTGCATTTACACTGCAGATCTCATATCTGAATTTCTTTTGATGACCCACTTACATCATCTTTTAAAACTGACCCGTATCCAATATCTGCATTTACATTACACATGTCAAAACAACCCAACGTAGACGTACTAACCAGAAAAGGAAACAAAAAACACTGCGATAAATAATGGAAGCAAGACGAAAAGATTATTCAGCGTGTTGCCTCCATATTATATTTAAAGGTCGGCAAAACAATGTTCTCTTTAGGCGGAGAACCTCTAAGGGAAAGCTTTTTGGTGCCTATTTCAGTTGACATCATGTGCCACCGTCGATTATACAATGGCGTTCAACTCGTTTTAACAGGTGAAAATCCGATCTGTCTGCTTACTAATGCACGTCCGATTCATATCCTCTTTATTACAACATATGAATGAGGCCAGAATCCGATCTAAAAATATCAGAATCCATGTGCTTTTTTCCTGCTTATACGATCGTCAGTCAAATCCCATCTGTACCATGTTAGAGATTAAAAAAGGGAATTGGGTCACTTATCACATGCAGTCGAAATATGACTATAAACCCTGTTTATAATTATTACCGTTAATGCTAGCTGGGTGGGTAACTTAAGGATTATCCTGCTAGACAAAAAAATCTATTCTAATATCTGAAAGCGAGGGGTTTAGTTCACGTGTTCTAACAGAACAGTATGTCCAAACTGATAATCAAAGTTTTTTTCTTTACTTTACTTTAAACATGAACAAGAACCGCAGAAAACATTAACAGTTGCTGAGTTCTACACTATTTTAAGACATATAAGTATCTCTGCATCAGCCTACACTATGTAAATATTGCCCTTGTGTTCTGGGGCAACTGCAGCAAAGATCTTAACTTTTCTTGGCTTTTCTTTCCTCTGAAGCGGTCAGTAATGCGCTTCGCAGCGCCCACCAACAGAAGATCAAAGAGATGAGGAATAAATTATTCCTCACACATCGCACATCGCACAGTCACCGTGTTTATAACTCTTGGATCAGATTCTGGAAAACGGATTAGGAAACTGGAGGAGTCCAGTTTATATTTAGAACAAAAGACTTGATTATTACATGACGAAAAATTAGTAAGTGGGGTATGTGTTGATTAAAAGCTTGCGGTGTAAAGTAGGGGTGGGAATCTTTAGGTACTTCTGATCTGATCCGATTCTGATTCTGGAAGTCACGATCCGATTCCAAAACAATTCCTTTGCTGTGTAATTACGTGTTTACATCGTTACATTTTATCCATTTTAATTGGAGTTTCTATGCTTTTTCTTTATAGTTGGAATTTCTGTATGACATCATCATCCATCTTATAAAAGATGATTCGGTTTCATAAATTTTCTTTTATTAATAAAGTTCAGTGTTCAGGATGAACTGAAGCTCTGAATGAAATATAGAACCATCAGATTATTATAATAATTATGAAGAACACTTAAATAACGCCGTAAGGACACACTGTACCTCGACTCAAGCATCTGCAACGGTGTGTGAAACCCTGTGATATCCACCACGGAGAACGGGTGCAAATGCCTACCAATAAAAACCACCGAGTGACTGAGTGATTCACTTCACCTTTTCAGAATTCCGGTAGAAGCTTTGCTATTTGCTCGAGGTTCGTTAAAGTTAAACTGCTAGTGGACGCCACCGGAAGAGAAGTTTGTTCCTCCAGCTCGGAGTGAAGTCACATGATACGTTTCTCTATATGTTAGTGTTCCTGAAATATTCAAATTTGGTGCCACAAACTTTACACACAATCTGGCTCTTACAAACGACACCTTTTTGACCAAAGTGTTGCCACATGGTCGCTTTTAAATTCGATGTCGCAGACCTTAGTTAGTCCAGGTTTCTCCCAATTAAGTGAAATCGCCAGAATAGGTACTTGCGTCTATCAGTGCTAATTGATTCTGCACTTTTGAGAATTGATTCAGAATCGTTAGAGAAAGAATTGCGATGCATCAATGAATTAATTTTTTTTCCCCACAACTGATGTAAAGGAATTTTGAATTTTAAGTGCCGTCATGGTAAATAAGTTAGAAGGCCTTAGAAACGTGCGTCTCAGCTCATTGATTATTCACTCGACAGTGTTACGCTGGTAGAGAAGAGTTACGGAGGGACTGCAGGAAGCGGGTAATTAAACCTGCAGGTAATTGCAATGATGAGACAGAGAGAGAGAGAGAGAGAGAGATTGACTCGTTTTCTAGACTACCTTCCAACAACTCGAGACATGTCTAATTGATATCGTTTTTCTTTAGCGCTCAGGTCAAGTCAGGTTTAAAAAAGGGGAAGTTTGGTTCAGTAAAACAGTCACACGTGCAGTGATGCCATTTCAGTCCTGTTCTCTCGATGGACAGATGGCGTCTACGGCTCTTTGGTTTGTGAACATGAGATGGCTTGATGACTTTTGAGCTGGTAACAATAAAACAAAAGGGTATCTGCCCACAGGGGTTATTAAATGTTAATAACAAATGCTGTTTTAGTCAATAATGTCTGTTTTTGGCTAGATATAGATAGATAGATAGATAGATAGATAGATAGATAGATAGATAGATAGATAGATAGATAGACAGACAGACAGACAGACAGACAGACAGACAGACAGATAGATAGATAGATAGATAGATAGACAGACAGACAGGCAGAGATAGATAGATAGATAGATAGATAGATAGATAGATAGATAGATAGATAGATAGATAGATAGATAGATAGATAGATATTTATAGGGATATGAAAACAGACAGACAAAGATGGTGAGTGTGATATAGATAAACAAACAGGCTCAGATAGATAAATAGACATACAGACAGACACACAGACAGACAGATAGACAGATAGATAGATAGATAGATAGATAGATAGATAGATAGATAGATAGATAGATAGATAACATTTATGGAGACAGACCTACAGACAGGGTGCCAACATTTATGGAGACAGACCTACAGACAGGGTGCCAACATTTATGGAGACAGACAGACAGAGACAGACAGACAGACAGACAGACAGATAGGGTTCCAACACTTATGAAGATACAGAGATATGAAGACAGACAGACTGACCGACAGACAGACAGACAGACAGACAGACAGACAGACAGACAGACAGACAGACAGACAGACAGACAGACAGACAGGGTTCCAACACTTATGAAGATACACAGATATGAAGACAGACAGACTGACCGACAGAAAGACAGGTAACATTACATTTTTCTACCACTTGTGGATAAAGTGGAAATCCTTCAAAGAATCCGTTAGATCAGTGTTCTATGGATGATGTCATCCTGACTTTGCCCATTTATTCATTCATTTATTTATTTTTACTAACCACATCCTGTCCAGGCTTATGATAGATTTTGTAACCACTGCATGCAAAAGACAGGAGGAAATATCCAGGTATCCCAGTTTACCACAGGACACTTTGGGACTTTGGCCTCACTAATCTCTCCTGCCAGCATGGTTTTGGGAGGTGGGTGGAAACTGGAGAAAATCCAAGTCCAGGAACAAACTACGGAAACCTGGAGCTGTTGAGGTAAAAACACTACCTGCTGAGCCAGCACGCCGCCTCATCCGTAATCTATTTACCAAACGCTCTAATAACATCAAAACTACCGGAGCACAGATAGCAAGTTTTTGACATTTCGATATAAACCCACATAGTGAATCGTGATTAACCTCTCCTTTACTCGGAGACGTGTCCTATTCAAATGTCATATAACCTTAACATTACACCAACACTCATCTCGCTACGGCGGTGCGAAAATAGTCGCCACACGTGACAGGAGCTCTTCGGGAGATTCTGACAGGATGCGCACCCACTCACATACTACAAATAGCCCAGGGAAAATGTTATAAAAAGACAGCAGGCCCACTCTCTGCTTATTTCTCATCCGTCCCGACTCGCGTCGCACCGCTTTGAATGAGTAATCCACACAAAGGTGAAGAATGGGAGAGGGAGAAAAGGAGAGGGAGAGAGGAAGCAGGAAAGTGTCCACGCAAGTGTAGGATCGGGTGACTTTTCTCAAGACACGACGTCCTCGACTTATTAATATTATTAGCAGCGTGATAGACATGTCTGGGTTTGACCAGTACACACACACACACACACACACACACACACACTAAATGACAGTTATACAAAAATTTCTAGCTGGATATAGTCTCACGTCTTGTAAGGTGGTTGGGAAAAAAAAAAACCCCTGAAGCGATCATTCTGATTTATCCTGGAGAGATTTCCTAAAAGTGGAGTTATTAAACTAATAAATAAAAAAAATTAACGATCTCCCCCGTCATTCATAATCAGCAGAGAGGTACAGGATTGATACAGAGCTTATAACTGTGATATCACCTCTGCATGAGGAATACGTCTGGTACTCATGCAGAATACAACGGCAGGTTTGCTCTAAATTAATACGCTCACTATTTCTTTATTTTTTAGGCTGAATCAAGCAAAATCTTTTTCTCTATATGAGTGGATATTTTATATATATATATATATATATATATATATATATATATATATATATATATATATATATATAAGACATGCAGTAAGGTATCAAACTGTAGAGATTTTATATCAGAATTACAAATAAAATTCAAAAACATTCCTTGTCATATTTATACCCTGATTAACTTAGACACAGACAGACAGACAGACAGATAGATAGATAACATTTATGGAGACAGACGGACAGACAGACAGAATGCCAACATTTATGAAGGCAGACAGATAGATGGATAGATAGATAGATAGATAGATAGACAGCAGACAGACAGACAGACAGACAGACAGACAGACAGACAGATACAGATAGATAGATAGATAGATAGATAGATAGATAGATAGATAGATAGATAGATGCCAATATTTATGGAGACATAGACAGACATACAGACATACTGACAGACAAGCAGGCAGGCAGGCAGACAGACAGATAGATAGATAGATCTAGGGATGTGTTAACCTTTGTATTCCACCAGTTATCACAAACACACAATAGGAGAATATTACACTGGTGTTTAATTTGGTTTTATGTTGCATTTATGTGCAATTTAGTTAAATATATATACATTTTTTATTTATTTTATTTTATTTTTAAAGAGAGATTTTGTTATTACAGGTTGTACCAAGTGAATGATAATATGCCAAATTTACGCCTGATGTATAAGGTATAATTTAATTAAAAAAATCGAAATAACACTGAAATCATCCAACAGTTTATTTAGTTATTCAGGCTGTTACAAGGCTTTTTTATTTATTTAATATTTTTATATATTAGGGTTGAAGTGCATTAATCTGAACGGCTTGTAACCCCAAATTGCATGGAGGGAAATCCAGTGAGGGCAAAAGTTAATGGAGTCTGAAATGAAGTCAAATTGGAACAAAAGGCCCGCGTTGGTACGCGTTCATGAGTGAAGCTCCCTGATGGGTTATAACGCGAACAATGAGACAGCAGCGCGCTATAGCACAGGCACCGGATGCGACTGACAAACAGCGCGTGCATCCCGTAGATCCAAAGCATCTCTCTCATCTTTAAGCTTATTTATCATCCTATGCATCGAATTATAACAACAACGCACGAGGCTCGGGTATCTCGCGTGCTTCTGGTAAACATGATCTTTGGATAAGTGTAAAAAATAGACAGATATATATATTTTTTAAAAACATACTAAAACAGGGTGGGGTGCGTGAACTAAAAATGCAACGGCACAATAATGTAAATATGGCCATGCATTAGTCGAGTGCATGCATTATTCGATGCATTTAATTGTATTTAATATTCGATTCATCAAACAGCCCGTCTACCTTTGTTGTCGCTCCGTCTGCAGCGTTTGGACACTCGCATGTCCCTCAGCGCGCGCGGCTCTGGATCGTAATTCCGCGTATCCGGACACCGGGACAGAGACTGAGACAGACACAGAGACAAGTGACTCACAGGTTAAACTGCTTCTCGACACCGTTATCTCCGCGCCCCCATTTTCATGCACAAGCTTTCGTCGGCTGCACGCTCGAGCGGAGAATAGGAGGTGGTGGTTGATGTCATCGATACTCCGAAGTAAAAAAAAAAAAAAAAAAAAAAAAAAAAAAAAAAAAAAAACAAAAAAAAAAAAAAAAAAAAAAAAAAAAAAAAAAAAAAAAAAAAAAAAAAAAAAAAAAAAAAGCCGTCTCTCGTTCTTGGTACCCTCCCTTACCTCCAAAGCCCCGCCCCTTTCTCCTCTCAGTCACGTGACAGGAGGCGCTCAGCATCCTCAGGAGAGGTTTTTGCAGACGGAGAAACGATTAGTGTGTATCACACTCAGTTTCTATCCAGGACAAAAACAAAGCTCTGAGACCTGAACAGAAAATCTTTATTCCATTATCTAGTGCGGTAGGTATAGTTTTTTTATTTAGTGTGCGCACCTATGTTATATCCAGTGTGAGGAAAAAAGATGGATAGATGGATGAATGGATGAATGGATGGAGGGATAGATAGATAGATAGATAGATAGATAGATAGATAGATAGATAGATAGATAGATAGATAGATAACATTTATGGAGACAGACCTACAGACAGACAAATAGATACGGTGCCAACATTTATAGAGACAGACCAACAGACAGGGTGCCAACATTTATGGAGACAGACAGACAGACAGACAGACAGACAGACAGACAGATAGATAGATAGATAGATAGATAGATAGATAGATAGATAGACAGGGTGCCAACATTTATGGAGACAGACAGGCAGACAAATAGGTAGATAGATAGATAGACAGACAGACAGACAGACAGATAGATAGATAGATAGATAGATAGATAGATAGAGTGCCAACATTTATGGAGACAGACAGGCAGACAAATAGGTAGATAGATAGATAGACAGACAGACAGACAGACAGACAGACAGACAGACAGACAGATAGACAGATAGATAGATAGATAGATAGAGTGCCAACATTTATGGAGACAGACAGACGGAAGAGCATGGAAAAACCTACTGGTTTATCTGATCAGACGAAAACTGCCCCCCCCTACACTGAGTCTGGTTTCTTCTCTCTTTTCTCCATTCTATTTCACACAATTTCTATTGTTATAAAGCGCTAAATAAATAAAGGGGACTCGACTTGATGAGGTTTGTTTAATGCTGTTAAAGTTAATTAATAGATTATTTTTCATTGTATTTTGTACTACTTTTTATTAGGTTTCTTTAATATAAATGCAGTATCTTTCTTTGCCATAAAAATTGCCCGTGAAAGCTGATGTGGCAATAAACTTCAATGGAAAAAAAAATATATATATATATATATATTTGCATGAAGCTGCTGTGTCTGTTCACATCTTCATATCTTTAAGAAATGTGTCAGTTTAATTAAGGTGAAATGTGAATTAATCCTCATATTAAAAGTAAAGCATACCAATAAAATATCTTTTTTATTTTTAAAAAATACTATATTTGTATCGGGGTTGAAACGGATCCAGAGTCTGTCCAGGAAACCCAGGGTAATGCGACATAAATAAGACCAGAGCATCTCACACATATACACACACCACTTATTCACCTGAGTGAAACTGAGATTTGCCTAACGACCCCCAGAGCTGCAGCTGGAATTAAAAAACCCTGCGGCTGTGTTAGAGCAACTCTAGACCCGGTGCCTTGGAGCCGCATAAAAACAGATCATGACAACCTATAATTTTATTCGCGCAGCTGAAAGAAACAGGTTAATGCACCTCAGTAAATCAGTACAGTGGGATTACTGCGAATGAGTGACGACAAATGAGTGGTTATTATTGTGTTTATATCACATGCAGTCATGAAACGATGACTGAAAAGCAGCTCCAATGCAGCCGTACAGAAAAAAAAAATCCACTGCTTGCATTTAGGGCAAAATTCCCCACAATGTAGTTTGCTTTTGCTGTTGGTAGACGTTTACAAGCTTAAAATAAACTGTATTCGGCTTTAGATTAGATTAGATTAGATTAGATTCAACTTTATTGTCATTGTGCAAGAGCCAATGAAATGCAGTTAGCATCTAACCAGAAGTGCATATGGCTTATTTACAATAAATAGCAGCGTAATGAATAAGGGAAGGAGGTTGATATTTACAGAGGTGAGGGTAAATAATGTACAGAAGGTGCAGTAGTGTGTGTATATATAGTATAGTGTGTATATACAGTATGATTACTGCATTTCATTGGCTCTGTACATGTACCTTGCACAATTACAATAAAGTTGAATCTAATGATACAGTATACAGTAGTATGTATATATGGTATCTATGTATGATACAGTTATAGCTGTGCAAAGAATGACAATGTATATATATACAGGAGTGTAAGGATAGATAGTTATGGATGTATGATACAGTAAATACAGAGTAAATATGGATGGAATAGAGAGAAGTGTAAGGATAGATAGTTATGGATGTATAATACAGTAAATAAATAAATAATAACAATAATACAGTAAGAGTAAATACAGAGTATGGATAGAATAGAGAGAAGTGTAAATACTAGAGATAAGGATAGATAGATAGTTATAGATGTATGAATAGAAATACAGTAAATACAGAGTAAATATGGATAGAATAGAGAGAAGTGTAAGGATAGATAGTTATGGATGTATAATACAGTAAATACAGAGTAAATATGGATAGAATAGAGAGAAGTGTAAGGATAGATAGTTATGGATGTATGATACAGTAAAATACAGAGTAAATATGGATGGAATAGAGAGAAGTGTAAGGATAGATAGTTATGGATGTGATGATACAGTAAATACAGAGTAAATATGGATATGGGAATAGATAGAGAGAAGTGTAAGGATAAGAGATAGTTAGTTATGGATGTATACAGTAAATACAGTAAATACAGAGTAAATATGGATGGAATAGAGAGAAGTGTAAGGATAGATAGTTATGGATGTATTATGTAAATACAGTAAATACAGAGTAAATATGGATAGAATAGAGAGAGAAGTGTAAGGATATAGATAGTTATGGATGTATAATACAGTAAATACAGAGTAAATATGGATAGAATAGAGAGAAGTGTAAGGATAGATAGTTATGGATGTATAATACAGTAAATACAGAGTAAATATGGTAAATATAGAATAGAGAGAAGTGTAAGGATAGATAGTTATGGATGTATAATACAGTAAATACAGAGTAAATATGGATGGAATAGAGAGAAGTGTAAGGATAGATAGTTATGGATGTATAATACAGTAAATACAGAGTAAATATGGATAGAATAGAGAGAAGTGTAAGGATAGATAGTTATACTGTAGATGTATAATACAGTAAATACAGAGTAAATATGGATGGAATAGAGAGAAGTGTAAGGATAGATAGTTATGGATGTATAATACAGTAAATACAGAGTAAAATATGGATAGAATAGAGAGAAGTGTAAGGATAGATAGTTATGGATGTATAATACAGTAAATACAGAGTAATAAATATGGGATGGAATAGAGAGAAGTGTAAGGATAGATAGTTATGGATGTATAATACAGTAAAATACAGAGTAAATATGGATATAGAATAGAGAGAAGTGTAAGGATAGATAGTTATAGATGTATAATACAGTAAATACAGAGTAAATATGGATAGAATAGAGAGAAGTGTAAGGATAGATAGTTATACTGTGGATGTATAATACAGTAAATACAGAGTAAATATGGATAGAATAGAGAGAAGTGTAAGGATAGATAGTTATGGATGTATATTACAGTAATAGTAAATACAGAGTAAATATGGATAGAATAGAGAGAAGTGTAAGGATAGATAGTTATGGATGTGTGATACAGTAAATACAGAGTAAATATGGATAGAATAGAGAGAAGTGTAAGGATAGATAGTTTATGGATGTATAATACAGTAAATACAGAGTAAATATGGATGGAATAGAGAGAAGTGTAAGGATAGATAGTTATGGATGTATAATACAGTAAATACAGAGTAAATATGGATAGAATAGAGAGAAGTGTAAGGATAGATAGATAGTTATGGATGTGTATAATACAGTAAATACAGAGTAAATATGGATAGAATAGAGAGAAGTGTAAGGATAGATAGTTATGGATGTATAATACAGTAAATACAGAGTAAATATGGATAGAATAGAGAGAAGTGTAAGGATAGATAGTTATGGATGTATAATACAGTAAATACAGAGTAAATATGGATAGAATAGAGAGAAGTGTAAGGATAGATACAGAGTAAGATAGATAGATAGTTATGGATGTATAATACAGTAAATACAGAGTAAATATGGATAGAATAGAGAGAAGTGTAAGGATAGATAGTTATGGATGTATAATACAGTAAATACAGAGTAAATATGGATAGAATAGAGAGAAGTGTAAGGATAGATAGTTATGGATGTGTGATACAGTAAATACAGAGTAAATAAATATGGATAGAATAGATAGAAGTGTAAGGATAGATAGTTATGGATGTGTGTGATACAGTAAATACAGAGTAAATATGGATAGAATAGAGAGAAGTGTAAGGATAGATAGTTATGGATGTGTGATACAGTAAATACAGAGTAAATATGGATAGAATAGAGAGAAGTGTAAGGATAGATAGTTATGGATGTATAATAGAGTAAATACAGAGTAAATATGGATAGAATAGAGAGAAGTGTAAGGATAGATAGTTATGGATGGTGCAAAGATGCAGTTTACCAGGGTTAAAAGAGCAAAGAAGCAGTTGAAGAAGCAAAAAAAGCAGTAAAGAAGCAGTCCACCAGTGTTGAAAAAGCATTTTTAATTCTATTCTATAGATAAAAGTCAACATATGAAAATTTTTATAGAAAGACAAAAATATAATTATGGTGTAACAAGAAAATAACAGATGAGTTGTTGTTAGGGGAAGTGGTAGTGGGTCTGATTTCCAACACCGTGTAGTTGCCACTGCGGGGCCCTTTAGCTAGGCCCCTTAACCCTAAATTGCTCAGTTGTATAACAGATAAACGTAAGTCACTCTAAATAACGCCGTCTTCCAAATGCTGTAAATGTTGTTCGTACGACACCTTTTGTATACATTATGAGGATATTAGCAGAAACGTTGCATAATAAACTGGAATCGAGAACAAATGCGCTGTAAGATCAGTCCTGTATTTCTTCCCACAGCCTCGTTTTAATCAGCTAATAGAAACGTACTCTCGCAGCACTCGCATCGCTTTAAAGTAATGTGTTTGCATTCTGCTTTCGCTTTAAGTGAGAAAACTTTGCAGTTAATGAATTGCATTACTGCAATTTATGGCAGAGATGAATGCGGTGGTACGTCGCGCTGAAGAGCTATTCTAGTCAGACTACTAAATCCAACATTAGGATCTAATATTTAGATGTTATTGAAGACCGTATAATTAGGTTGCTTAGATGAGTCAGTCTGGAGCTGGAGCTAAACCACACGGGGCAGAAGCTTCGCATCAAACAGGGCTGGACCAAACGTGCGGTCATACGGATACAGAAAACAGATACGGTTACTAAAAAAAAAAAAAGTTTTTAATCATTTTACTTCCTTATTTCTTTCAGACTTATATGAAAGATATTATATAGATTTAGAATACCTTCAAGTTCAAATTTTAGACCAGAGTTCCATTGAGCAATGAGCTGGGTATACCTCAGACCATAACTAAAGTGGTGGTGGTGGTGGGTGTATAAGGTGAGTGGGGTTGTACATGACTTTCAACGAGGGGACACAAAATCAGCAACAAAAACAAAACTTATATCTTATAAGAGTCACATTTAAGCCTATGTAAAAATTTTTATAAACGTAAAACTAACCTTAAAAAAACTAGCTTAGGGCTTTACTCTACAAACACATGACGCGCGACGCAATCGAAGAAACAAATTAAATTTAATCTAATCATTAATTTGACATTTATTAAATAAAGGAAAATCTATGTAGGGGCAAAACAAACATTGGGGGGGGGGGGGGGTTAGGTAAATATTTTTGGTATACTTGACATTTATGGATGCTGAAGTGATTAAAAATGACAAACGCTCTCTTCCTTTGGTGGAAATGGTAAAGCTGCCAGGGACCATTTGGGAAAAAAATTCTTAAGGATCTCAGTCTAATAATCGCAGGTTATTTCCTCATCACTTAAAGAAAGAAAGGAGCGAAACAATACGATATTACGATACGATATATTGCGATTTTTTCGAATAAAAAATAAAAAATAGCTAAAGAAAACAACAAATACAAAGCCAGAGGCGCCCTTATATAATTTCCTCCATGCTTCTTCTGGAATAATGCCATACAACGACATCTATAGGAGTGGAGGAGGAAGTCGTTTGATACGTATTGAGGGTTTTTATTCAATATTTACATAATTTGTAAATCAGTTTTTTTAAAAAAAGTATCGATACTAACAGGTTAGAACAGGCTGGAGACAAATATCATTTCAACTTCATTTACATATATCAGATCCATCACTTTGTACACATTTTATATCCGTTTAATTTGGTAAAGCTGAATTCTTCAATCATCTGTTTACCTGTTTGTGTGTATGATTGTGGGCGCTTTTAGGAGAAAGCCTTAAACATCTTGTCCAGTTGTGCGAAGACAATAAGCGTATTCAAATTTTTGTAGCATTTTGTAGTCTTTTTAAGTCGTTTTTCTTTTTCTTGCATCGATTAACGATTACTATAAACCTGTAAAATGTTTGTCCGAGTTGCAGTTACAGCAAACTGATCAATACAATCGGATATTAATGCTAAACAGATGAGAATCTCGCCGAATGTTGCGAACGGCGGCTATGAAAGAAAGCAAGTGTCAAGTGACCTACTTTAGACAAGACAAAATGGACATTGACTGATGTCTGATAAATCCTGTTTCCCAGATACATTAGCAGATCCAAGGCTCCATGGTCCATTTCATTCTTCAGAGAAAAATCAAACACACACCAGGTTTCAAGTAATACGATGCTTACAGAAATGTAAAATTAGAGATAAAACGATGCAAAATGTCAAAATAACAGGTTTACATGCTCGACTCGAGTGCCGACCATGAGGGAATAAGAAGCAGGAATTGAGCATGAGCTAAAAATAGACAAGGGCACTTTCACAGCTCAGGATTTCTTTTAGAGGGAAGATAATAGCAGAACAGGTTGTTCATGTTTCAGATAAGCTGTCAGAGCTGATTGTTATCTTTTCAGATCGCATCACTTGATGCACGCCTGCTCTCGGAGAGAGAAAAAGCACGGCAAGTCAGACACAAAGAAATCCATTTCGTCTCTTTTTTAGTAAATGGCCAAATCTCACTTGACTTGAAGCTTGTTTTAAAAAAAGATCTGTGGTCTACTGCCACCTTGTGGCTATAGAGTCCCTTCGGTCTGCTGGTGACATTTCATTAGTATTACAGTGAGCATGCACGGAGGGGTAATGGGGCAGGCAAGGCAATGGGCCAGGCAAGGCAGGCAGTTGCCTGGATGCCCCTTATTTTGGAGGGGAGCCTGACAGCTGACCAATTTACCAATTGAAAATGTCACTGATATAACATGGATATAATAGAACTCGCATTACATTACGAGATGGATTGCTTTTGGCGTTTATAAGCTTGCACAGCGCTTCTAAAGGAACTCGCATTTGCTAATTTAAGTATGAAAAGCCCGTGTTATAATAATGAGATACTTTCTCATAATAATGAGATACTTTACATAATAATAAGATACTTTCTCGTTATAATGAGATACTTTCTAGTAATAATCAGAAACTTTCTCATAATCATTTCTAATAATAATAATAATAATGGGATACTTTTTCGTACTGATAACACTTTCTCACAATAATAATAATAATGAGATACTCCATTATAATGAGATTTTCTCTTGATAAGATGATTTATAATTAGAAATAAAAATAATGAAATAGTTTTTCATAAGATTTTGTGATCATGAGATAAGTTCAAGTAACGAGATCCTTTTAAGCAATAACGAGATCCTTTTAAGCAATAACGAGATCCTTTTAAGCAATAACGAGATCCTTTTACGCAATAACGAGATCCTTTTACGCAATAACGAGATCCTTTCTCGTAACGAAGATCCTTTCTCGTAACAAAGATACTTTCTCGTAATGACATACTTTCTGGTTATGAGATCCTCTATCGTAATAATGAGATATTTTCTTGTAATTACATACTTTCTAGTAAAAGAGATCTTGTTATAATAAGGTTCTCTATTGTAACAATGAGATATTTCTCGAGGAAGAAATTCGAGAAGTTCAAGTAATAACGAGATACTTTCTCGTAATAATGAGTTTCCCACAATTTTTTATAATTATGAGCTGCTGTACAGCAGAAGACTTAGCTGAGCGGAGTCCTTATATCAACAGCAACGAACATGACAAAGAAATGAGTGAAGCAGCATATCAGTTATAACAATTTAGATATCGATCTCAATTTGTGCAGTGATTCAACCTCGCCCATTTTTTTTTATTCTTAAACATCTGGAACCTAAGACTGGAACGTTGGCCATGAGATGAAAACAAATTCAGGTTGGAATGCCAGTTTATCACACGGCATACTGTTAACAACCACATCAGACTAAGGTCCAAAATCCCAGGATTTTTGGAAATGAATGGGAATTTACAGGAATTAATAGGAATAAATTTTAAAAAAGTAGAACATTTCAGGTGAGCCTATAGAAACTAACTTAAATGCAGCATAATTTTGGCTAAAGTCCCCAATTTTCTAATTAAATATTTAAATACATTTCCATAAGTTCCCATAAATTTATTTCAAATTTCCAACTTGGAATATTTCCAAAATTTCACAGAAAGTTTCTGGAAATTTTCTGCCTCTTTGCAACCCTAAATCAGACACAGAGGAAATTTCCTGTATCCAAGCCATTTTTTAGGACCCAAAGAAAAGCCCACAGAGGGACGGAAAGAACACGTGAAACTTCACAAAGACAGTAACCTGTGCTTTAGTCTCAAACCTCCAAAACTTAAAGATCTTAATTAAGTTCTCAACAAATTTTACTTTTAAACCGCAGACGTTTTCCTAGGAACAATCCAGACCATCTGTGATCATTTTAGTGCTTATTAAAAAATGAAAATCATTAGTGGTACAATCAATTTCTCCATCATTATATTCAACTGATAGATCGTTAACACAACATTGGAATAATGAAGCGCTGCAGACCAATTAGAAACTTTTTCAACAGTAAAAAAAAAAAGGAAGCAGCGTGTGTTTACAAACACGCCATCTGTTCGGTTTGAGCCTGTTTATTATACTGCGCATCCTGCACATGCTTCGTTCTCTATAAAGCCATACAGCTGTTGGAGAAATCAATGCACAGGGATAGTGGAATAATCCGTAAACCTCTAGAGATGGATTTGAGAAGAGCATTTTAGGTTTTTGAGAAACTCAGGGGCAGTGATGGACTTCATCAGAAGACATTTGGAAGCCCAGAGATGGTTTTCTAGAGCTGCAGTCTAGAGGCTTAGAGAATGGGTATGGGGTTTGGGGGGTGGGGGGGTTGTTACTCATGGGTGTAATCACTAGTTTATGGTAGAGAGGTCAAGACCAAAGCCCTATGTTACAAAAATCATTATATCGTACTCAGACCGCAAGAGAAAGGCAAGAGAGAGAGAAAGGGGAAAAGAGAAAGGAAGAGAGAAAAAAATGGAAAAGAGATCGAGAAAGAGACAAAAGAAGATAGAAAGGAGAGAGAGAGAGACAAAAAAAAGAAAGAGAGAGAGAGATCAGGAGGATAGAGAGACCTAATATAGCCAAGGAAACACCATCATTACCAGGGCAGGACCTCCCCTTAAACACACACACACACACACACATTCCTTTTCACATTCACCACACACTATTTTTACCTTAAGAGCTGATGTGGAAAGATCATCTTTCTACTTCTAGTGCAACGAAACGTCAGGCAGGAGCCACGCGATCGCTCTGAGAGAAGAGGGGAAAGAGAAAGCGGATGTAGGGGGGGGTGTTTGTGAATGATAGTAAGTAAAGAGGATGGAAAACTAAAGAAATAAAAGAAAGAAAGAATGAATAAATCAAAGAAAATACTGTGAAACAGTTATTATTAAGTATTTATTCATTACAAAGATAAAGATAGTCTTCCAGTTGTAGGGACGCTCCAGGTTTTTGGTAGCCTGAAATAAATTTAAGTAGCATAAATAAAAAAATTTTAAAAAAAAAGAATGGAAACGTTAAAGAAAAACATTTTTTTGAAAAAAAGGGAACGAGAGAAATTTTATCATCGCATGGTTAATCTCACCTTTAATTAAACCCGGCAGTGATATATAACTGTGTGTAAGTGTAAGTCAGGTTGTCCTGCAGCCACCGAAGATCTGCTTTGACCTTGCAGATCATGCAGACCTCCGACTATCATCTTCTCCTTAACCTTTCCTGTTAACCACCAAGCATTTCCACCATGCTTACTCATCAGCGTTAACCTGAGAGGCCATTTACATTAACGGTATCTGGTAGACACTCCTATCCGGAGCGATCTATTTTATACAACCCATCAAATAGATATTAAGGACCTTGCTCGGAGGCCCAGCGGTGGCACGTTGGTGAAGCTGAGAATCCAACCCAGATCTTCCAATGATCAGTCCAACACCTTAATCACTGGGCTACCACTTGCCCTAAAGATTAAACCTGGGATGCTCTTCAGCCCATTTAAATCAGGTAAATTAAAGTCCTTTGGGGGGAAAAAAAAAAGAAAAAGACACCACGTACAGATTAATTCCAGTGCCTACCCACATCACACGTGCTTCATTTCTAAAATAAAGATCCGCAGAAAGCCAGAAGAACTGTAAAAAAACCCTTAAAGGAGAAACAAGATAACGATTTATGGGAAATAACAGGAGCGGTTCTAGACCATTTTTTGTGTGGGAAGTGGTGGCAGTGTTGCACTGATACTAGAAAGACTGGGGTTCGATTCCTGGCAACGCTTCTGGGCCCCTGAGCAAGGCCCTTACCCCCTAATTGCTCTGTAAGTCGCCTTGGATGATGCTGTAAATGCAATCAAACTACCAATTTTAAAATAAAAATAACTAAGAAAAGCAAAACATTAATAAAAATATTTGCTCTAGGTTTTTTTTCCTTTCTTTGCTATTCTAATCTAACAATCCTTCGTTAGCAGGAAGGATTAGAAGTGGTAGCTCAGTGATTAAGGTGTTGGACCGCTAATTGGAAAATTGTGGGTTCGATATCCAGCACAAACAAGTTTGGGGAAGTGGTAGCGCAGTGGTTAAGGTGTCGGACTGCTAATTGGAAGTTCAGGCTTTAATTCCCAGCACCAACAAGCTACCACTGCTGGGCCCCTGAGCAAGGCCCCTTAACCCCTAATTGCTTAGCTGTATAAAAGAGAAAAATGTAAGTCGGTCTGAATAAGAACGTCTACCAAATCCATTGCATTTACAGCATTTGGTAGCCGTCCTTATCCAGAGCGACTTACATTATCTCAATTATACAACTGAGCAATTGGGGGTTAAGGGCCTTGCTCAGGGACCCAGCAGTGGTGGCTTGGTGAAGCTGGGAATCAAACCCACAAACTTCAGGTTGGCAGTCCAACACCTTAACCACGAGCCACCACTTCCCCAAATGCGTAACTGTAAACGTAAAAGCTCGGCACTTTTATAGAATGTTCCGCAACACGTACGCTTTTAAAAAGTATTTTACTTTTATAGCTAATCATGTTATAGACCTGATGTCAGCTAACCTAATTAACTGCTAAAGGTTCTCCCAGCTGAATCTTTCCGTCTTTCAGCTCTTTGTTGAGTCCCATTTAGTAGATAAAAGTGTCAGATTTCTCAGTTTAAACATTTATGCTATCTACGTTCTGTTGTAAATAAAATATTGGCTTTAGTCTTTATTTTATTCAAATTAAAAATAAATTTTCTTCTTTCTTTTGCATGAATTTATTTATTGTCTAGGGAAATTTGCCATCTTAAATATACGTATGTGAATATGCACATGTAGCCCAGCACATGACGAGG
Organism: Bagarius yarrelli; assembly: GCA_005784505.1. Lineage (NCBI taxonomy): Eukaryota > Metazoa > Chordata > Actinopteri > Siluriformes > Sisoridae > Bagarius > Bagarius yarrelli. The sequence continues at coordinate 1,511,423 of VCAZ01000081.1, forward strand.
TAGTAAGATGTTAGTAAGTTAGTAAGTTCTTGAATAGAAAGTCTAGATTTTCTGCATTTAGCTAGCCAACAATACGACAGGCTAATAATAAGGATAATGAGACGGTGACCAACAGTAGCGAGGGCTAGACCCCCCCTCTCCCCTAAAGATAAAAATTGTAGAACCGGCCCTGGAACTTAATTACCCGAGTATCTGCCCACACCAGCGTCTCCTGGTTCATGTGCTTTTATTGTAGTTTGAGAGCATTTTTGGATTCTTAGAACATGAACAATGAAAAAAAACACTTATTGATCTTAATTCACCCAAAAAAAAACAACACTACTACAGCGGCCCGCGTTCTACAGCCTTGAACAATTTTATAGATGTTATTTTGGTCAAATTATAACAAGCCTTTTATGAAGGTTTCAAGGATTTGGAGAAAAACCCCCAGAAAACTTTGAAGGACAGAGAGAAATAAAATCATTATATGTCTAGCTTTTTTCTATTATTTTGCGAGTCTTTTCAAACCTGCAGGACGATTTGCGTAGAATTTTTTCCAAGCTCATTAAGCTGACATTAACACAGTGATTTATAGTTTATATGTGCTGGATAAGCAGCTACGGGTCCAGATGTTGTCCAGCTTTTTGAATAGACCCACAACTGATTTTGCACTCGAGACATTTGTACGGCTAGTCGAGCTAATGTTTAGCTATCGCTCTTATATACCGCAGTTTAGTCAATTTCATTATGCGCAAAGCTTTTAACGAAGGGCATCATCGCTAACCAGCTTTAAAGGAACCTGTAGGTTTAAATGTGGACCGCTAATTACCCCAAAGACCAGCATCAGGGCAGTTACTACTTTACCCAGGACTATGTGAACACTTGACTAACGGTAGAATCAATCCGAACTTTTGATTAGTAAGTCGTATTCGATATATGGGCTAAGCTGCTGTGACCTTTTCCAGGCTTTTGGACATAATTATAGTAATACATTCAATGCGGATCCAGAAAAGTTCAAATTAGTCCCGAGACAAGTACAGCTATGGTTTTGGGGCAGCTTTGAGGAAAGGCTTTTAATCCACTTCAAATATTGACTAGTTTAGTTGGACATCAATTCAGCTATTGAAAAATTCCCCAAATTTAATATATATCGGATTTCCACACTGCTCGTGACTCAATACTTCAGACCCTGTGGATGGGATGGATTCCTTCATGAAAAAAAGCATCTAGTATAGAACCTAAACCTTAAAACACGTAACACCGCCTGTTGATTGCTATACAAGAGCAGAAAATAGTTGCGAATAACAAACTGCACGGTAGATAACGATGATCCGGACATGCTGTGCCACATAGTAACACAGGACGAAAATATACCCGGGCAACCAATGCTTCAAAACAGGACGGGGGGGTGTTACGGGACAGTTTCTGAAACATTTACATCGAATCCTAATTAACTTCAGGAACCCGGATATAATCTGCCAAACCGGATTGTCTCCAACATACCAAAGTGGCAGCGTACAAAAGACTGTTACCTCCGAGAAAAAGAGGAAAAATAATCTCCACACCCATCCTTATTCTTAACTCCTTACACACACACACACACACACACACCCCACGTGTGATACTTGAATTTTATTCAGGCATCTCCAAATCCATTTATACTGTCTTAAATTAATCACACCTGTCAGAAGTCACTGAGACAGGATTGTTGCTTAAGAGGCTAAGTAGCATGTTAGCATGTTTCAAAGTGCTTACATTCCAGTAGGATTTACAGTGAAACCAGCATGAGGACAAAAACAGGAAGAAAAAAAAAAAAAAAAAAAAAAAAAAAAAAAAAAAAAAAAACACTGGGACGTCAGACCGCAATAAAAAAGTCCAGGCAGCGGTTTTCATTCGAACAGTCCTGTGTTGCCAGATCTGTTGATGCAAATCCACCCTCGCTGATAAAACTGCATAGATATTAATAAATGACCCCCAGACGTCGCGTACTGCGTAAAGTGCCGAAGCCTAAACACAAAATAGAAGAATGACCAAAATAAGGGAGAAGCCACGGAGGCCAATTTCTCTCCTGCGCTTGTGTGGTTAACGAAGTGCAAAAACATGGCCAGGTGTGCCTACTTAACACGTATATTTTACCTGCCGCCGTCTTCTTAACGAGGGATTCTTCAACCAGAAGACGCAGACGTGGCTAGGAATAAACGGGCCTCGTCAGCACGGCTTTCCTTCTTTAGCACTGCTAGCCACCTTAGTACTATTTGTTCTGATTATTAATTAACACAAAACAAGTATTTAGTGCTTTAGGAGCTAAACGATCGTTAGAAATGCTCGTCTATTATTTGGCACAAAAGGCATCGTTGATATTCGGCGAATGGAAGATTTGCTAGAGAGACGTCCCATTTAAATACTGATGCGAGTGTCGCTGCTGCGTTACGGAATAAGCATGCAAAAAACGACCAAACGTACAAACACGCCGGCAATTATACTTGCATCCAGTCAGAAAATTGCATCGCTGCTAATTCTAACCTTACCCTGATCCGCCCTGTTAAAGAGTTCAGCTTTATACACAAACACAAGTTTTCTGCTCACAGAGAAATAAAATAAAAGATTAAAAAAAAAAAAAAAAGGATGATAAATAAAGCGTGAATCACACAGCCAGTCTTTCCGCTTCAGACACTAGATTAGAGCGTTAATTCCGTCCTCCACAAGCCCTTAGGAGGTGGATGAAATAAAGAAGCAGGTATAAAAGAGCGCACGCTGCGGAAAAGACAAATCTGTCCCCGTTTGCGATTAATAGGCCGGGATTATTGCTGTGATCTGGACGAAGCAGCGAGGTGCCTTAAGATTTAGTCAGAGCTGCAAAGGTCAGATGGAGCAGGAAGACAAGATGGTGAGGTAATGTTTGTGCAACATGAAGACGGTCCTCCGAAACCAGGAGACCCGATCTAGGTTCAAGAAACAAAGACGGGCTCGGAAAGTTCTGAAGAAACAGAGGACGTGATCTGAACCTGAAGTCATATGAGGTAAGATTAATGGAGCTCGATGAAGGCCTCCATTTCCTCAGAAACGAGCCCCTTGTAGGGCACTCGGTGTCTCTCGACGGCACGGGCAGCCAGGCATTGCAGCGTGACATGGCTCAGAGGGTGTAGAACATGCCTCGCTCCTCCCGCCTCCTCCAGCAGCTCGTAAGGCATCTTGCGTTGTGCATTGGTTGCGTCGAAGTGGGCTCCAGCATGCAGCAGCAGCTGCATGAGTTTGGCGCAGCCGTTACGGGCAGCCACGTGGAGCGGCGTGTTGTTGTCCGAGTCACGCGAGTCTACATCAGCGCCACACTCCAGCAGCAGTGCAGCCACAGACGGAGATGGAAAACGCCCAACCGGGTAACGGCCCACCGCCGTCGTGTCCTTATCCACAGCCATGTGCAGAGGAGTGAAGCCATTCCGGCCCCTCGGGTTCAGCTTGAGTAACTGGTACACGCACTGCTTCTTCTGGTGCTCCTGCGTTGGGCTGCACTCCAGCTTCTCCAACAAGAATATGAGGTGGAGGATGATGGACAGGGCTTTAGTGAACTGCGCTGCATCTGGCTGATTATCCTGTTGCGCCACAGCCCGCTCCACCTCACGTACTCCCTTAACCAGGACGCCCATCAGGTCGTGAAAGGCAACGCGGGCAGCCGGTGCCCCTTTCGCGCGGTCTTGGAGGACAAAACTGAAAAGCTCAGCAAACGACAGAAAGCTGCTGGCCGTCATAGGGCTCAACGGGTCCAGGTTGCTCTGCTGCATGTCGAGAGCATATTTCCACAAACTGACACAGCGCTCAAAGTCTCCCGAGTCGGCATAGACGGCACCCCGGTAGCGGATGTAGTAGGACGTGTCTGGGTGCGATGGGCCCAGGATTCTCTCGCGGACCAAAAGTGCCTGCATGCGCATTTCATCCGGGTCAGTAATCAGGGCCTCCAGCTCCTCCGCCGTGTTCACTTCTCGGGCGCAGTCATACGCTGGAACGGGTGGGCCGGGAGGCGGCTTGGTTAGGAAGTCCGCTCTATCTCCAGCTTGTCGAAGCTCCATCCCTCTTCTCCAGTAGCGCATGGCACCCAGCAGATCACGCTTCTTGTCTACGTAGGTCGCGCCCAGAAGCTCCAAGGCATCGATGCACTCCTCACGCGCAGCTCTGGGCTGGTGGATGAGATACTCTACGATGTTTGTGTGACCGGAAACGCTGGCGGCCAGCAGCGGGGTCATACCGTAGCCGTCTCTCTCCATCCTCGCTTTGCACTTAAGAAGCATTTTAAGTATCTCCAGACTTCCAGACTCGGCGCAGTCATGCAGTGCGGTGTTCCCTTTCACGCTCTTGCGGTTCACGTCAGCGCCGCGCTCCAGCAGAAACTTGGCGATTTCTCGATGCCCTTTATAGCAAGAGATCATGAGGCAAGTGTGGCCATGGCGGTTCGCGACCTCCATGTCGGCATGATGTTCGACGAGGTACCGCACGATTTCCAGGTGTCCATCGAAGCAGGCCGCCCGTAAGGGAGTGGAGTTGGTCAGGGTGGTGTTATTAACAGAGGCGCCATGTTTTAAAAGAGTTTTCACAACCGGCAAATGCCCCGCGGCAGAAGCCGCCCAAAGCGGAGGGGCTCCTTCAATAGTCTCCCCGTCAAAATTAACCGAACCCCCGACCTCCACGTTAGCCTTACAATAGTCAAGTAAATAATTAACCACATCTAAATGTCCGTACCGGGAGGCTACCAGGAGCGGTGTCCCACCCTGTGTCTTCTCCTCGGCGAGCGCCTCTAACTCCTCCGGAGTTTTGTTGCTCAGCAACTTCTGGATAAGTTTCAGTTTACCGTCCTTCGCCGCGTTAAACACCGCAACCGATATATCCATTTTCCCCGCATGTGTCTCGTTCAGCCTCTTTTAATACTCAGTCCGCGTGAAAACAACAAACAAAAGTTTCCTCTTCACGTTTAAACACAAATCCTTAGCGAACCTCCGCCTCTCCGCGGTATCTACTGCCATTTTAAAGCTAGGTTCAAAATGGCGTCGGTGTTTGACATATTAATGTTTACGTGGGCGCTTGGGATTCTGGGTAGAGTAGTTTTTAAAAAGGGAACCGTTGGAAATATTATTTCCGGAAATACAATATACGGAATTCTTTAATACGATTTAACGCTTATCGTTACATTTTGTTTACTAGGTAGTAATCTGAATTGTAGTTTTATAACCAGCTTTGTAACTGATTTAGAGTAATACGTTTAAAGCCAAACGACAAAAGTGACCTATAAACTACATTCCCATGATGCACTTGACACGAATGGCGTCGAATAAAGACGAACGTAAATATATGACTTACGGGACTGAGAGGAATTTATAATAAATATTTATAATGTATATTTATAATATATATGTCATGATGATGTGCAGCTTTTCTTATTTGAGGTTATAATAAATTAATTTTTAATTAATATTTTTTTATTAATCTTTTAAAGTAGTGTACAGAATTAAATTGTCAACATCTTAATTAAAAAAATAATTATAATGACATTTGCGTATGACGAACAAAAAAACTCAAATTAAAATGAATAAATTGTTAATTTATAAATAACGCTTTATTTTTTACACAAACAATATCTTGGTACAAAACATACATCTAAATACAATTGTTCTTTTTTTCTTTATTTATTTATTTTTAAAAGTTACATACTTACATAATTATATACATCATTTATACATAATTTTCCTCTTTAGCTTCATCTGAATCTATAATAATAATTCCAAACGATTTTATCATAACCTCCATATCCCAGAGAGTCTCCACAGTGAACATTTCCCCTCTCACACTAATCACTGTACGTATTAGAAATACACACATATTAATATTTTATTATAAGATTATTATATTCCAGTAACAGCATTCCCATCCTGCCATTCATACACGTTTCCCACACTGCAGCTGGCATGCCGATCGCTCCCGGTGCTGAGAGGTAGACTGGGTTTTGTTGTTGGTCTCTTTGTTCAGTATCACAACAAAATCACTAGTCTTCCATTCAGCACTGCAGGTCATTCAGACTTCAATAGAGAGACGGGCTGTAAATCTGCAAGCAAAAATAAATAAATAAATAAATAAATATGCAGTGAAAGAAACCATGGCGTTTAATGTGTAATCACATGCAATCATATAAAACCACACGGCTGATGTTAATCATATGCCACATTCTTATTATAACCATCATAATTTTGACTTTGGCCCAATAAATGATTCTTGCATTTGAAAATCCAGTCTCTGCATCATCGCTGGGTTTGTATCTTAAATTTGGCATAAAAATAAGAGTGTGTAGCAGTGAGCCATCTCACACTATTCTTCTTTCGTAACACAGGCTTAAAGTGGCTCCTTTGATAGAGGCTTGGGGGACGTGCAGGACCCGCCATGCCATACAAGCAACCTCCCCTCTCTGTTTTCTTTGCTTTGCACCCCCTCCTCCTCTTTCATTACTTGCTATCTATACACACACACACACACACACACACACACACACACACACAGTGTGAAGCGTGCTCTCATCATGTGGGTTTGTATCCTTTCTGTGAAGCCTGTTGACATTCAGTTTCCCATTTTGTTAAGATGAGCAAGCCTCCAGCTATTCTTAAAATGTGTGTGTTTGCGCGTGGACAGAATGCGGGAAATAACTGGATTGGCAGAGGAAGTAGGAGACGGTAGGAATGAGTGAAAGAGGCACTGAGAAAAAGAAGAAGAAGACCAAGTGGCAGTGATGATGATACGCTATAATTCTGGGGGGGGGTTCACAGATTGGAGTGTTTGATCCGAGCAGTAATGATATCGCCTTGGTCAGCATCACCTGCTGTTTGCAATAATCCACCATAACCTGCTTCCCCCCCCCCCCCCACCCCCCCCCCCCCCCCCCCCCCCCCCCCCCCCCACCCCCCCCCCCCCCCCCCCCCCCTAGATGAGCATCATATCAAGATTCGGCTCTCCTTCCAGACTGACACGCTCGCACACCCACACCCACACACCCACATGCACAGACACGCTAATCATGGTCCTTCATCTGTGCTGTGTTTCACAGGCAGCGCTGGTAGCTATGCAACAGGGCTGAGGCAGCAGAAGGGGAAGGGGGTGGAGGAAGATGGACATGGAAGATGATAACTGTCCTCAACAGCAGGCACAGTCAACTTACCTGTGGCTGCTCAGGGCTGCATGGATGCTGCGATTTTAGGTGCCCAGGCATTACTGGGGATGTTTGAGCTGGTCCTTTTATTATTATTGCTGTCTGGAGTCAACCTGGTGGTGGGGGGGGGGGTAAACTCAGTAACAATAGCATCTCTTTATCAGAACATACGGCCGTTTAGACAACTGGAAATCATTAGATTAAATGGGGCGTCATGCTTTTATGGCTTTTGTCCTGTCTAGTTATTTACACACTATGTTTTCTAGATAATCCAAATCTTTTACAGAATTTACAGAAGCAGTTTTCATTGCATTTGTGATTTTGGATTGATTACATACAGTTTGTAGTCTGTATAAACGTCAATCATGACCATTTGACATTTCTAACACGTCATCCTGAATCATTTTCTAAGCTTAAATGAGAAACAAACAGGAAATCGGGACTGGGGAGCTGTTCGCCACGTCGGTGCTGAAATACGCCCTGTACGCGCCCCAGGCCGAGTCCCAAATAACACGTTATTACAAAATCCAGTGCACTACATAGGGCACAGAAGCCATTTTGTTTACCCCCTATGTAGTGCGCTTATGTAGGGAGAAAATAGCCATTCGTTATTCACTTCATGACATTCACCATTCGCTCTTCCGGCCGAGAAAACTTACCACCTGTTGCACAGAAAGTTTCAGCTCCTAAAAAAAAACGACATTGCTCTAATTGCTCTTATTTCGTTCTCCCGCGCGCCCCAGTATCAATAAATCGATTATTAGAAATCAATTTTGTGGACAATTTTTTTTTTGTAAATATGGCCATGCTATTCCAAATTGTATGCCTATTAAAACTCAGTATAGAAACATGAAAATATTTAGTGCATTTCCAAAAACAAGAAATTCGCAGACTCCGACCTGAGCGCTTTTACCAGGCTGATGGTAAAAGGGCTACAAGTCGCGCGCACTGAGGGGGGAAAAAAACCCGTCTCAGTTTGGCAAACAGTCGAACGCAAATTGTCGGATGTCGTTTATATTCTTACACACACACACACACACACACACACAAAGCCTAATCATCTTACTCACCCTGCCTTTTTTTGCATCCCTCAAAACGCCGGATCAACAGGTGATGGCGTCGGGAATCGTTTTTTTTTATTATTCTTATCTTAATCTGGAACGTCGCGGCCGCATCGTTCGTTGTCTCCAGCTGCCGTCGAAGCAACTGTCAGTCATGGTAGCTCCGCCCACTTCACGTCGGACGTAGTCGTGGTCGGTGATGTTACTGGGCGGCTCGCAGAGAGAGATGAAAGCCTGTGTGTTTATATACTCTCCGCGCCAGACAGAGGGACGGCTTATTACCGGTGACGACTTTGCGATCCGTCCAATTGCATTTCTCTTCTCGCTTTTTTACAAGCGCCTTCTAATCACCATGGCTCTCAGGCAGGCAAGACTAAAAAACATAAGTAATGAAACCATATGATTCCCAAATATACTCTAATTAGACGCGTAAAATGTCCAAAGTGCACGATGAGGCTTGTCCATAATGATTCAGTTGATGCGCTCTAATTTGGAGCGACAAAATGGCCAGTGTTTAATGGGCTACGTCCCAAATTGCATGATACCGTACTAAATAGTAGGCTATGTACAAAAAAAAGAACCCTACCGTTGGTTGCTATAGTGACTAATTTGTCATTCTATTTAGTGTGGGAAGTAACCAAGGTCTTGTTCCTTACAAGGCACATGCTGGAGTTTGCTTCGAAATATGCTTCTTTCCTTCTGTTCATTTATTTCGACTAAAAAAACTGTAAGGTTTCAAGAATGTAGGTGATTAACAGTTTAGTTCATTAGCACTGCTTACTATGTAGAGTTTCTAGTGACAAAGAAAAAAAAAGCAACAGGAGGTGTCATATCACATCACATCACATCACATCACAGTAATTGACTAGATTGTTTTTTTAAGTAGCCCAAGTCAGTGGTTCCCAACATTTTTTCCCCCTTTTATCCCAAGAAAATGTTTTACATTTAATGACATTATCACTCTTGGTATTTCCTGCATTTCATGTTTCAAGTATTGCGACCCGAATTGGTAGGAGCTTCGTCACGAATATACAGTCCAGCATGTCTGGGTCATTACTATTAGCTGCTGAAGATGAATCAGTGAGACACGGTCATTTTTGTCGAGGGTGAATTACAAATTTGTCCCTTTTTTTAGTCAACCAGGGGATCATGGATAAAATTAGCTAATGCAGTATGATCGTTCTACTTAATACTTATTGCTTAACAATCTTTTAAAATATGACACAACCCACCACAGCGCTTGCTGAGACCCCCCCTAGGGGTCAGGATCCCCTGTTGGGAACCGCTGGAATAAGTATCAAAGCAAAATCGTTCCTATTGTTTATGTCTAGACGTCTTCATTTTATTGACATGATTATCAATATGAGCAAGATCATTTTTCTCGGGTTTTTTATTTTCTATTCCATTTTTTATTGTGTACATAAACCTAATAAAAAAAGCCCTAAAGCTCGAGAGAAAGTGAAAATCATTGATGCTTTTGGCTATAAATACATCCATTAATATCCATTAAAAAAAAAGATTTTATTTTATTTACCTTGCCTTAAAAAGTGCACTTGTATTTATGTTGCTTCAAACACTGTATAGTTCAGGTCAACAAGCAGCAACATTGATTTTCATAGTATGCCCTGACAATACTAACAAGAAGTGATCTGATTGATCTAAAGTGATCTGATCTGGATGTAGTGTGTGTAAGTAGCCACTTAGCTTTGGAAAATAAATCATAGTCTTAAAAGTCTTGAATCTCAGACATTAAACTTACAGCAAAGCTTAAATATAATTGTAATATTTAGGTATCCAGATATATTAAATTACTAGTCTGTTAATTGAAGTTAGCTAAACTTTCTAGAGGTGGTAGATCAGTGGTTAAGGTGTTGGATTGCTAATCAGAAGATTGTGGGTTCAATTCCCAGCACCACCAAGTTACCACTTAAGCAAGGCCCATAGCCCTTAATTGCCCATTTGTATAGGTATGGGTTGCTGTAAATGCAAAAGATATAAATGTATAACTATTGGTAACTATAAGGTAAAATATTGGCATGCTATACTATGTGGGAAGTGGTGGCTCATGGTTAAGGTGCTGAACTAACAATCCGAAGATTGTGGGTTCAATTCCCACCAAGCCACCACTGCTGGGCCCCTGAGCAAGGCCCTTAACCCTCAATGCAGAGCGATGCAGAAATGTGCATCGCTCTGCATAAGGGCGTCTGCCCTTTTTCATGTAAATGTGAATATTAAAAGCAGTAGTGGTTAAAATGTTAAGCTAGTAGTGTAACTAGTCCGCCCTCCAACCAGCAGAGGTCGTTATTGAGGTTGTATTTCCGGTAAGCTAAGCCTTATAAAGTTAGCGGGACTATGACTACGTTGCGAAGTATTGTTAGCTCAGTAAACTAAGCGGTCTTTTCATTTTTGTATTTTCCGGTTCCGATCTCTGCTACGTGTTTTGGTTTTGTTTGCAATATCTTGTCTTTATCGTTTTCGTACTTTGACTGCATCTCTATCAAAGCTGTTTTCTGCAACATGGATTCTACTTAGTCTGGTTCACCACAAGTAATCAGACTATCATGGGTTCATATTCCAGTACCACCACAAGTTGCCACTACTGAGCAAAGCCCATAACACCCAAGTGCTCAGCTGTACAAATGAGATGAATGTAAATCGTTTTCAAGAAGGGCAAAATTCCAGAAAATCGAATTTTGGGTTCATCTGAGTCCTATTTAAAGAATATACACTATATGTCCAAAGTATTGTGGACATCTTAACAACACATTCAACATTAGTGTGTCTTTCCTGAACTGCTGCCACAAAGCCAGTCTCTTTGCATGTTGTAATATAAAATTTTTTTCACTAAGATGTTCAAACTGTGTTCCTGGACCTCGTTCCCCAACACCACTGTACACTTTTGGGATGAGCTGGAACGTTAACGACACCCCAGACCTCCTCATCTAACATTGTGGCTAAATAAATTAAAAAAAAACAACTACAGCATTAATACAGGGGTGCCACGACTTACGAGAGTAATCTGTCCCGTGACGGAGCTCGTAGCTCAAATTCCTCGTATGTCAATTCATTTTTCTCCATTGTAATGAATTGAAATGCCATCATTCGTTCCGGGTCCCCAAAAAAAACACCACCATTTTATTGTTACATGTTTATAAACAAGAAAAATAAACTTATAAATAATGAATATTATATAAAACACAATACAATAGGATGTACTGGAATAAACTGGTTTAATTAAGTCTAATGTACTGTTGCTTCACAGCAAGATGGTCCCGGGTTCGATTCTCGGGCAGGTGTCTTTCTGTGTGGAGTTTGCATATTCTCCCTGTGCTTGCGTGGGTTTACTCCGGGTTCTCCAGTTTCCTCCCACAGTCCAAAAACATGTATGTTAGAGGGTTGGTGATTCTAAATTGCCCAAAGGTGTGAGTGTGTGTGTGGCCTTGTGATGGACTGGTGACCTGTCCAGGGTGTCCCCCTCCAGATCCCTGTGACCCCGAATGAGGGAATTAGCATGTACAGAAGACGAATGAATGAATATACAGCATTTTACACTTGCTAATGCATATGTTTGACTCACTATTAAGTGGGACACAGGATGCTGGGCAGATGTTACAGCGTTTACTGTGCCGTTTGGTGTCTGAAGCTGACTCGTAACCCAAATTTCAGCTCGCAACTCAAAGCAAAAAAACTGCAGAGAGACGACTCGCATCTCGTCAAACTTGTTATTTGGGACACTCGTAAGTTAACGTACAACTGTATAGATATATTTTAGAGGTTTTATAAGCCTGTCATATTCTTATTGTCCTATTATTAAAGACGGCCCATTTTCCCATAACTTCAGATATCTCACAGAAAGCCCATGTAGTCCAATGCAAAACTCCACTTGAACATCAAACCCAAGATCAGGATCAAAGCACGGGCTGTGTGGCTGAGCCATCATCTTACACATTACTGACACAAATTGTCAGGTTCTTGTGAAGCATGTCAATTAATTGAAAGAGCCCATCACAGGATCACTGGTGACTATTGTTCAAGTAATGGACAATTTGCAGCACAGCGGTGACACTTTTTTTTGTCAATGCACAGTATGTGTTAAATGCCTTCTATCCTCTATCAGTGTCATTTTCTGACCACATTGTGTGGCTTGTTTTAGGTTGATGGACGCGACCCGATTCAACAACGGCAATTAAAATATTTGAAAATCCAACATCCCAGTCCCAAGCTGCACCAGGCGCACTCATAGCACCACGGGGGGCAGTGTTGCTGCTGTGCTGAGAATGAGATTATTCCATGGTGGTCCCTTTCTATCAGTACATGGATTTGAGACGAATAAGTTCCATTAACAAATGCAACAATTACACAACAGTAAATGACACATACAGTAAATGTGTAGCTACACACTATGATGATAAACGTATCGGAATACCTGACTATCCCATCCATGTGTGTTTTTGAAACATCATATTCCAGATTTCTGTATCACTCTTACCCCTATTATAACCTCCACACTTTTGTGTGTCACCAGATTGTAAAGTGTGACTGTGGAGATTTGATTATTTATCCACAAAATGATTAGTGAGAAGATCCCGTTCAGGACACTTTTCCACTACAATCAGTACACAGCAGGTCTTTATGGGGGTTCTGGAGTGTTCAGTGTTCAGGACCAGTGTTCAGGTCTCTTAGTTCCAGTAAAGAGAAATCTTAGTTGTGTGTTTCTAATTTTGTGGTAAAAGTTTGAGGAGGACACACTTATAGATCTGTCTCCATATATGTTGGCACTTTATCTATCTGTCTGTCTTTCTGTCTGTCTGTCCGTCTCCATAAATGTTGGCTCTCTATCTATCTATCTATCTATCTATCTATCTATCTATCTATCTATCTATCTATCTATCTATCTATCTATCTGTCTGACTGTGTGTCTGTCTGTCTGTCTAAATGTTGGCACTCAATCTATCAATCTGTCTGTCTGTCTAACTGTCTGTCTGTCTGTATAAATATTGGCACTCAATCTATCTGTCTGTCTGTCTGTCCTTCTGTCTGTCTGTCTGTCTGTCTCCATAAATGTTGGCACGTTATCTATCTATCTATCTATCTATCTATCTATCTATCTATCTATCTATCTATCTATCTATCTATCTATCTATCTATCTATCCCTTTCTTTAAGATCCTTTAGTTAAGACCGCTTATTATTTTTGCACCCAGCGTAGGGTTATTTTACGTAAGTTCATTATCATAGCGATAAAAAGCAGCATGTACGTTATTGTCCGATTTATTTTTCATTCATTTTTATTTTAATATAATCATTTAAGAGGTGCCAAGTGCGCCCTGAGGACCGAAACCAGGTCTCTGCTGCTTTAAATAACAACCTTTGTCTGTTAAGAATAATGTTCATCACTGGGCATTTAGAGGGTTCTTATAGGGTTTGTGCCGATGGCCTCGTCTCTCTAATGATGTGCGTGAACCTTAATGGAGCTTTAGAGGCTTTTTCCTGGCTGAAGAATACACCGAAAATCATTTTTCCACCTTTTATCTCTTTTTTTTTTAGGTTAATGACATCTGCGCGAATAAAATAAGCTTTACAAAACCAGGAAGAGTGGAGTTGTATGTTACGCTCCAGCATACCATTAAAGCAAAAAAGGGAGAGAATAAAAAAAGAAAAATGGCATGCTGTGCTGAGAATGAGCCACTGTCCAATGGTGGTCCTTTTCTAATAATGGATAGATGGGTGGCTAAAGGCTTTAATTGCATCTTGTGATCTTAAAATCTGGTAGAGGGGGAAAAAAATCAATTTTACAGGGCCATTTTTGAAGGTTATTCATTGTGATCAAAAATATATAAAAAGGTCAGGGCTAGTTTTACCATTGAGAGGCTTTGGAAAACTTGCTTATTAAAAAATGATGTAATTTTTATATATATCTAGTTTAATATATAAAGGTATCCCAGCTAAGATATCAGGATGCTGACCTCATTTTTTAAAAATTTTTTTATGTCGGATTTGTCAAATAGTCCACCGTGTCTATCAGTCGCTGTATTTGCATCTGTTTCTCATAAATAGGTATTCAGTGGAGCTCCACATCCCTGCCTCCACCCAGTCTGTATTTCTGAGGAAGCACTGATGCAGAGCCTCTGCTTCAGGAAGCGCAGAGCGCGAACAGTATGTGTCCACAGGTGCTTTCTGTAAAGATACTCCATTTGCAAATGCAACCTTCCCCCCTTTTCCCTCCACAGGATGAACAAGACCTTCTCTACCATTATAGAAAGGTTTATTGAGCCCTGGCTGTTATTATGGGTGGATTAGGACAGGCCCCTAGTCGCTCTGTTGGTGAGGAAAGAAGGATTACGCATATTAAAAACATCCCATTCATTATCTTCCTCCTTCTTCCAGATTTAAAATGCCACAGAGCTTCAGTTCGTTCGAGAGGGTTCTTGGATGAGGCATCTTGAAATCACAAAAGCTTCATGATTCGGATGGAAGAGAGATTTGATTTGGCGTCAAGGCCACGCCTGAAGGTTCCACAGCAGAAACCAGACTCAGGGCTTTGTGTGTGATTGCCGAATGACTTTAATCCTAAGAGGCTCCTCTGAAAGAGGATGGTACATGCAGGAGCAGGCGTTCTCATTCATTTTAGTGAAATTAGTAAAAAATTCTGTATGCGGTATAGAATTATTATTATTATCATATATTTATATTTTTTATTTATAATGTGATGAACCCTTTTTTTGTTTGCCTGCCTGGTAGGCTTGTCATAATTATTCAATTTCAGTTCCAATGTATTTACATAACAATAGACTTCGACACAAGGAGCTTTACAAATCTCCCAATGTAGATTTAGATGCTTAATGAGGCAAACCAGAGCAACCAGAGACCAGACAAAAACATCTAACAATAATTTAAGGAATTTTGTGTGCTCTATATTTTGTAGCATACCACAGTGCTGTGTCAAATACTCGACTGTGATTGGCCCGGGGAGGATGTTCATGAATTTTTCTGTAACAGCATGTCTCGGAAAATAATTCCAGCTGCAACGTTTATATTAACGAGCTCATTTGAATAATTTCTTTACCGTTTCTATAGTAACAACGTATACCAGGATTTGTATGACAGATGCTTTGTTTTAATGGATTTTGAAAATGTGAGTAATGTTTAATATGTTGAAGTTTTCTGTAAAGAGACATTGCTAACTCCTTTTTTCTCCCCTGACATCTTTTTTTATCAACTTGTTGTTTATTTGTTGGTGTTGTGAAAGAAATAAAATGCCTCCGGAGACAGGAATCAGAAATTCAAGGAGGTAACAATCCACCTGGTCATTCTTTAGCTTTTATAAGCTTATAAGTTCTATAAACAAATTCATAATCAGATCAAATCAGCATCACATACAGTCAAATTCCTGAATCGTTTTCCAACCTGCTCATAACTAAGGATCAAACTCTATTGGCTACTGAAGCCCAAATAACTGACAGATCACTACGCCCGAGTAGCAACATGATGACATTAATAGTGTGAGAAGAGGATTTAATAGTGAATCACCAAAGCTTCTGCCAAACTAAAAACAGTATTCAGCATGGGGGCTTTTTGCATACAATCTGTTTGATTGCTCCAGATTATCTCGATCACACTCTTTTTCTCTTTCGCTCTCTAATCAGAAACGTGGAAGAATAAACGAGGTTCATGAATGTTAAGTGATGAATGGAAAATTGTGAGGGTGCAATACTTGATTTGGGATGAGATAAGGTTACATTATGACTTCTTTTTAGGGAGGTTTGGGGAAAAACTTTGGATATTAACGTGAGAATAATCACCCTGTTGTAGCAGCATAATATAATATAATATATCATATCTAGGGTGTCCCCCTCCTGCCTTTTGCCCTTTCAGAGACAGCTGGGATAGGCTCCAGCAGATCCCTGTGACCCTGAATTAGGGAATGAGGGGGTATAGAAGATGAATAATATAATATAATATAATATAATATAATATAATATAATATAATATAATATAATATCTACTACAAAACAGAATAAAACACAATACTTAACATTATATTTTATTATTTTATAATAATATTTATATCATATATAGTTTTTTTTTATTATGGGAACAGTAAACCATCAATGGGGCAGAAAAGTCAAATATTACTGAAGTATTTTTGTTTTATTTAAAGCTACTGTAGGCAAGAGACCTTTGGTCAAAATTTTGATTATGCCCCCTGGTGGTGGTATAAAGTTCAGACTTGACCCGACATGCCTACTGAATCTATATGGGACATGTACCGAAAACATACAAATGCAAATACACTGGTATATTCGAGTACAACTTTAAACAAAATGCTTTAGTTTCAGGTCAAATTGTGAAAGAACAAGGACATAGAATGTAAAATGTAAATGTCTTTATTTGTTACATTTTTACAGCACAGTCAAATTCTTTCTTCACACATCCTATCTTAGTAAGTTGGGGTCAGAGAAACATGTACAGCGCCCCTGGAACAGGAAGGGTTAAGGGTCTTGCTCAAGGACCCACATTGGCTGACTGAACCCAGGTCTTCAGATCAACAACTCAACACCTTAACCATTGAGCCACCACTGTCTCTAAGGAAAAATCTTAACAATATAATAATAAAATGTATCAGTTGTTTAGTACCTTCTAAGTTAGAAATCTAACTGTCATATCCTTAAAAAACAGTAAAATAAGGTTCAGTGGCTAAAATAAATAGTTATAATAGAGATAATAAAAATATTTATAAAAATTCTCACTATACGGCTAACAGTGTGTGGATAACTGACTTTCAAGTGGCTTTCCAAAACTTCCAAATAGGTTAAAAGCCAGAGATTGCCGAGAATGTCTTTATATACTGAACCATATATACCATATATACTGAAAGGGAAATGGTGTAGAAGTTAATTATTCATAAGCCATAAGTCATTTACACACATTTGTTAAGAGAAAGAGCCTTCAAGAGACCCTGGACAAGAAGGAGGTTCCACATCTGGCTCCAGGCATGGCTTTGATTGGTACAAGAAAAAGCCAGAAATAACCCTATAAGACTATAGTGGTGCTTTGGTGCATACCAATATGTCCTACACACACTTTGCAGACATTGGAGACAAGTCAAAAGTGCAAAAGTTTGATTAGGTGAACACATTTTACAACTTTATTTTAAAAAAGTAACTTCAATTACCAGTTCGTTTTAATCAGCAACACCACAGATATGGATAACCTATCTGAGGTTGCTAAATCCCACCACTTATTGGACTAATAAGCAGATCAACTCCGAGAGAAAGCTACGCTGTGTGTTACAGGGTTGGATGTGTTCAGTTTAGTCTTAGTGGGGAACAGGACACAATTGCCCGGGACAAGACTATGATTATATGGTTTTAAAACCAGGCACAGTGCTAGGGGTTGAATCGGAATGCCTGCACCCTGAAAGGCAAATATTAAGTACAGGTTTCCATGGCAATGGGAACATTTTCAAAAATATTTTTGCAGGTCCATAAGGCTCTACTTGTAGTATGTGAAAAGAGAAAAAAAATGGTTCTGAAAAATCATTGTTTTGAGTCAGATGGATCTACTTCCCTCTCTTTTCTATGTCTAAGCAAGAACAAACATTGTGGGCCACAACAACACCAACAACTTTGGTTTGTTGTCTGTCAAAGGCAAAAGCATCTCTTCTTTCCGACCCACTGATTGGATGTAGATACTTCTGGTGTCTGTAAAACAGCATAACACCAGCTTTACCAACATAGTGAGGTTTTACAAGATGACGATAGATGATGCTAGGCAGGCTGGCCTCTGAATTGGCTGGAGGATGGACCCAGTGAATAGTGTCTGAATGGTATCTCATGGAATTTTTGTTTGTATGGATTTCAAAACCAGCATCCTTTGAGCTAGATCTTCTCTAGTAAAGACCTAAAGGGTAACCCTGACACACAAAGGCACATATACCACAGAAATAATTGCAGCTTCCACACCTGGAAATGCATCTTCACTAATTTGGTGCAGGGGTCCGGCTGCAAGGTGTAAGGTGTGTGATACACATCACCTGATTGGAGAACTGTCAACAGAAAAGCAGTCATTTTGCCAAAGCGTGGTACACTTAACCGTTTATAGATCTTTACTTAGCATCTGGGCATAGTGTACAAATCAATATCAGGCATGTGGGCAAAACGGTCTTGTTTGTGATTCACTATATTAGCCGGAAAATATGCTGCATAGATGGGATGCGAATAGTCTGAGGCTTGTCAGAATGCATTTTAAAAACTGTCATTGGGATTCTACAGCCATCTTTAGTGTGAATGTTGCAGCTAGCGTAAAGCCTGTTGAAAATACACATATGCATACATCAGCTGGCAGAAACTGAATTTTTTTCCAGTCAGTGTCAAGGCAGAAATTATTCCACTTATCAGTCATTATCAACCAGAACGAATCATTTAAATGCAGCTGTTTATATCATAAAAAGTGGGTAATATTTATCTTGTTACATTTACTTGAGTAGATTTTTTTGGGGGAAAAACTGAGCAATCAGGGGGTTAAAGGCCTGCTCAGGGGCCCAACAGTGGTGGCATGGTGGCTCTTGGAATCAAACCCCGGTCTTTCAGGTATCAGTCCAACACCTTAACGACTGAGTCACCACTTCCCCTTTGAAGAGTAGGTTGAACTGTCCCTACTTTTACTCTCAATCAAGTTAATTTTTAATTGCAGAAATTCTCGTTTTCTTCACTCCATTGGATGGCGTTTCTCTGTTACTATTAAATGGTAACAATGAAAATGTAGTGTTTTTATGATGTTACGTATATTGAGATAGCAAGTCTCGCGAGAGATTGCAGTCGTCTGAAGTACGTACATGAAGCCTGCTACTTTTTTAAAATGAGCTCAGTTCAGAAAATAATGACCGAAGAGAGAAGAAGTGAGCCTGTCAGTAGAGACTGGAACAACCATGATCACCCACGACGGAGTGAAACGAACAGGTAAATAATGCGATGTCTTCTATGTGAACAAAAAAGTTGACATATCAGCGTACAGGAATTCCAGCTCCAACCTGAGAAAAGTGGGGAAGTGGTGGCTCATGGTTAAGGTGTTGGACTACCAACCCAAAGATTGTGGGTTCAATTCCCAGCTTCAGCAAGCCACCACTGCTGGGCCTGAGCACCCCTTAATCCCCAATTGTTTAGTTGTATAAAATGAGACAAATGTAAGTCGCTCTGGATAAGGACATCTGCCAAATGCTGTAAATGAGATAATGACAGATGGATGAGTGGACAAATAGAGAAAAATTTATAGAGAGAGAGATAGTAATTATATGAAAAAATTAATGGATGGACAGATAGAGGGACAAATCGATATCGAGAGGGACGAAACAAATCGATGGTGGCTGGATGGATGGATTAGATGTATGTATGCGTAGAGAAGTGAATGGATTAACTTATAAAGGGACAGATAGAAGAACATATGGATGAACAGATAGAGAAAAATGGATAAAGAGAGAGAGATAGATGGTGGATATATGAAAAAAGCAGGTACATAATGAGACGTCTTCGATGTGACCAAAAAAGTTGGCATGTTAGCGTACAGAAATTCCAGCTCCAACCTGAGAAAACATCTTACATTAAATTTCATGATAATGGCAGATGGGTGGATGGATGGATGGATGGATGGATAGATAGATGAATGAAAGGATGGATAAATGGATAGATGAATGGATGGATGGATGGATGGATGGATGGATAGATGGATGGATGGATGGATAGATGGATGGATGGATGGACAAATAAAGAAAAATATATAGAGGGAGGAAGAGAGAGAGAGAGAGAGAGAGAGAGAGAGAGTGGATATATGAAAAAATGAATGGATTGACAGATAGAAGGACGGATCAATAGATAAATGGAGCATGTGAGGGGGTAGTGGTGGCTAGATATGATGATGGGTGTGAATGGATGGAGGGCTAAATGAATGGATGGATGGTATGAATGGATGGATGGAGAAATCTATGGAGGAGTATTCTGTAACTATGGGAATTTTAATCCTCTTTTTTTTTTTTACATGTATTTTATGTAGTTGTGATTGTTAGTATTTTTTCTGGATTCAAGATTTTCCCTTTATTTATTCCAATCACAGGTAACTAATAACTCATTACTTGAGTAATCGTATCATCAGTTCTTTCTTCAAAATTAATACTTTTACTGTTACTTTAATCATTATTAGTATTTTTCTAAGTCATTATTGTTTTGGCTACTCTACTCACCTCTGGTAGCATCCTTATGCTTATCTTAAGATGAAAAAGAAAACAGTTTCCCGAGCTATTAAAACAAATCTGTTCGAAAGTACAAAACTTCAAGTGACACATTCACACCCTCTGAATCACTGATTTCAGCAGTGCACTGAATGTCTGGCACTAAGTCATCGATTTGTCTAACGAGTAACTCATTCTAATTTTCAGGACTTCTTGCTGTCTGGCATTTGCCACCACCAGGCCTGGTCATTTGCAACTAGCAACCAGATTTGATTGTGAGCCAGGATTCGAATCTGCCAGCCAAACACACCGAGTCAAATTAGGCATCAGCATCACACTGAGAAAACATGTCTTGAAACCCTTAAATGCAAATAATCTACTTAGCACAGGTCAATTAAATGATACTGTGGAGAAAGATTGTTTTCTGGAGGACATCCATATACAAAAACTGAAAAAGCTGAATGTAAAACTACAATGTCCATGAATCAAAATTGACCCCTAGCTAATAATGCATGTTAGGTCCTGTTGTAAGCTTGATGTTTGTTGAAATAGACGATAATCATTCACTTTTACAGATATATAAGGCTGAGACGAGACTATTCCCTGCTATGGAGGACACAGCAGCTTGCTATCTTGGACCATCAGTTTCTCTGTGCATAAATTCATGCCATGTTTATGTAATCTGGTTTGCGAGGGATATTTGGCAACTTTGTTAGCCTATAATATGAATAAATAATACATCCCCCAGCAGGGTCTTTTCCATTAAAATGTCCATAGTTGTAAGTGCAAGTGTTTGCGTGGTTGGTTGTCTGTTTGTGGCCCTGTGATGGACTGGCGACCTGTCCAGGGTGACCCCTGGCTTTTACCCAATGACAGATGGGATAGACTCCAGCAGATCCCTGTGATCCTGCCGCGGCAATTGAGAAATATACTATATAATAGCACAAATGTAACTCAACAACGTTGTAACAGCCTTCTTGTTTTATGGTTTATGTTTCATGTTTTTATCATATTTATGTTTTATATAGTTCATGATTTATGTTTATGTTTGATGTTTATGTTTTGTTCATGTTTTATGTTATTTTTATGTTTTATATAGTTCAATAAACATGTTTATACTTTGTTTATGTTTGATGTTTGTTTCATATAGTTTGTTTTATGTTTATGTTTTATATAGTTCGTGTTTTATGTTTGTTTTATATAGTTTATTAAACATGTTTATACTTTGTGTTTGATGTTTATGTTTCATGTTATATTATGTATGCTTTATATAGTTTGTTTAATGTTTGTTTTATATAGTTCATGCTTTATGTTTGTTTTATATAGTTCATGTTTTATGTTTATGCTTTGCTTGTGTTTCATGTGGTATGTTTGTTTCATATAGTCTATGTTTCATGTTTATATTAGGTTTATGTTTTGAAGTCATGTTTCTGTTCATGTCTGTTGTTTACTTCTTTCTCAATTTGTTACGGATATCGGTTGTGTCCCTGTATCGCTGTCAAGTCAGGTTCTTTCGAGCTCATGTTTGTTGTTTTGTTTATGTTTGTGCTAGTGTTTAGGCTAAGCTAATCTAAGTCACGCTTAGTCAAGTTAAGTCAAGATGAGTTTATGTGTTTGTTTGGACACTACTGTAAATAAACTCCACCTTTGGGTTCTCAGCTACTTGCTTCAAGTGGGATCTTTACATTAGCTAATAGAATAAAGGTTTCTAGAATAATACAAATGGATGATGCAAAGACTAATAACTTTACAATTTCTCATAGATTTTTCATACTTAAGTTTATTTCTCAAACTTTTATTTTACTTTTTTAATGATAATTAAATTGTAGTACTTTAACTTTCAACTCAAGTTGTATAAAAAAAAAAATAATATATTCAATTTCGTTATATTCATTTTTTAACAAAAAGTACAAAAAATAGTTTGAGATTTATAAGCCAGTTTTGGTTTAAATAAGTAAAACAAATAAAACTTTACATATCAAACATATTTATTCTGTGGCAGCTGAAGACCATGAACAAAAATTAGCCGCCAATAGAACACTTACTATACATAAGGAACTTTAGCCTATTCATTTACTAAAACGACCACAGCAAAAAGAACTAGAATAAATATTATCAATTTTGTACATTATTAAAGTCCAGTAAATGGTAATAAAATAAAAATAAACTGTTTGCATTCGTTTTAGACAAAACTGACTGTGTTTATTAGGATATTTTAACAATTTTATATATATTTATAATTTGTTTAAGTATAAAACACGAAAGACAAATCAATGTAGAATCTATTTACTATGAGACGTACTGTATCTCTTTGCATGTGCAGCACGGAAAACATCCCATAACTCCTGAATTGAGATCAACATCTTGCACTGAAATGGTTTAAAATCGCATTTTACACCCTGAAGTACTTTATAATACCGCAGTAACTTAAGTAACTTTTTCACTCTTACTTGAGTCATATCACTTTTCAGTACTTCTATTTGTACCCAACACTTTTACTGAAGTCGACATTTTCAGTACTTTTCCCCCGACTGCAAAAACCACTAAATAAGTTGTTAGGAACGCAAATAGAACCCAGAAACAGTCACAGGCGACCGTAGCACGTTTTAAAGATGGCAAATCGGAGCACCTTTAAAGTAAAAAAAAGATTTCAAGAAAAATCGATCACTTCCTAAAGCTTCACTATAAAAGAATTGTATTGTGTTTTCTGTGAGAGACGCCGTGCCAGAACTCGAGGGAAGGTTTTCGACGAGTTCTTTTGTAACACGCAAATTAAAAATTGCTCATTTTTACTGATGAACATTTCGCACTGCTTGTTGTTGCTATGGCAGCAAGAAAAAAAAAAAAAAAATATTTAACGCATTAAGAAATTAACGTTGTGTCAGCTTCAGATTCGACAAGTAACTTTTTGTTCCACAAAAAGTAAAGATGAGATTCTACATCTCTATCTCTATCTCTCTCACACACACACACACACACACACACACAACACACCCCGTAAAATATTTTTTAAATAATGACAAAATGCACAATGTCTATTAATGTTATATTTTGAACATTCATTAAACTGTTACAAAATGAGGAGATGAATATCAAATTAAAACAAACACTTTTTTACAACATACACAAAGTGTCCTACGGTGTCCTACGGTGTCCCAGTGGTACACAAACCAATGACATTTACTCCTGTGGAGTTTCAGCTTGATTCGTTGTGCTTTAACTTGTGTTTCTTGTATTTAAACTCGATTCTGTTGTTTCACACTGATTCCGTTGTGTTTCGTCCTGATTCCGTTGTGTTTCGTCTGATTCTGATTTCGTTGTCCTGATTTCGTTGTCCCGTGTTTTCGTCCTGATTCCGTTGTGTTTTCGTCCTGATTCCGTTGTGTTTCGTCCTGATTTCGTTGTTTCGTCCTGATTCTGTTGTGTTTCGTCCTGATTCTGTTGTGTTTCGTCCTGATTCTGTTGTGTTTCGTCCTGATTCTGTTGTGTTTCGTCCTGATTTCGTTGTGTTTCGTCCTGATTCTGTTGTGTTTCGTCCTGATTTCCGTTTTGTGTTTTCGTCCTGATTCTGTTGTGTTTCGTCCTGATTCCGTTGTGTTTCGTCCTGATTCTGTTGTGTTGTGTTTTTGTTTCCTCCTGATTCTGTGTGTTCTGGATTAATTACATTTACATTTACAGCATTTGGCAGATGTCCTTATCCAGAGCGACATACAATATTCCTTGTTATACAACTGAGCAATTAGGGGTTAAGGGCCTTGCTCAGGGGCCCAGCAGTGGTGGCTTGGTGGAGCTGGGAATCGAACCCAGGTCCTCAAGTTAATAGTCCAACAACTTATCCACTGCGCCACCACTTCCCTAATTCTGTTGTGTTTTGGGTTTGTTCCATTGTGTTTCGGGTTTAATTCTGTTGTGTTTCAGCTGAATTTCGTTGTGTTTCGTCATGATTCTGCCGTGTTTTTGTCATGATTCTGTTGTGTTTCGTCATGATTCTGCTGTGTTTTGTCATGATTCTGTTGTGTTTCGTCCTCATTTCACATTGTGTTTTAGCTTAATTATTTTGTGTTTGGCTTAATTTCGCTGTTTTGTCATGATTTACTTGTGTTCTGGTTTGATTCTGTTGTGTTTTGGCTTAATTTCATTGTGTTTTAGCTTAATTTGTGTTTCCTCTATGATTCTGTTGGGTTTTGGATATGATTCCGTTATGCTCTGGTTTGATGCCGTTGTGTTTCATCATGATTCAGTTGTGTTTCTTCATGATTTTGTTGTGTTTCCTCATGATTTCGTTGTGTTTTGGTTTAAATCCGTTGAGTTTTGTCCTGAATTCGTTGTGTTTTGTCCCGATTTTGTTGGGATTTGGCTTAATTTTATTGTGTTTTTCAGCTTAATTTCATTGTGTTTTTGTCATGATTCCGTTGTGTTTTGGGTTTGTTCCATTGTGTTTCAGGTTTGATTCCGTTGTGTTTCGGCTGAATTTCGTTGTGTTTCGTTCTGATTCTGTTGTGTTTTGTCATGATTTCGTTGTGTTCTGGTTTGATTCCGTTGTTTTGTTCTGATTTTGTTGGGTTTTGTCCTGATTCCGATGTGTTTTCGTCCTGATTTCCGATTGTTCGTCCTGATTCCGATGTGTTTCTGGTTTTTTGATTCCGTTGGTTTTCTTCATGATTCCATTGTGTTTCAGGTTTGATTCCGCTGTGTTTCGTCACGATTCCGTTGTGTTTTGTCCTGATTTCGTTGTGTTTTGTTCTGATTCCGTCGTGTTTTTTTCTGATTCCGTTGTTTTTTTCTGATTCCGTTGTGTTTCGTCATGATTCCGTTGTGTTTCTTCATGATTTTGTTGTGTTTCTTCATGATTCCGTTCCTTGTGTTTCGTCCGTGATGTTCCTTTGTTTTTTCTGATTCCGTTTTTTTTCGTTGTTTTGTTTTTTTCTGATTCCGTTTTTTTTGTGTGGGTTTCATGTTTCATGATTCCGATTCCGTTGTGTTTCATCATGATTCCGTTGTGTTTTGTCTTACTTTTGTTGTGTTTCGTCATGATTCTGCTGTGATCCGTCACGAGTCCGCTGTGTTTCGTCATGATTCCATTGTGTTTTGGCTTAACTCCATTGTGTTTCGTCATGATTCCGCTGTGTTTCGTCATGATTCCATTGTGTTTCGTCATGATTCCGCTGTGTTTCGTCATGATTCCGCTGTATTTTGTTCTGATCCTGTTGTGTTTCGCTTAATTTCGTTGTGTTTTTTATGACTTTGTTGTGTTTAAGCTCGATTCCATTGTGTTTCGGGTTTGACCCTGTTGGATTCCATTAAAAACTTTTTTTTTTTTAAATGTCATTGCGTTGTGCACTACTGGGCCACGTCACTGCAGTCACACAAATCAAATAAATAGCATTTATCCTCACTAACACAACACTTCTATTTACATCATTAGATAACAAAGAAACCTGATGTACAGAAACTGGGGGCTGTGCCTAAAGTAAAATACTGTAAGAGGAAATTAGATTTCTGTATTAAAATACTGGTTACACAAGTGTAGGACTTCTGACGCCCAACACTCGGTTTGTGGTTAAAAGTAATGCAAAAATGACACTATGAAGGTAAAATGACCCCGGAAAGATTTGCATGCGAAGGGTAACTTTTGTTAAAGTGTATGTAACACTGCAAGCGTAAAATAAAGTTTCAGAATGGTGTAAATCAAGTTATAAGCTCGAGAAAACCGATCTCTAACGTTTTTTTTTTTTTTGTTTGGGCTTAAAATTTTGACCCTTTTTTTGCGCTGAAATGCGGCCGAAAGTCTTGCAAGTCTGTCAACGGCAATTTGTTAGCAAAAACGGTGGTGTTAAAAAAACTACAAAACGAATTAACTAAAACCAAAAGGGTGTAAAATAAAGCTGTTGCAAAGGTGTAAGCGACGTGTTGCGCACGCAGGACATCACTTTTCCTGCAACGTCTTTCTTACATTTACATTAACAGCATTTGGCAGACGCCCTCATCCAGAGCGACTTACATTGATCTCTTTTTTATACAACTAAGCAAGCGGGGGTTAAGGGCCTTGCTCAAGGGCCCAGCAGAGGTAACGTAGTGGAACTGGGAATTGAACCTCCTCCTTCTTTAACTCACGCTTGCAGTTTTGGCAAAATTTACTAAATTTAAAACGTATTAAAATTTGCAGGCGTGAGTGGGAAGGCGGGACTTATTCCTTCTAACTAATCAAATGAGGTTCATGTTGACTCTAATTTTTTGCTATTATCTGATTGGCTCAATAACGGGCCAGGAATACGTAACTAGCGTGATTTCGGTACAGTATCGTGCGGCGGCAGCAGGATTGGTAATGCACTGGACAAACAGACTTAACATAGACTCATTTTTTTTTTTTTTTACGTTTGCAATGTCACGTCTGCGCGTGCAAACCTTTTTGCCGCCATCTTACCTTCATACGACAGCGCTATAGTTAATGATGTAAAACAGGATTTTAGCTTTAACACTAAATTTAGAACAGAATATTTGCTACTGCACACATTTCCATAATTTTTTTTTTCCACGTGGAATTAAATTAGTATATAACATCGATTACACATTTTTAAGAAATTAAAATGGCGTTGCTCTGATATGTCTCTAATAAATAATTGCGGCTGCACTGTCTACTATAATCTTACTGTAGTGCCCTCAATGCTGCAGTTAAGGCTGATGGACACGAAGTCTGGAACTAGAAATGGCACCTGAACTGAAATGGCACAGAACATAACGATGACACAAACCAGAGGCTCAACATTCACACTGACTTTTGGCAGTAATACATCCTTTTCGTCGCTTAAGTAAAACGAGGACGCGGTTCCCAGGTTGCCCTCGTCTTATTTACAAAGTCGCAGTAACACATCCGGGGCCTCAGAGGGTCCATCAGTCACGCTGTCTGTCCTGATGATTAGTGTTCAGCAGTCCCTCATGCAAGAACGTCCAAGTGTCCACAAACCTTATCGGATCCGCGTAAACAGGTTCAATACTGATATTGATTCCTGCAGAGAGACAGAGAGAAAATGGAAGACAGAGAGAGAGCGAGAGAGAGAGAGAGAGAGGACAAAAGAGGAAGAGAGAGGAAGAGATAAAAAAAGAGAGAGACACAGAGAAAGTGGGGAAAAGATAAGGAGAGTGAAAAGCATAGAGAGGGACAGCAAGATAAAGAGAGATAATGAGAAAGAAAGCGATAGAGAGATAAAGACAGAGATAAAGAAAGAGAAATAAAGCAGAGAGTGAGCAAGAGAGAAAAAGATAGAAAAAAGGGGGAAAAACAAAGAAAGAAACAAAGAAAGAAAGTGATATAAAGAGAGAGAGCCGTAGAGAAAGAGAGATTTATAAAAAAAAAGGGAGAGAGAGAGAGAGAGAGAGATACAGAGAGAAAGAAACAGATAGACAGATGAATAGATAGATAAGGATATAGATGGATAAAGAAAGAGAGAGAGAGAGAGAGACAGAAAGAAAGGAAAAGATAGAAAAATAAAGGGAGAGAGAAAACGATAGAGAGAAAGAGATAGCGAGAGAAAGGGAAAGAAAGGGACATAAAAAGAGAGAGACAGGGATAAAGAAATAAATAAATAAATAGATATATAAAGAAAGAGAGAGCGGTAAGAAAGAGAGAGAGATTCATAAAGAGAAAAAGAGATACAGAGAGAGATCAAGACAGAAAGAAAAAGAAGAAAAATAAAGAAATAAAACAGATTAAGATCGATAGAGAGACAGAGATAAAACAGAAGAGGGCGAGCGAGAGAGACAGAAACAGATAGACAGATGAATAGATAGATGGATATAGAAAGACAGAGAGAGAGAGAGAGAGAGAGAGAGAGAGATGAGAAAACAGCAGAAATCAGTTCTCACACTATCCCAATGCTACAGTTGATGATTTTGATGTTACCCGAACCTGAAAATAGGCGGCTGTTATTATTATTATTATTATTATAATGCACAGCACGGCTGACGAAGTAAATCCGATTCATTCGATTCCTGCTGGTTCTTTCTGTATCACAGCACAGATTGGACAGCAGTTCCAGTCTTTAAGAAAGACTCACACATTAACTTAAATTAACTATCATTTCATTCATTAACTAGGGTTAAATTTATAGTTTAGGTTTTATTGCGCTATTTAAGTTAAAAGGATTGTCAGCGCTGGACGATTGCACATGCAGTCGATTCTTTGGCATGTAATGCATGATATACCTTAGAAAAAAAAAAAAGCTTACTGCTTAGTAGTACATTTAATCAAATGCATATCATCCATCTTGTCCGCGATATAACGACGCTAATTCTTCTTTACTCGTTTCCCTTCTTTCTACCCATCATCAGTTTGGAGCGAGCTATTCGGAAAATGTAGTAAGCTATGCTATCAGGAAACTAGTAAAGTAGCCCTGCACTGTCCATCATTGTACCAGGTTCAGCTGGGTTTCACTTCATAAAGATTTCGGACCATTAAAGAAAAAAAAAATGCGACCCCCGGAGGAGAGTATGTGGGCGGAAGAGAGCGGCAAAAAGTTCTGCTAGGCGCTTAATGCATATTATTACTGCTTCAGTTCAACTCCCCTCCGCATTTTCACTTCTACGTTTGCAGCATTTGGCAGACGCTCTTATCCAGAGCAAATTACATTATTCCCTGTTATACAACTGAGCAATTTAGGGTTAAGGGCCTTGCTCAGGGGCCCGGCGGTGGTGGCTTGGTGGTGCTAGGAATCGAATCTTTCCTCTCTCGTCGCGCTGTGTTATTAACGCTCCACTGTAAATATTTTATTACAGATGGATAGTATTACAGGAAATCCTTATTTAATTGCAATACTTGAATTCGTTTATGCTCTATGCAGTCGCATTATAGGCCGTTAGCATGAATTGAGCTCGTGATGGAGCGGTAGTGGAGCGCGCTCGGAGCAACGGGAAACCACATTGTTAGACTTTTAAGAAACCTGCTCATAACCCCAGGCGAAGTCACGCCGCTACGACTCCTCACTTCACTTATATACTCTGATTCTGGGGGCATCTAATGCTGTGTACATAATAGATTTTCAAAGAAAGGTTTTTAAAATACGAGAGACCACAAACATACAAGAAAAAAATCCTGGATTTAACCCTTTGAGTCCTATAGTGTGCCATGATGTGACAAATGTGATCATTAAAAATCTCGCGAAATCTCTGGACACTTAAGAATAAACTTGGCCGGAAGAAATTGTGATGATGGTTTTTGAAATAGATTTGGACAGAAAATTTAAAGAAAATTGTTTGGGTGAAGTGGGGGGGGTGGTGGTGGCTCATGGTTAAAACAACACCGCTGGGCCCCTGAGCAAGGCCCTCAACCCCCAATTACTCAGTTGTATAAAATGAGATAAATGTAAGTCGCTCTGGATAAGGACGTCTGCCAAATGCTGTAAATGTAAATTTAACTTTGTGCTGCACCATGACTGCATTTGCTTTCTGATTGGCTATTGGATAACCCAAACCTAACCCTAAACCCTAAACCTAACCCTAACCCAAAGCACTAAACCCTAACCCAAAGCACTAAACCCTAACCCAAAGCACTAAACCCTAACCCCTACGTTTGCCCGATCAGTGCATTTCCGACGTTTCTCCGATCAGATTTAGGCACTCTTAACACACCTTACACCACAGGAAAATCTGATAAGATAATCTTTAGAACCAAATTCATCGGGACATAACCTAGGATGGTCAAAAGGGGAGAAATCTGACCAAAATCAAAATATCAGTACTTATACTTGGTACTCAATGGTATCGGTGCATCCCTACTTTTCAAGTCTCTCCCCAGCCCAAATCCCTGTGTTGTTGTTTTTCTAGTGTGTGAGTGTGTGATTGTGCCTTGTGCAGTTCTGCCATGAGACACCTGGCATAGATAGCAGGTTCCCTGTGACCTTGTGTGTAATAGACGCTAATAATAGTTAGCTAGGTACTGTTTCTCTTTTTTACTAGTTGGATTTCATCGCTTAATTTCATTTTTCTCTTTGTAATTTAAGTAAATTTTCACTCACGAGTACTGCATTCCAGCCATTAAAGCTGTGTAAATATATCGATACAGATAAGTATTGCGATATTTTTGCATGACAGTGTATCGATATTCTAGCC
>VCAZ01000081.1:1546968-1609468 GCA_005784505.1 Bagarius yarrelli
GATTACAGGTAGTCTGACTGAAATTCGGACGCAATACATCCGCTAGTCTGATATTGTCAGGTGACATACGACGTCGAAGCCGCGCAAATTTAGAGTTGTTCAACTTGAATCATGGTAAACAAGTGGAATTTTACTACAAGAAACAATGGAAATTTAAGCAATTAAAGCTATTTAAAGCACTTGAAAAATCACCTTGGTGCTTTCCACCACTCTTGGACTTATGACGTCATCTCCTGTGGCCTTATGGGATACTAAAGTGTACGCCGTATGCATACTTTTAAATACAGGTGGGATTAGTAAACCATCCAAGAACCTTTTGCGTACTGTAATTCACATACTAAGAATTAACACCTACTACACACACATACTCCGTTTTTCCTACAATATAGTATGGAAATATGCAATTTCGGACTGGGCCATTGTTCCGGATGATCCTGAGGTAATACGGTAATAATACTACCACACATGTAACCGTCCCATGAGTGCAAGTGTTCAGTTACGTTCACAACCCCTGCGTGACTACGTACCAGTTCATTTGTGTGTTTGGACCAGGCCAGGTTGCAGACCTGCGAACCGGTGTCAGTGCACTGCAGCGGCTGCCCGGTAAGCGTGTTCCAGAAGCGGATGCAGCGATCTGCAGTGCCGCCCCCAGATGCCAGTAGCCCGTGTTGATGAGGAGACCAGGCGATGGCTTTCACTGCTGCCGAATGCTCTGTGTATTGTTGCATGGGTAAGACACTTGAATGATTCCACACCAGCAGCTACAAATAGAAAGAGAGACATTGTGATGAAGTTACCAAGTGGAGGCCTGCTTCAACAAAACACATCAGTGAATACAACAAGCACTTTCTCTCCATAACCAACACTCTTTTGGGACAGAGGGTCTGCTCTTTCATTAGAAACCACCACCACACATTTCTAATGGCTCATCCGCTTTGTGGCCCCCAAGATATGTTTTGTTATTAGTAGCATACTGTTAAGGTACTGTGGGGGGCCCAACCTCCTATTCTATGTCCCAAAATTGCTAGTGGCACCTCTACTACTATAGTCCCATAATTCTTAGATATACAGTGTTCTAACAATACAAATTATTTTCGAGATTTTACTCTTCGTTGACTCCGATTTTTTTCGGTGTACAGCAAAAACAAGGGAATTGTTCCTGTCATTTCAGGTCTTTTGGAGGAGTCTGGATATAAATATGCATGATATGGAAATGAGAAACTCACTCCTACAACCCAAATTACATAGTAAGCTAGCTCGTTAACTGATAATAAATTAACTTCCCTTTTGTTTTTGCCTTAGTACAACTGTCTAACCACGCTGTTGCTTTTACAGTCTCTTATCATTTCAAGACTAGACTAATCAACTCGCTTCTGGCAGATCCACCTCTTAGCACAATTCATTTTCTGTAAATGATCCAGAATGCAGCTGCATCCGACGCTTTCAAACACCGCCCCGTTGCTCGCATTTTTTCCACTTTAAAGCCACTATAACCCAAACACTGCACTGGTTCCCACCATATCTTAGGATACAACGTGGCGGTATAAACTTCCCATCAATGACAAAAAAAGTCAAGTCACTGACTGTCTTCAAGAGACGGTTAAAGACCCACCTCTTTTTCAAATACCTAAATTGTTAGGGTTTTTTTTTTTTTTGTTAAACTTAGTTTATGGTCTAATGAACCGGTATTTTGGCAGGTAGTCCATCCAGCATGGTGTAAAACATATTGGTTCATTAGACCAGGGCTAATCACGTATCAACACCCACAAACCGCTATGACCAAAGGTAATATAATATAATAGGAAATATTTACACTTTACATTCTGACGATGGAGTGGAGGTCACCTATATCAGGAATTAAAATTAGATTCGCATGTAAATCAAAACTACAGACCTGCGGGGGACAGATTTTTCCGTCTCCGACTTCCGGCTCCCACAAGCTTCAGCCCCACTTTTGCTTGTTCCCTTAAAAAATAGATGTGATCTTCTCCCATTCCTGCCTGCAATACTGAAGTTTTTTTCCGCTACTCTGTTATTTGTTTACCCTTGTAAATACTCTGTGTGGGACTAGTCTACATTCTGTGCATGAACCAAGGCAAAGGAAGCCACATTATCCAAAAGACATGTTAAATAGATAAGTTTTTAGCTGAGTTTTAAAGGTGGACACAGATGATATATTCTATAATTTAGGAGCATTATCAGAAAAGATCTACCCCCTACAGTTGACATCTAATAGCGGGAAACAGTCAAGAGACCAAGCTCAAATGATCCGAGGGACCGGGCAGGAGAGTAGGGGTACAGTAGGTCAGACAGATATGGGGGCGCAAGACCATTTAGTGCCTTGAATGGTAGAAGTAACATCTTAAGGTGAATACATAAGGCCCAGTGAAGATCATGCAGTAGAGGAGTAATGGGAGCAGAACCGCCTGGTGGAGCTGAGTACTGAATACTTGCTGCTGAGTTTTGAACTCCAAGGCGTGCAATATTTCGTAGATAACCATCAATTTTAAAGGACAGGTCCATGCTTTTGATTGACACAGTAGAGCCAATTATCAAAAATTCAGTTTTGTCATTATTTAGGTTAAGAAAATTCAAGGACATCCAATGCTTGATATCCCTGATGCATGCAGTAAATGAATCAGACAGTGATGGACTATCAGAGCTGAGCCAGTGATACCCATATCCGAAAGATGAGCGCGTCTGACCTTGTGCTTGTAAATCATTTTTATTTTATTTTAGTCAACCATGTTGCATAAAATAATTGTTTGTTTTTAGTCATTTAATTTTACTATATTGCTATTTTGCGTGAAGTCCGCAAATAATTTTTTTCTTCCGCATCCACATTCACCAATCAAATCTTGTCCTGCGTGCATGGATCAGGGGCATGGATTTGTGTATTAATAGTCTATACTATCCTACCTTATTGTCATTGCCACCGGAGGCAAGGAGCTGGTGATCGGTGCTCCACTTGAGCCCACACACTTCCTGTCGGTGGCCCTGTAACCTGCGCTCTGACTGCAGCGGAGGGGCTCGAATATCACGTTGCAAGATCAGGCGGTCCCTGCTTCCTGAAGACAGCTGGTCCACATTCCACGCTAATGCTCCTGGTAACAAAAAACACCCCACACACAGAATTTATGCTTTGGGTATGTCGCTATATGTTCATGATATAGATACGCTTAAATGTTTTTTCACAGCCCATCTGTTTCCCTATGTACGCTTCCGTTACCTGCTGTTCAGTAGAACCCTATTAACACATACAGCTTGGAAAACTGCCATGAACTCAGTTATACCAGGTACAGCATATTTATATGTGGCAGGAAAATCCAGTATACTTTAGCTGTAAAATTTGTAATGGAAGAGATTTATTTTGAATAATAGTTTCTGTATATTTGATGGACTGTATATTCTGATGGACTAAAGCTCGTCGTTATTCTAATCCGAGCTACCAGCTACAGCTAACAGCACTGTACTTACCAACTCTGGCTGTGTGGCCCTCTAATACAGACAGTTTCTTCGCTGCGGCTGCGTCCCAAATCTGTACATAGCCCTTATGAGTGCCTACCGCCACCAAGTTCCCCTGAAACAACATAAAAAACCAGGACAGATTAAACACATGTAGCCCTTTCCATGACTGCTAAAGGGAATGCCCGGTGACAGGTGGGGGATAATTCGGAATTGTATGTGAATGGGTATGTGCAGGGTATTTCGACAGTGGGGCCGATGCCCAATCAGGAAACCGCGCCGTGCTTTTCCACTAAAAGAAAAAAAATCCGGACCGGTTCCCAGATCTTGGCTTTGAAACGTAACCGTTGCTGGTCTCGAGTGCATGATATCATTGGGAGGAGCTTTTTTAGATAAAACTAATCAGATATTGTTAAGCTGATCTTTCAGAACTGCCGAAATTAACAATTTATATCGTTACAATTTATATCGGAATATATATCGTTATCGATCAATATGGGAAAAAAATAATCGAGATTACATTTTTGTCATATCGCCCAGCCTTACATACAACTTCAGAAACTTGAAACCTGCATTACAGAATCTAGATTGGGAAAGAATTGGCCATAAGTAGTGGAATAACAACAGGATCAAATGTGGAAAGTGAACACTTCAGATTCTTTATGGATAAATATGCTCTAATAAAAAATAATAATAATAATAATAAAGAAGCATACTAACTCTCTCTGACCAACCCACTGACGTGACCGAGTCGCCTTCCACTGACAGATCGCACAGCCGTGTCACCTGCAAAAGAACCAAACAAATTAAACACGTAACTGGCGTCATTTAAGAAACTAAAAAAGAACTATTATTTTTTTTAATAAAATTTCTTACGTATTACTAATCAATTAAATTATTAAGCTTAGTCAAAAGCCTATTTTAAGGTTTTCCAAGTCCCTCCAGAATTTTATGACGTCATAATCACAGCTATCATCGCAGAAATTTCATTTTATTCCATCACCACGCTATTTTTGCAAACTTGATAAATCGCTGTCATGCCCCGCCCAAAACGTGACCAGGACATCACTAAACACATTATTTACCAATAGAAGGAAGCCATGTTAAGCCATGTATGACATTCTTCGAAAAAGCCGGGGGAACAATTTTATGGCGCATATACAATGTTGTGCTGCAATTTACTGCTTAATTTTATTGCAACAAATTACCCTGTAATTTTGGGGGGAAATCTGCAGCGATATTGGGAATTTTAACCTGCAACAATCAAAAAAAAAAAAGAGGCAACGAACCCTTTGGGACAGACTTATAATTGTACTTTTCAATTTACATAAATATTATTAAAAAAAAAAGGCTTAATAAGCTCGTAATAACTTATTTAAATCTTGAATTACACAACCAAACACACACCTGGCTGGTGCAGGCACTCCACAGGTAAACGCAGGTGCCTAGACCTACGCTGAGCACGTTGGAAGACGACCAGTCTACCAGATTGAGGTAAAAGTCATCCTGCAGCTCGGGGGCGTCCAGGACCTTAAAAGGAATTTTGGAAATCTTGCGCATGGGTTTCCTCGGCGATCGCAACAGCTTCTGACTTCAAATAGAAACATAAATACACAATGAGGGTCGTAAATCGCAGGCAATCATTTAAAGCAAAGCTTCGATGGACAGAGGAGCCCAGTCGACTTGGACATCCAGAATTAAAGAGTTAAAATTTGAATAAAACCACTGTCTTCTGACTGAACACACAAAATTAATTATTTCACACGACAACACACAACAGCTTGCTTCTGTGTAATAAGTACCCAGTTAATTCGAGTGCAGACCGACGTTCCTAGAATTCTGACATCTGTTTTATTGCAACATCTGTTCTGGAGCTGTCTGCGCACAGCATGGCGAGTGGAAGGAAGGTTAATCACAATCATAATCGGAGGTTCGTGATGGGGTTTTTTTTTTTTTTGTTTTCTTTCAAATCATTTGTGTTTTTCTTGTGCTAATTGTTATTTGGAATTTTGACTTGCGTACCTTTTGCGCTTTTAATTTAACGCGGCTTCGGCAATTAAACTAACAATGTGATGCGGATGATCGATACACTGAGGAAAGTTTTTCGAAACTTTATTAATTAGATATTACAGGTAGAATAGAAACGAGAGGGATTTTTTTTATTTTAGCTTAGAAAAGAAAGTTATGTGTATATGTATTCAAATTAAAGTTTGCACAGAGTTTTGAAGTATTTAGAGGCGTTACTTTTTGTTTGTTAAACCTTGGTGGTAGATCACGTGGCATCACTTCCTTTTAAAATAGTCGGCTTTGGTGCATGTAAACAGGAATTCTGACATACTTGTACTTTGCAATTGTAGCTTGTCCGACATTAACATTCACTTTTACAGGATTTGGCAGAACGACTTACATTTATCTTATTTATACAGCTGAGCAATTGAGGGTTAAGTGCCTTGCTTAAGGGCCCAGTGGTGGCAACTTGGTGGTAATAGGAATCAAACCCTGATCGTCCAATTAGCAGTCCAACATCTTAACCACGGAGCTACTATTTCCCCCTGCGATCTCAACCAAGATCTCTATGTCACACTGTAGGATCTCAGCTATCATAATGTCCGACTGTACAATAGTCAAAATGGCAAAAATTGGGGGGTGGCGGTGGGGGGTGGGCTTATGGTTAAGGTTGGACTGCCAACCCGAACATTGTGGGTTCGATTCCCATCTTTACCAAGCTACCACTTCTGGGCACCTGGGCAAGGCCCTTAACCCTCAATTGCTCAGCTGTATAAATGAGATAAATGTAAAAAGGGGCGTCTACCAAATGCTGTACATGTAAAATGTGTCAAAAACGTACGCACACCAGAAGTTTTACGTCATCAATCCGTTACGTTCGGTAACTGCGTTTTCTCTCTCTCTCTCTCTCTCTCTCTATCTCTCTATCTCTCTCTCTCTCTCCAGCAAATAAAAATGATCTGTTTATTTTGTTTCTCTTCGTCCGCCTGACTCGTTTTAACCTTTTCCCGGGGTGGTTTGCAGTTGTCACGCTAATTTCGTCATCACGTTCGGCGCTCCTGGCGGTTCTCGGTTTGACGATCTTCGTTGAAAAAGTCACAATGCAGCAAAAAAGTGTTCTGAAATCTTCGGAAACTGCCAGAATTTCATCGGAGGAAAAAAAAAACTAATCCCAATGGCCGTTAATCAGCTGTCGGTGAACACGTGGAACTAGAGATCGAAGACGATAGATTTTAGCGTAGGATTATAGGAATCTATTAGGATTTTAAGATTTGTCTCAGATGAACAAATCGTGGCTAATATCGCACAGAGTAAGCCTGGATTTGGGAGTGTGGTTGTGGCATAGTCGGATTTGAATCATTTTCAAATATTTTTTCAAAAGTTTCTTTTCATATAAAACACACACACACACACACACACACACACCCTCGGCACAGCTGCGTGTTTTCGTTCCGCGTAAGCAACAGCCGACTAATTAACCGAGTAGACAGAGCATATCAGTTACACAAGGTTGCTTTGATGCACTATTTGCCACATAAGACATAGTCGTTGCCCCTCAAACACCTTGTCGTGTTCACAGGGGCGTGTAGACTTTTGGATCTATTGTATGGTATTAAACATTTAATCCAGCACCTTCTGAAAGACAGCTCCTTCCATAAGACAAACTAGGACACTGTTGGATACTAAGTGCTCTAATCCGATTAGTTTATTGACCGAGTTTAGGAGTTACTTTTAAGTTTGGTTTTATTTTTAGACCGCACATCATGACATAAAAGAAAAAACGGGAAAAGGGGAAGTGGTAAATCGGTGGTCAAGGTGTTGGACTGCGGGTAAAATGAAAGATTGCAGGTTCGATTTCCAGCACCATCAGGTTGCCACTGCTGGGCCCCTGAGCATGGCCCTTTATCCCAAACTGCTCAGTTGTAGAAAAGAGACGAATGTAAGACGCTCTGGATGAGGACGTCCGCCAAATGCTGTAAATGTAAACGTAAATGTAGAATTTTTTTTTTTTATTATTAAAAATAAAAGGTGAAAATTGTCTTTTGAAATAAAAATAAGAAAAATAACATATCATTTAACTGTATCGTTAACATTTATTTTATTTTGTAATTTTATGTCATTTTTAAATTTTATTTCGATATACAATTTTCGCATTTTCAAACACAATTTAATCAAATTTATAGAAATTAAATAGATTTTAGTATGAATTAATTTTATCCGGTTTATTTCATTATTTAGTCAATGAATTTCCTTTAAAGTAATTGAATTTCTTTGGTTCAATAAATTTTTTTATTGTATTGTTAACATTTATTTTATTTTGTCATTTTATTTAATCAAATAAATTCAATTACTTTAAAGAAAATACACTGCCTGAATGATAAAACCGGATAAAATTAAATAGTACTAGAATTAATTTAAATGATATAAACTTAATTAAATAAACAAAACATGCGTTACAGAATTGGTATAAATTGTGCGGTTGTTATGTGTCTGACTAATTAAAACACTTGTGGGGTTTTTTTTCTTTATCTTCTCTAAGAGCGACTTACATTTATTTCTTTTATACAACAGAGCATTTGGGGGCCTTGCTCAGGGGCCCAACAGTGGTGGCCTGGTGGTGCTGGGAATAGAACCCTGGTTCTTCTGGTATCAGTCCAACACCTTAACCACCAAGTCACCACTTCCATATTTAGCTATAGCTAATCCGTTCCTTTAACGAAGTTAATGATCTGTGGGTTTGTACCTGTTACTGCTGACCGGCGACAGTGAGTAAGGAGAGATGCTGTTGCCGTCGTCCGGAAGCGAGCGCTTGGCACTTAGAGAATACTACAACACAAAGAAACAGGGGCCAACATACGAGTATAATTTAACAATGAATCTTTAAGCTAGATCTTAAAAAAAGAGAAACGAAGTAGGCAGGAGGTTACTTACACTCACACAGTGCACCCTCTCAAGGCCAGTCTACATTCTACAACACCTCCTCACGTCCCTCAAGCTCGATGTGGATTAATAGGCTAAACTCTTGTGCTGTGTGTGTGTGTGTGTGTGTGTATGTATGTTTTGTTAGTGTAGATTCAAATGTACACTTCATTTAATAAGGACTGATCATTATAGAGTATGCAAAAAAAAGCATGCTATACAGGCAAGTAGTATGTCGGAGTGGTAGCTCGACTTACGAGTGTCCCATCTAACTAGTTTTTCGAGGTACGAGTCGTCTCTTGGACGATTTTTTTTGCTTTGAGTTGCGAGCTAAAATTCGGGGTACGAACCAGCTTCAGACATCCCACCGCTAGTTGGTGTATTGAACGGCACATGAAACGCCGTAACATCCGCCCAGCATCCCGTGTCTCACTTGATAGCTAGTCAGACGTGGCTGTTTATTGGGTTTGAACGTGGTAAGTTTGTGTTAGCGCTTATTCTGTGTGTGTGGGTAAATTTCAGGGCTTGCCGTAGTTTGGTGAGAGTGCATGCATGCAAGAACCAGTTCGGTACATTCTGGATTGCTTTCGATCTTTATTTGATTGTTATCAAGTGTTTAGGTGATCCTGTGACAAACCCTCGGTTACATTAGCAAGTGCGTTAGCAAGCGGAGTCATCTGATCTCCAAGGTAAACGCCGTACATTATATTTAACAAAACCGGTTATTCCAGTACATCCTATTGGATGGTTATATCGAAGCTTATATCGAAGACAGACGGACAAAACGGCAGGTTCTGGAATGTTCTCCTCGATGATGTAATAGAGTGGATGGGCGCAGCCTCCGTAGAAGAAGAGCGATGTCACTGTCTGTTTAGCCCCTCCCACCGATTCACGCATGCATGTGATAGGTAAATGACAATATCGCCCTGAAGACGAGACACTAGACAGTTCCAAATTGTGACAGTCTTTTCATAGACTTCCGTCGGATCCCAACATTAGGAAACGGTGGGCTAGCTTTATTTTTAAGGAAGTTCCAGACCGCGCAGGTAAAAGCTGGTTTGCTGCAATTTACAGCCGATTCGTTTTTAACAAAAGGCACAATTCGGCGCTTGATTTTCTGAGAATGAAAATAAAATAGGCTGCTGTGCCGAGACGGTCGACTATATCGGATCCGACTGTAAAGTTGCACCACACATGCATGAGGAACTGTTTTTATCAACGTTACACAATCACTATTGCTAGACTGTTAGCCAATCTTAGCAGTGGTCGTTTCACTTCCGAGTCAAGAATCTGCCTAGCCAGTTCAAAAAACAGGACAGGATATAGACTATTCATTCCAAATTATAGAAACATTCTATCATAAATATGATATAAAAAACTTAGGTAGTTCATGACCCCTTTAAAAGCTCGGCCCAGCACTGATTATTTCTCTAGAAAAGCATTACCCGACAATGTGCGTGCAGCCACACTGATCCGCTACCTGACAAATGTGAGGTCACAGACACACACTTACACTAAACAGGCTTGTCCTCTCTGGTGTGGATGTCTGCAGCCGCCGGTCCTCTGTCTGAGGGTCCTGTACCTTCTCGATTCCCGCTCCCAGCAGCTCATTTTTCAGCAGCGCGCAGTACGCCAGGCCATCTGTCGCCAGGAAAAAAGGACGTGTCAAATACCAGCCTGCTCTGCCTTGTATAGATTTGCTCATGTAACATAGTGATTAGCTCACAAACGAGAACTTACGAGTCATTTTTTTTCTAGCTATACAATGAAAAAGCAATTCCCGCTCGTTTACACAGTCTACGATTTCTTACGATTTCAGTCTGTACAACATATCCTTGAGTTACGATAGGGTAAATCGAAATATCGTAAGTCGATACAAGTATAGCCCCTATGATGTGTTCTGAAGTAGCCCACGGTAGCTTATAAGAGTAGGCACAAGATAGTTTTAGATGCGTGTTCCAATAATATTATGCTGTTGTTGCGTTTTCTTTAGCTGTGCGAAATTAAAGCAAGTCGATATATCCTAAGTCGAGGGTAGATACGAAATGGTTTTAGATGCGTGTTCTAATAATATTACGCTTTTGTCGCATGTTTTTGGCTGCGAGAAATTAGAACAAGTCGATATATCCTAGTCGAGGGGTGTCTGTAGATGTTTTCATCAACTTTACTACCAATCCCTCAGTTAAACGCTAGCTAGTTAACACATTTAACTGGTTAATTCATTAGTATAGAGGGCTGTGTCACAATCAGAGTCTGTAGTCAGAACTAACGATAGATAGCGATAGATAGCGGTAGTCAGAACTAACGATAGATAGCGATAGATAGCGGTAGTCAGAACTAACGATAGATAGCGATAGATAGCGGTAGTCAGAACTAACGATAGATAGCGATAGAATCACGATCGTAGTCGATAGATAGCGATAGATAGCAGACCTACGATAGCGGTAGCGATAGATAGCGATAGATAGCGGTAGTCAGAACTAACGATAGATAGCGATAGATAGCGGTAGTCAGAACTAACGATAGATAGCGATAGATAGCGGTAGTCAGAACTAACGATAGATAGCGATAGAACCGATAGATAGCGATAGATAGCGGTAGTCAGAACTAACGATAGATAACGATAGATAGCGATAGATAGCGGTAGTCAGAACTAACGATAGATAGCGATAGATAGCGGTAGTCAGAACTAACGATAGATAGCGATAGATAGCGGTAGTCAGAACTAACGATAGATAGCGGTAGTCAGACTAACGATAGATAGCGATGGTCCCTGCTAGGGCAAACTAATGTTTGGAACCGGACGAGGTGGAAAAGCAGTTTGTGTAGTGAGTCAGGGTTTTAACAAGTGCCCAAACTCTTGCATGCATACTGATTCATGACCCGAGGAGGTGGGAGTGTGTGTCCTTGTAGACACCTCCAGCCATATAATTTAGTTCAGAATAACCCTAGCTCTTACTGCCCTCTTTCTCATAATCTCTGTCGTTTTTTTCATTCAACAAACCAAAAAAAAAAAAGTTCACCTCGGCATTAATTAGCTCTTTAATAGTGCTACTGATAAACCCAGGCTAGCTTGTCAGCCAACACAACTCGGAGGCAACCCTGTTGTCATGGTTACGACGTGCACATTACGAAAGCCCTGAAGGCATTTTTTTCACACAAAAGTGTGAACAAAGACATAATTGTTTATTAGAATAAAAATCTGTATCTTCGCAAGGTCACTAAAGCCTTACAGCTACTTGGACTTGAAAAGAAACGATGAAAGACGAGAAAACCTACAAAGAACATGAAAAAAAAAAAAAAACGCAAGAGACACAAAAAAAAAAAAAAAAAAAAAAAAAAAGGAAAGGACGTTTAAGAATCAGAAGGAACACGGATGACAGGCAGAAACAGGAAAGCAAGGAAGACGGAGACAGATCAACAAACAGAAGGACGGGAAAGGGTGAACGAGTGCACTGGAGACAAACTGGATTCCAGTTGCTATAGTAACCAGGCTGCCGTAAGGGAGGCCTTTTCGGATTGTTTTGAGATGAGATCATGTTCGGATTAAGTGGGCTATTCTGTGCTGTTGTACAGCCACACATACCCCAACACCCCGACACACACACCTGAACTACGCAATGGATAAGTACTAGTACTAGGGGGATGGGGGGGGGATTTGGGGTAGCAGTCCGGTTTTACCTTTATTGCTGTCCGGCGTGCCGTCCTTAGTTTTCCTGTTTTGATTTTGCGATTTCTCGTTTTCCTGAGGATGCAAAAGTGCAAACATAAACGATTACAGAGTTCCAGGAAAAACTGGAGAATGTGTAAAAAAACGAAGCTAAGGTTCGGGAGACGTACGTTTATACGGTGGAAGTTGACGCTCCAGTTGGCGCCGGCTCGGGCTGGGATGAAGCGATCTCCGTGTTTACTCGGCGAGCACAGGGGAGAATTGGAGGTCAGCGCACACATGACCCCTGCTGCTTTCTGCAAAAAAAAAAATAAAAAAATATTGAAGAGTGTGACGGAGGACAGTACACACCATCTAAAAAAAAAATGATTATGACCTTTCGCTTATGTGTAACGGTGTGTGATATTCGGCTCAACGCACAGCGGTTCCTAAACAATCATATGCGCATTGCAACACATTTCAATATTTGTGTGCGAGCGCAAAAGAAGTGGTGGTGCCGTGATTAAAGTGTTAGACTACTAATTGAAAGATTGGGGTTCGATTCCCAGCACCACCAGGTTACCACTGTTGGGCCCCTTGACCAAGACCCTTACCTCCCGATTGCTTATTTGTATAAAAAGAGGTAAATGTAAGTTGCTCTGGTTAAGGGCGTCTGCCAAATGATGTAAATATATATAATATCGAAATCTATTTTTCTTCAGGGAGCTATTTTGGTAGCCCTACTTCAAGACACCGTAACCCCAGGATGTCGTCTTAGCGTTTTTGCGAGGTCTGTAAATCAGTACGACGTTACAGAGATTAAATCCATTTTAAGTGTAGAGATTTGATGCAGACTCACAATTGGACTGGCGATGGCATTCTGGATGTTGATTTGTCGCAGCAGCCGCCGCTCGTATACCTGGTCCATTGCTGCACGGCACCAAAAGAGAAACAGTCATTTGTAGAAGGTTCTGGAATGGTATTAAAAGCGTGGACACGCAAATTCTTTTTTAAAAAAAATCCCAAAGTTGGAGTTTTCATTAGTACAGTGCCTGAGCAGTGGTGGCTCAAATAGTTAGGGCAGTTAAGGTGTCCAAGGAGTTGGTGGAAAGATCAGGGTTCAAGCCCCACCACTGCCGAGCTTCCAAGGTCCTTAACCCACCACCCTCTCCAGAAGCGCCATATCATGGCTGACCCTGCGCTCTTGTAGAAAAATTAGTCGTTATTTATGTGTGTGTGTGTGTGTGTGTGTGTGTTTAACACTGTTTTAAAAACACGATCAGGCTATAGAGGGAAATTTAATTAAAGATTCAAAGAGAACTAGTGATGTCATAATGGAATGTTATGAGGTAGGGTGTGTTAAGGGGAGTGGGGGTTGTGTAATAATACCTAGGAAATGGGGATTGCATAACAATACTGAGAAGGAGCATCAGGGTGCGATGTAACAATACAAAACTAGGGTGGTAACAAAGATCTAATGTCACTTTACAACCACAAACTTAAATGTGTTTTATGGAGATTTTATTTAATAGACCAACACAAAGTAACACAAAAGTGGAACAAAGATGATATACGTTTTTTTTTTAATTTTAGGAAAAATAAAAATCTGAAAAGTGTGGTGTGTATTTGGATTCTGCCCCTCTGATACCCCTAAATAAAATCCAGTGTAATTAATTGCCTTCAGAAGTCACCTAATTAGTTAACAGAGTCCACCTGTGCGTAATTTAGTCTCGGTATAAATACACCTGTTCTGTGAAGGCCTCGGTGGTTTGTTAGAGAAGACTAGTGAACAAACAGCATCATAAAGACCAAGGAACTCACCAGACAGGTCAGTGATAAAGTAGTGGAGAAGTTTAAAGCAGGGTTTAAACATCTCAAGGAGCACTGTTCAATCCATCATCCAAAAATGGAAAAAGTTTACCACAACTACAAACCCTACAAGACATGGTTGCCCACCACAGGGAAGCTGATTCTGAAGCAGAGTTGATAGGAAGATGGATGGAGCTAAATACAGGGCAATTCTGGACAACCTGTTGGAGGCTGCAAAAACTTCAGAC
The DNA here is from genome assembly GCA_005784505.1 of Bagarius yarrelli. Taxonomy (NCBI): domain Eukaryota; kingdom Metazoa; phylum Chordata; class Actinopteri; order Siluriformes; family Sisoridae; genus Bagarius; species Bagarius yarrelli. The sequence continues at coordinate 1,561,066 of VCAZ01000081.1, forward strand.
TGGGAAGGAGATTCACCTTCCAGCAAGACAATCACTCTAAACATACAGCCAGAGCTACAATGGAATGGTCCAGTCCTAAAGACCATTAAGCATCTGTGGCAAGACTTTAAAAGTGCAGTTCACAGACGCTCCCCATCCAATCTGGCTGAGCTTGAGCTATTTTGCAAAGAAGAATAGGCAAAAAATTTCAGTCTCCAGATGTGCAAATCTGGTGAAGACATACCCCAAAAGACGTGCAGCTGTAATTGCAGAGAAAGGTGTCTCTACAAAGTATTGACTGTATTGGGGGGCTGAATAAAAAACAAAGCACAGCACGCTTTTCAGATTTTTTATTTGTTTAATATTTTGAAAACCGCATATCATTTTAGTTCCACTTTACAATTGTGTTACTTTGTGTTGGTTTATTACATAAAATCTTAATAAAATACAATTAAGTTTCTGGTTGTAAAGTGACAAAATGTAAAAAAGTTCAAGGGGTATACATTATTTTTCAAGGCACTGTAAAGCAAGAGCCTGCACTAGCGTGGTTTAACCAGTGTGGCGCTGTAGCGCAAAGACTTTAATTTAGTTCTCATGCAGAAGAAGACACAGTCATTAAACGAAGTTGAATTTTTACATACATAAAATGAAATAATATGTAAATATTATAATATAATCATAATAACGTTAGATTTTATTCTTTTTTTTGGTGTTAAAAAAAACAGAAATTAGTAAAGCATAAGATTTATAATGATGTGGATTTTTGCAGCGATCTGCAGGACAGTGACGTCACAATAATTTACATTTCTTTAAAATTATTGCAGCCCTATTAAAAAAAAAACGTTTTAAAGTGTTAAAGTGTTTTTTCTAGTTTTGTATATCAGTTACAGCGGGTGTTACTCACTATGTTGAAGAAGAAATAATTGCCGATTAATCGTTTTAGCAGTTGTTGATTAATCGACTAGCAGAATAAATGTATATCGCAGCCGTCATTTTCAATGAACCAAATAGAAAATATCATTTTAAAATGTCGGAATTTAAACAAATCCTTTTTTTCTCAGGAATTTTAAATATTATAAAATTTTAAGACTAAATGAAATAAAAACTTAATAAAATGACCCCGACTATCCGATACAGCCAGAACATTTGGTCCATAATAATATATAAATACATGCGAAGAGACAGACCGAGACAGAGAGAGAGACAGAGAGAGAGAGAGAGAGAGAGAGAGAGAGAGAGAGAGACAGCTGTTAGTCGACAAATCTTAGCTTAGCTTTAGCCTCCAAAGATTCCCGACATTAAAACTGCCCAACATGGAAAAAGATATTAAAAAGTTCCGCGTTATAGAAATGTCCATGGATTTAAACCGTTTTAAGTGCATCAGAATCGGGACACAGCCTTTAGCCGTGTTAGCACAACACCGACATCCCGCAGGTAATAGTGCGCTAAATCAGCCCCGAAACACATGTCCACCATGTCCACACTTCAGCTCAAACCAACTCAATAGCGTATAAATCAAAATCTCTAGCTGACATACCGACTTTTTGGAATAAATTCCTGCAGTTTCCACGTCCCTGCTGTTTTCAGCTGAGGAGGAAAAACCAAGGAGATTTTGTTGTTCTACACACCGCAATGTATTGCGGGTAATGTACACCGGTGACGTCATAATTTGGCTCCTGGAGACGCGGAAGTGTTTCCATGGTTACAGAGATAGCGCCGTAAAACGCAAAAAAGTATTATTTCTGGAAAATGATACTATTTCTAAATAATAACTATACTATTTCTGAAAAAATAACAATACTAATCTATAAAAACAACTATACTATTTCTAAAAAAAGCTCTATAATTCCCAGAAAATAACGATACTATTTCTACAAAATAACTATACTATTCCTTAAAAACAACTATACTATTTCTAAAAAATACATACTATTTCCTAAAAAATAATTATACTATTCTAAAAAAACTATACTATTTCACTAAAAATAACTATACTATCTGTTTTTAAAATACTAATATTATACTATTTCTAAAAAATAAAATACTATTTCCCAAAAATAAAAATACTATTTCTAAAAAATATACTATTTCTATTATCTAAAAAAATAGCTATACTATTTCTAATAAATAACTATACTATTTCTAATAAAATAACTATACTATTTCTAAAATAATAACTTAGACGATTTCTAAAAAAAAATAATATATTTTCTAATAAAATAACTATACTATTTCTAAAAATAACTATAACTGTTTTTAAAAGTACATATACTATTTCTAAAAAATAACTATCTAATTTCTAAAACAAATAATTATACTTTTTCTATAAAATAACTATACTATAACTTCAAATAACTATACTATTTCTAAAAAATAACATACTATTTCTAAAAAAAAAATAATTTCTTTAAAATATACTATTTCTAATAAATATAATTTCTAAAATAGATACTATTTCTAATAAAATAACTATACTATTTCTTCTATAATCGAAAATAACTATACATTTCTAAAAATAAATATATTTCTAATAAATAACTATACAATTTTAAAATAACTATACTATTTTCTAATAAAATAAATATACTATTTTGGAAATAACATCTATTTCTAAAAAATAAATATACTATTTCTAATACTACTATACTAATTTTAAAATAACTAATACTATTTTCTAAAAAAAATAACTATACTATTTCTATTCTAAAATAACTTCTATTCTAAAAAATAAATTACTATTTCTAAAAAAACTATAACTAATAAAATAACTATCTATTTCTAATAAATAACTAATAAAAATACATACTTTCTGGAAAAATAACTATACTATTTCAATAAATAAATACTATTCTGGAATAACTATACTATTTCTAATAAAATAACTATACTATTTCTAAAAAATAACTATACTATTTCTGAAAAAAAAAAAATAAATAATTAACTATTTTCTAAAAAAATAACTATACTATTTCTAATAAAATACTATACTATTTCTAATAAAATACTATACTATTATAAAAAATAATACGATACTATTTCTAATAAAATATATACTATTTCTTAATAACTATACTATTCTAAAAAATAACTATACTATTTCAATAAAAAAATAACTATACCTATTTCTGGATACATTCTAAAAAATAACCTATACTATTCCCAAAAATAAATATACTATTCTAAAAAAAATAACTATCCTATTTTCTAAAAAATAATATACTATTCTCTATATATTTCTAAAATAACTATACTATTTCTAAAAAATAACTATATACTATAAAATACCTATACTCAAAAAATAACTATAACTATTTAATAACTAACTAAAATAAATATACTATTTCTAATAAAATAACAAATATACTATACTATTTTTAATAATCTAATAAATATACTATTTCTAAAAAAATTAACTATACTATTTCTAATAAAATAACTATACTATTTCTAAAAAAAATAACTACTACTATTCTATACTAAAACAATAACTATATATTTCTAAAAAATAAATATACTATTTCTAAAAAAAATTTCTAGAAAAACTATACTATTTCTAAAAATACTATACTATTTTTATAAATAAAATCTACTATTTCTATAAATTTCTAACTATTTCTAAAAATAAATCTATTTCTAATAAATAAATACTATTTCTAATAAAATAACTATACTATTTCTAAAAAAATAACTATACTATTTCTAAAAATACTATTTCTAAATAAATACTATTTCTAATAAAATAACTATACTATTTCTGGAAAATAACTATACTATTTCTAATAAAATAATATACTTTTCTGGAAATAAATAATATTAACTAAAATAACTATACATTTCTAGAAAAAAATAACTATACTATTTTAAAATAATATACATTTCTAAAAAAATAAACTATAACATTTCTAAAATAACTATACTATTTCTAATCAAATACATTTCTGGAAAAATACTATTTCTAATAAAATAACTATTTCATAAAATACTATTTCCGAAAAAAATAAATATAAATAACTATATATTCTAAAAATAACTATACTATTTTTTCTGGAAAATAACTACTATTATCTAATAAACAAATAACTATTTATTTCTGGAAAATAACAAATATTTCTAAATAACTATACTATTTTAAAATATATTTAAACTATTTTCTAAAAAAAAACTATCTATTTCTAAAAAATACTAACTTTTTTCTGGGAAATAACTATACTATTTCTGGGAAATAACTATACTATTTCTGGGAAATAACTATACTATTTCTAGAAAATAACTGTACCACTAAATGAATAAGTCTGATTATGTCTTTGTAAACTATACTAACCTTGAACCTATTAGTGATTAAAACATCTTATAAAATGAGTAAAAATGAGATTTTTAGCTTTTATGTTCTTTTAGGTTTTTGATATTATCATTGTGACGTCATTTGGTGCCAACAATAAAAAGTCCATTAATATAGTTTAATATAATAAAATAATTTAGAAAACAAAACAACAAACAAAACTTAAAGCAAAATAGCACAAAAAATATTTACGAATGTTTTGTTTAGTTTTACTTAGTAAACGTATTAAATTATATTAAATTAAATTATTTAAAAATCTGAAATAAGAAAAAACATAAATAACCTTAAAGCTTGTAAATCTACTGTTTTTAATGAGATTAATAAATAAATAAAAATAGAAGTGTACAGTTATTTATACAGTGAACAGAGGGAGTACTAACTTTTGCACTCAGCCGTATAAACGCTACAGTAATCCTCACCGCTAGGAGGCGATATGAAGCACCAGCCGACTGTTTACCGCAGAAGAAATTGCTAGCAAAGATGTCCCTAGACTGCGTAAAAGCTAATAACTAGATATTTACCTGCAAAGTTAAAATAATAATAATAATAAGAAGAAGAAAAACATCTAAAATGGCGAACGAAGAAGCGTTGAAATCTGTCATGTTAACGCTGAGCTACATGCTAATGAAACGGCGCAGGGACATAAACAATGCAGAGACACAGAGACGACGTGAAGTTGAACGGCGGGTCAGACATAGACAATATTTCCTACAGAGACAAAGGAGGATGATGATGGTAAGAATATTCGCGGTTTCTAATGGATATCAAATGGTTATAATCCATAAAAATGTAATTTCCGGGTCTTTGCCTGACGTATTTGAAAAATAATAATATTAAAAATAACAGCAATTAAAATAAAATCCAAAACTGCATTTTTTTATTACGTACTTAAAAAAAACCATTTTTATTTATTGTATTATAATTCTGGATAATATGAGTGACATCATCAACATGACGTACTACATCCGCCATGTTGACAATGTCACGTGACATACTTTCTACCACCAGCGCAAATATACATTATGGATAACATTAACTTGGATTATGAGAAACTGTTGCAATTTAACCAAAAGTAACAATGTTTTTTTTCTGAAATAGTTCTATTAAAAGAACTTAAAGTGCTTTAGAACCCAAGCAGATGTAGTAGATCTCTGACATACTACCCGTACTATATACTACGGAAGTTTGCTATTTTAGACACTATCTGCTTCCTGTGTCCCCAGATGCTGATAGCTCAAAGCACACGCCCCCTCACCATGGCTCGCACTCGTGCGTGGTCCAACACGCCAAGCACTGATTGGTGGGAGCGAGTGGCCCTAACAGAATTCCAGCCCACCGATTGGCTGGAGCGTTTCCGTATGAGTAAGGAGACCTTTTTTCACCTCTGCAACAAGCTGAAGCCCTGGCTTGCACGTCAGGACACGTGTCTGCGTCCCGCTCTACCCCTCGAGAAGCGGGTGGCCTTGGTGCTGTGGCGGCTGGCATCGAACGTCGAGTATCGCACCATCGGGGAGCTGTTCGGAGTGGGTCGCTCGACTGTCTGCAAGTGCGTACGTGAGGTGTGCCATGCGATCGGAGCCACGCTGCGCCCTCTCTACCTCCGCGAGCCGAGCGAACAAGAGCTGGAAGATGCCGCGCGCCTGTTTAGCACTCGCTGGGGTTTTCCACACTGCGTATCCGCCGTCAGCAGCCTCCACATACCTATTATCGCGCCCGCCACCAATGCTGATAGCTACTGGAACAGCCGGGGTTGGCATTCAGTCATTACCCAAGGTGCAGTTAACGGGCTCGGGCAGTTCTGGGATGTGTGTGCGGGATTTCCAGGTGGATCAGACCCTGCATCCATTCTGCAAAACTCCTCTCTCTGGACTCTGGGGTGTGACGGCAGGTTGTTGCCTCAGTCTCTACCTCGAACCTTTATGGGCAATCAGTTGGGGTCTGTAGTCCTGGGAGATGCTGGGTATCCCCTCCAGACCTGGTTACTAAAAGCCTACGACAAGTCGGACAGTCTCACGGCCGGGCAGCTCGCTTTCAACCGGCGTATAGATAGAGCACGCGCCATCGTCAACGAGGCATTCCTGCGGCTCAGGGCACGCTGGCAGTGCCTTTTAAAGAGAAACGATTGCCACGTCGACGGATTGCCAGCCATGATCGTGGCGTGCTGTGTGCTGCACAATATGTGCGAGGTGCACGGGGATGAGGTGGCGGAAGAGTGGTTGGAGGCAGCGAGGCGGGAGGAAAGCCCCATGCCTGATCATACGCCAACCATGTTCAACGACGATCCAGCCGGAGAGGAAGTGCGAGAACTCTTCTGTCAGTACTTCCTTCAGCAGGAACATCAGCAGAACCAGCAAGAGAATCAGGACTGATGCAGGATGAATTCCTAAACTATGGTGAACGCTGAAGATTTGAACAGACATTTTTAGCCTGAAAGACCTACAGAAACGCAGTGGTGCTCATGAGACCCATTAAACGCCATGTTAACATTTTAAGAATTTTTAGGGCTGTCACGATTATCACATGTGGGTGACGATTAATTGTCAAAGAAATAATTGCGATTATGAAGATTTATACGTCTGTTTTGGGGCTTTAGCGATTGTTTGTTTTAAGGTTTCGACAATTAATTGTTTGTGAAAGACAATATCCAAAATCCATATTTTGTGTCCTGTACGTGGTGTTTATTTGTTAAGCAACATATAAATTCGCTCATACTCCATGCTGTTGCATTATGGGTCGTTAACATGAGTTGCGCTGGCGATGTTGCGTTATTAAGGCGGCGCTTGGAGCGTCAGAAAACCCAGACGCTCCGGCTTTCAAATCATGCTGCTCCACCCTTACTCTGGTTGAATGTAGGATGCTGCAGGTACCACAGCTCCCCCTTGTGGCCAATAAAAGTGTGCAATAATTGCAGTTCAACTCATAGATCGCGGTTAGGTTAAATAATTGCTATCATACGATTATTAAATAATCGTGACAGCCTTAGTGTGAATATTTCTTCTTTTAGGATAAGAAATGTGACTTTTTTTTTATTCACTCTTTATACCAGGTTTGCATGATATAAATCCGAAATCCTATCGTAAAAAACATATTATTGTTTATATTACAGTTATACTACATCACTCAAGTATCCCATTTAGTACTGTAAAACGATGAATGTTAAAGTGCTGAGCGCTTTTGTAGGTTTGCTGTTGTTACATTAAAAAAACATTGGTATGATGTAAGCTGCACAGCTACAACAAATAAAATTGATATTAACCCGTGTGTTCGAATAATCACGGATTGACCATAATTAGTCATATCGGTGGCCCCGAAGGGGCCCACCCACAAAAATAAATCCTGCTTAGGATATCGGAGGAGTAGAACACACACACACAATTATATAGATCATCACATTCTGCAGCTCCACTACCTACACCTGAAAATAAAACTGGTTATAGCAGCTGTAAGCGTGTGATTTTAGTTACTCAACTGCTTCTATTTTGGTTGTTTTTCTTAAAGATAAGAAGACAAATGCAGAAACTTTCTCACAAAATGTAAAATAGTCTGTAAGGAAGTTATAGCGTTACCCTGGAACCACAAGTCCCTGAATTGACATTCCTGGCATTTGGCAGACACCCTTATTAAGGATAACTTACGTTTATTTTATGTTTTATCCAATGGAAAAGTTAAGAAGTTTTAGAGTTAGGGGCCTTGCTCAGGGGCCAAACCTACACCCTTCTTCATTAAACCTGTGTTTATGCTGCAGATCTTGATGCCTAGTTCCGATTTTGTGACTATTTCCTAATTTATTTATTTTTTTGATGCCCACCTATTATTATTATTCACCTTTCAAAACTGACCCGAACCAATATCTGCATTTACAAAATACACGGCAAAACAACCCAATGTAGACGTACCGACCAGAAAAGAGAAAAAAAAACAGAATAAAAAAATTATCTGAATCTGTGCCACATTAGAGGAAAAAAATCTAAATTAGGTCACTTGATACATGAGATGTAAATGCAGACTTAAACTACTGCTGTCATAGCTGCAATCTTAGAAAACTCAATTTATACCTTCTGACCAATCAGATTCAAGAATAGTGCTATGATCTACACACACTAAAGCAATAGCAGGTGATAATGTAAATATTAGAAGTTTGAAGCGAATGAAATGAAATCCCTATGACACAGATTACTTTTCCAGCAGTCTATGATGTCAGAGTTTTACAGCCCGGATTATCGCACGACAGACAGATTATCACATGACAGACAGATTATCGCTGACAGACGAAGTCCAAACAAAGATTCAGATGTTCTTCTGACTGCTCATGAAGACCTGCTGGAATCTTCTCTGGTGCTCCTGTTCTCAGCAGACATGTTGCATCCAGCCTTGATCGGGGTTTTAGTGTTCAACATCATTGTAATCGTCATGGAGTGGACTTATATCATAAGAGAGATCATGAGGGTGGATGATGACTAAAAAAAAACAAAAAAACAAGATGGCTCCTCAGGAGCAGCGTAGAATAAAGCTATAGATTGGGTACAAGCATGTGTAAAACTTCGACAACGTAGGAAATGTAGCGACGATACTGTATCAAGGTAAGGACACACTTTGTTAAGAGTTTTATTAATATATATATATATATATATATATATATATATATATATATATATATATATATATATATAATATATATATATATATATATATATATATATATATATATATATATATATATATATATATATATATAGTATGTTCTATATATGTTCATATACATACATTTAAATACATATCAATACATTTCAGATCTGCTCACTAAATACAAACCAATCAGAGCACTTGGATCTTTAGGATCAAGTCGGTTAAACATACTGACTAGGGATCAGTCTAGACGGAGACAACATGTGTTTAGCTATTACGCAGCCTGCAGTTGGAACCAGCTACCAGAGGAGATCAGATGTGTTAAATCGGTAGCCATCTTTAAATCCAGACTAAAAATCTATTTAAATTAGTTCGGTATTTACTGAATGAGCGCTGCGCTACGTCCCAACTTGGTATAATCTTTTTATTTATATTCTGAATATTTTATTTTATATCCCGGGGTTTTTTCTTTGGATCACCACTGTGTATGAAATGTGCTATATACATAAACTTGCCTTGCGCCTATATAAGTATACCTCAAACATATATACTTTCTTTTAATTTCCTAAAAGTTTCTTTTCTTTGATGCATTTCCTTCGTTTTATTACTATTTTTAAACCCTTATTAATCTCTACAGTCGACAGTTGTAATACTTATCTTGCAATTAGTGTAGTTAGTTAAGTGTGTGTATTAAAATATATATCTCATAAACATCTATATCCAGAATTAAATTTAAGATTTCTTGTTGGCATCAATGAAAGCAAGTGGTAGTCCGGTGGTTAAGGTGTTGGAGTGCTAGTTGGAAGATTGTTTTCAATTCCCTACTATTCACTACTAAGTTATAACTGTTGGGCCCCTGAGCAAGGCCCTTAGCTCCAAATTGCTCAATTGTCCATTTAAGAGAGAAATGTAAGTCGCTCTGGATAAGGACGTCTAAATGCTGCTGTAAAAGTAAATGAATAACGGCGTTATAAATAAACAATGGTACTTTTTCAGTAATGAAATTAATTTCTTTTTCTGTCAATAAAATTTAAATAGTAGTACATTTAATATTTAATATTATAATTGAGCTCACGGAAGCGGTTTTACTCCAATGATGGACTTTATCAGCTATGAAACCTATAAAGTTTTTTTTTTTTTCTGGTGTGGACGGGACACCGCTGATGATAATGATTGGTGTAGATGTGTGTGTGTGTGTGGGTGTGTGTGTGTTGGGAGATAACCGAATAACTGATGATAATTGGCTTAGGTGTTGACACATAATCATGTACAGTCGCATACAAAGTATGTACTTCCCGACCGTTAAAACAAGTATGTTCTACTGTATGTAGTATAGTTACAGGTAGTATGAATGAAATTCGGAGGTACTACAGGACTCAAGGATGGCACTTCTAACTTTTAAGTTCAATAGATTTTAGAAACTGGAAGTATAAACACTACTTTTCCTTCGTTGAGCTGAAAGACAAGATTGTTTATGTAACATGTAACTTTCTCTTCACGTGGGTGGCGAGTAATTCTAACCTAACGAATTACCTCACATCGTCACATGACACCGCAACATTAAAATAGTGTAAATTAGTGTAGCACGTTGTATAATAATTTATTCTATTTGGTGTCCATTTCATTCATTTAATCTATTTAATACAATAATTACTTTTATAATGATGTAACTCGATTACTATTTGTGAAATTAACTAGTAGCTGTAACTAATTCCATTTTAATAGTAATATATCTAACACATCCGGAGCATCCTCAACACTCATAACTATTTCTGAATATATAGTTATGAGTGGGGGAAAATTGGTGGTGCAGTGGCTAGGAGGGTTGGACTACCAACCTGATGACCTGGGTTTGATTTCCAGCACCACCAAGCCACCACCACCACTGGGCCCTTGAGCAAGGCCCTTAACCCCCAGTTGCTCAGTTGTATAACAGGGAATATTGTAAGTCACTAATGATAAGGGTGTCTGCTTATGATGTAAATGTGATTATACGGGGTGTCCCGAGAGAGTCCATATGTTGGAAAATTAACCCTTTATTTAAGAGCAAAGTGTAACTTTCTTTACTAATTGTTCTCCATACGACTGACATTTCTTTGTGAACCCACATAAAACTGTCTCTCCAAACTTTGGCACGCTGGGGTAACTTTCTGTTAATGTTGCTCAACCTAGTAACAGTTTCTCGATCCAGCCGCAACTTCTTCATTGAACTTCTTTCCCAGTGACTTCCTTTTAATATATATGAATATAATGTATAATAAAAATTGTGTATGAAAAGTTTTGGAAGACCTCGTGCTTAAAGTCTTCATTTCCCCTGCGCATGTAGAATTGGGGGTGGTGGGGGTGGCTGAGGATGATTCTAAGGGCCCATGCACTTTGGGGGGCCCCAAAAGATCTGTTCTATTAGTAGTAAAAGTACTAGCAGTAATGCCTTAGTATGTTCGGTGCAGAATGGATGTGGTAGGGGGCCCTTTTTTTATAATTGCTAAACAGCGTCCCTGCATGCAAGATAATCCTATTACCCCGAGTTTGCTCATAAATTTTGGTTCGCTGATACATACAGGAGAAAAACATTCTTACCTCCACATCTACATCTTTCAATATGTGCTCCAGCACCAAAATGAGTCATAGTGTACTTTAGGAGCTGTAGATCTCCAAAATTAATCCCCTGCTGTGTTCTGTATGTCAGGGATGTCCTAACTGGATGTCCTGGAGGGTCGGTGTCCTGCAGAGTTTAGCTCCAACTTGGCCCAACACATCTTCCTAAAAGTTTTAAGCATACCTAGCAAGATCTTGATTAGTTGGTTCAGGTGTCTGCAGGACACCGGCCCCCTCAGGACCAAGTTTGGACCACCCCTGCTGTATGTGCTGGTTCCAGGGGTTCTGTATCAAGCATGTGGTATAATCCTAGGGATCTTCTTATCTTAACTGATAGTTTTTGACACTATAATAATTCTTGTTTTTTATCCTCTAGAATGGTCCTTCAGTCCTAAAGCTAAAGTGGTGGATGCAGATGGATGCTGAGTGGATGATGACATCGAAGCGGAAAAAACAACTGAAGGAGCTTAAGTGAAGAAATGTATGCTGGAATTTAGCTAGTTTATTCTTGAGGTTCCTTATCTATAAAACCAACTAAAACGTCACGTAATTTCAATACATTTTAGATGTTGGACATTTTAAAAACCAATAAATTGCATTCCAATTTTTAAAACAATTCCAAGCTACAATCTCCACTTAGATAACATTAATGCCATTCATATTTCACTGTAAATTCTCCTCTAACTGATGCTTTAGAACAGAAGATACACTCGATTTTTATTTTATTCTATTATCTAGGACAGATAGTCACAATGTGATACAATACATATAATTGATTATAAATCAGAGGTCCACGAACTACGGCCCAGGGGCCAGATCACCCCCAACCAACCCCCTCCCCCAACCTCCCCCCACCACAAACCATATATGTTTTATCATATCTGACTTTGATATTGAAGGTTGACATCTACACTAAAGTTAACTTAGTTATTAAGGTGGACTAATTATTTGTTAGATTTACCCACTAGTAGAACGGTACATTCAACATAACGCTCCATGGTGCTGCTCACACCAACCAGCGAGAAAATTCAGAGATAACAAACTAACGGCTATAACTAACGGAGATCAGAAGTGTAAAAGTTATTTCAAAATGCAGAAAATTTAACCAAATGTGGACAAGTGAGTCCATTTTATTTTTAAATACCCCCAAAAATGGACAAGTCTCATCTGTCCTATTTTATCATTTGAAAATTAATGCTCATTTGTCTGTATGCTAATAACTAAATTGTTAACTAACCCAGCATAATAGAGCAAAACCAGCAGACCGACCTGGCTTCCATTAAATAAAGTAAAATAATTAAGTGTCCCTCACTGAAAAATGGTCGGGGACCCCTGCTGTAAAGACTCTATAATACACTGAAACAATTAAATCGAACTAAACTAGTCAACATTTGTAGTAAATCAAAGGCTTTCAGTAAAACCAAAACAATACCTTGTCTTAGGACAAGAATGTTGACTACAGGACAATGTAATCTACGGTGGCCCAGTAGTGCACAACACAACGACAATTAAAAAAGCAAACAGAAATTCACAAAACAACGGAATCGAGCCAGAACACAAAGGAAATGCTCCGAGTGCTCGACAAGAGAATATCTATATAAGTTATGTAATCTTAATATGTGTGGATGATTTTTAAGAAATTAAACATACATTTTGCAAATTAAACATTACAATTGCCCTTTTCCATAGACCAGCAGACCCTATTGGTCGGAAGCTAGATTTTGTTGTGTTGTGCATTTGGGGCACTGGGCCACCTTACTATTCAGGGGCACCGCTATCAATTTTAAGCCCTGTGAAAGATTGGGCCCCATTCTGCACAGTTACTACTATTAAACTACATCTTTGAAGGTCCCCAAAGTGCATGGGCCTTTAAAATCAACCCAACTTACCCCCAGCAGTGCCACAACCCTATTAATGGGAGGGCAGTGGTGGCTCAAATGTTTAAGGTGCTGAGTTGCTGATCTGCTGTAGATCTGAAGACCAGAAACACCTGGGTTCACCGGCAGGCCATCCACTGTTGGGTCCTTAACCCTTCCTGCTCCAGGGGCGCTGTACCATAGCTGACCCTGCTTCTCTGACCCCAACTTACTAAGATGAAATATGTGAAAAAAGAATTCCACTGTGCTGTAAAAAGTATATGTGATAAAAATAAAGGCATTAACTTCCACATTTCATCAGTTCTGTGAAACAATTTTGTGAAAATATCAAAATATGTTTACACACTGTATAATTTTCTGGCGTATACACATCAAAAGTGTTACAAATTTCTAGATGATAGATTTGTGTTATACATGTTCCTGTCTATGTGCAAATGATTATCTATGTAACAGATGCCTGATTAGGTCCTTTAGTAAACAAAGACTCTGACTCATCATGTTGTGTCTGAGTTACATCTTTATCCACTACTAATGCCCTGAACATCTATACAGCTTACAGCTTTACAGTCGGGGTCAGCTATGGTGGCCAGGGGTGATCAAATCTGCGCAGAGTTGAATTGTCTATAAAAATGTATAAAAATGACATAATCGGATCGGATGTGAGAGATCATACATTGTTTTATTTTGTTTAGATTTTAAATTCTGTCTTCCTTATCGAATATTGAGGTTTAAATATCAATTAGGACGATTTATGCATTCTATTCATAAGTGTTTAGCCATAAGTGTCACTAATAATGCTAGCTATCACGCTAATATGTTAGGTATTCTGATAGAACATTCGAGGAATACATCGCATCCATGACCTCCACTGCTAATGCTAGCTTGAGAATAGCAATATCCTTAGAAAGCCTGTAAAAGTTTTATTATAAATAAATATCACATCATTTATTTATTATTATTTATTTATTACTGTAGTTTACAACATAATTCAATTTGATTGTATTTTAAACCCAAGTGCAGTTTAATTACAGTGATACTATTTACAAAATACTATAGCAGGAACATAGCAGGAACATAGCAGGAACATAGCAGGAACATAGCAGGAACATAGCAGGAACATAGCCTCACCAAAGTGGTACAGAGACCAACAAACCACAAAGACAAGACAGACAGAGGGGCTATAAATACACAAGACAAAACGAGGAACACCTGTGAACACTTAGGACAAAACTAACCAATGACAAGGACAAGGGGAAGCACATGACAGGAACCAGGAAGTAAACAAAACCAAAACATGACAAAAGCTAGCTTAGCTGGCTAACAAAACAAAGCAAGACAAGACAAGAAACAACATGAAACAAGAACCGTACATTGATTTGTATAGCGTCCTTAACAAACGGACACTGTCTCAAAGCAAATTCACATAATGTACTAAATATAGGAGGGAAAAAAACAGAATTAATATTAGACATGAAACGTCTGGTCTGAAGTGGTAGCGCAGTATTTAAGTAATTGGATAATCGGGGTTTGAATCCCAACCCCACCAGGTTACCACTGCTGGGCCCCTGAGCAAGGCCCTTAACCCAAATTTCTCAGTTGAATAAAAAGGGATAAATGTTAGTTTTATTGGCCATAAATGAATAGTTTATTTATCCCTAAAAAGCAAGCCTGGGGTGACGTCGGCAAGGAAAAACTCTCTAACTTTGTATAAGGAAGAAACCTTTAGAGTTACCAGACTGAGGAGGAAACCCATCATCATTTGTGTGAAATTTGTGTGATTATGAATGATTAACATCATAAACACTAGAGAGGGTGATTATATGTAATGGACATCATTATATATAATAGGTGATTTTATATATATATATATATGTAACTCACTGAGATGCAGCACCAACTTCTCCATGCCATCTTTACTTTAAAAGTCCAAGATTTTCTGAAGATTAAACTGGAGACGGTACGTCTTTAGATGCCACAGGATCCACGCTGGGTCACTATCTTCTCTTTGAAGGTCCAAAATCTTTATAAAGAAAAAGCTAGATCTGCTTTCCAGCTCAAAATGATTCAGTATTCATTCATTCATTTTCTATACCCGCTTATTCCCTAATTCGGGGTCACTGGGATCTCCTAGAGCCCATCCCAGCCGCCTCTGCAAGGGCGAAGGGAAGGAGGGAGACGCCCTGGACAGGTCGCCAGTCCATCGCAGGGCCGCACATACTCACTCACTCCTATGGGCAATTTAGAATCACCAATCAATCTAACATACATGTTTTTGGACTGTGGGAGGAAACCGAAGTACCCAGAATAAACCCACGCAAGCACGGGGAGAACATGCAAACTCCACACAGAAAGACTTCCTGGCCGGAAATAGAACCCCAGGCCTCCTTGCTGTGAGGCAACAGTGGTAACCACTAAGCCACCGTGCTGCCCTTAAGTATTCCTATTTTTAATTGCTAACAATCTTACTGCTAGGGTTATTAAATGTACCTAGCTAAACAGCCTAGCTTAGCTAGAAGAATATTAGAGAATTTCTCTTTCAAGTCAAGAAGCTTTTAAAATAACCTTTCTCCAGGACTATAGTGCAACACAACTACACAACTACACAAAACAACATAAAGTGAAGTAATACAAAATCGATGTGGGTTTGTCATAAATATATTTATTGGTTTCTCCGCTAAGCAATGGAACAAAATAGTGTCAATATAAAATAATTTTTTATATCATATCACCCAAAACCTTTACTGTTAGTCCAACCTGACAGGATTTTAGTCGTTAAACATTATTGCTAATACTAGCTAGTACCAGCTAATACAGAAATAAGATCATCCTAAATTTAATAAGACGATTAATATGTTATATTATCAAATGTAGTTCTTTTTTTTACTGCTGGCTGTAGATGGAAGGCTAACGTTATTCAACATGACAAAATGGAGTTTAATTAGAAATGCTAATTATTTTGGTACTGCTATAAATTTCACCCGAACAAGCTAAAACTAATGGAGTACTTCATATGTATGGCTAACATTTGGTAATCGGACAGGATAGCTGTTTGGATTTCTGATTAGATTTTTTTTATATCGATTTTTCGCTAGTTTAGTCTAATAATCTTTATAATAATGTAATAAAATTATTTTAAACTATATATTGTATATGGCTAAACTGACAGGATTTCTGTACTATATATGTTCATAATATTCCCCTGCTGACTATAATTGGGTAAACTGGAAACAGATACTCATTTTATTGCCTTTTAATATCACATTATTATATTTCAAAATGGATGTAACAAAACAACAATAAAAACATTACATTTCAATCACCGGTAAAGCAAAATTCATTATGAATGAATGTAAATAAAGAAAATACTTGAATGCCAGCTACATGCTAGTTAAACAATTTAACACCTCATAACACAAAATTTTAAGACTAAAATATTATTATCACGCTGCAGTTCTGTTGGCTTGGCATTCCAGATTATAATCTATACGAGTAGAAAGTGCTAATCCAAATCTTATGAAGGATAATACCTTTGACCTTGAGGGTCTTAATTTCAATAGTGGGCATGCTACACTATTATAGGTGGTGTGTGTTACTACTGAGCCATATTAGGGTCTATAATTTGTATAAATTCCTACTATAATTAAAAAAAAAAGAAGGAATGAAGATAACAGAAAGCTGATTATTTTGGAAGAATGCTATTATAGATGGACACTCTTTCGTTTATAAGGTATGTGCTTTACTACATCTCATACCCGCTTTATAAATATGCACAATATGCTAAAAAAAACATTTTTAATGTATATTGGCAGAACCCATTTACGCTGTAAAGGAAGTGGTGAGGAAAGGTTACGCTAATCTCCATAGCCTTGTTTAACACTATGGAAGGTCCATCAGATCTTCAACCTCCAACCGACGATGAGGTGTTTTTTGAAAACTACATTCCACCAGCTCGTGATGCCATCCATATGCCCATCCATGTGCTTTATATGGTCCTGGCAACCATTATCATAATCATGACCCTCTACGCCATCATCGGTCACCTTATTAAAGATCTGCTCCATGATTTAGCAGGTATTTAATTTTGTTTTGTTTTTTATCGTAAATTGTACAAACCCTAATTCCAATAAAGTTAGGAGAAAAATATAATGATAACGTAGAACCTGGACTGTCATACATCAAGCAAGAATAGGAACACGTTCCACCTACAAAGATTTAATAATATTGTCCTCAGTTCCCAAACGCTTACTGAGCTTTGTTAAAAAGAAAGGTGATGTAACTCACTGATAAACGTACCTGGAATGTTTTGAGTGATCATTTGCAAAGAGTTTTTAATTAAATATGAGTCGACAAGGATTTGCGGGTCATTGTTTTCTCGTCTTATTTCTTTTTTTTCCTTGGAACAGCGGTTTGTATTTATTGTGCTTTTATTCGTATGTTTTAAAAATAATAGTGCCAGAAAGAATGGCTCTTTGATCGGATGCCTTATTTCAATTCCAATTTTATTTGCTATACAAAACCATACGCAGTACAACATGCAGTGAAATGCTTAAACCGCTTCTTAACCGCTATTTATTCAATTCAATTCAGTTCAGTTTTATTTGTTTGGCGCTTTTTACAGTGGTGATTGTCACAAGGCAGCTTTACACAGTCGAAGAAATTATACGATGAAAATGAAACAGAAATCAGTTTGTCCCTGATGAGCAAGCCGGGGGCGATGGTGGCAAGGAAAAACTCCCTGAGACGGAAATAGGAAAAAACCTTAAAAGGAACCAGACTTAACAGAGAACCCATCCTCATTTGGGTGAAAAACAGGTAGCAGGAATTGTGTAGCTACACTGTGTGTGTAAGCAACTTAAATCATAAGTCCTTAAAGAACAGCTGGAACCCTGGTGATGTGATCATTAACCGGAGCGGGTCACGGGGAAGGGTATGACAGGTCCAGAGTGGAGACGGGGCTTATGTAGCTCGACAGTGAGAGAAAGAGGGAAAGGAGGAAAGACAAAAAAAGAAGGAAAACAGTTGAGTGACCATTTCTGCTAGTATTGTTACAATTATTGTGAATTATCAAACGTAAAACCCATAAAGCAGAGAAAGGCTTTATATAAAGTTACAGCAGAGTTTAAGTTCAACCTCAAATGGTCGGTACACCGTCGTCCACAGGACAAGCAAACAAATCCAAAACGTTATAGCAAAAATCGAATGCAAAGGCGTGCAAAAGTCGACGAGGAAACAAACGTACAAACGAAATGAGTAAACAAAAGGCTACATCTTAAATAGCGTGCCAAACAGGAAGCGAACCCAGAAGAGCTAGTATTTATAAGACGGTGCCCTCTGGTGGCGGGAAGGCAAATTATGTTGAAAGATCTTAATAATTAGTGTACTTCATTTATGCAGCAAAATTGTATTTAGGTAAATAAATATTATTCCTTATTTGCAAGGGTCTGATGAACTACTATTTTCTTCAAATATTGTTCATATAAAATGTCTTTATTTGTTAAATAGAAATTTATTTTTTCACACATCCCATCTTAGTAAGTTGGGGGTCAGAGCACAGGGTCAGCTATGATACAGCACCCCTGGAGCAGAAAGGGTTAAGGGTCTTGCTCACGGACCCAACAGTGGCTGACTGGCAGGTGATGGGACTTGATCCCAGGTCTTCCTGGTCTTCTAATTAACAACTTAGCACCTTGAACATTTAAGCCACCACTGGCCAATCCCTTTTTCTGCATCTGATTAATGCTTCAAATATTTGTATCTGTATTTAGACCCAAAGTATCCCATGGTTTGAATTTGTTTATATTAATCCTAAACTTAAATATGATGCCCCACACTGGGTTTGAAAAAAATTGTTATAAATATCAACAGTATAAAAATAAAAGCAAAATCTGGGCAGTGGTGGCTTAAATGGTTAAGGTGCTGAGTTGCTGATCTGGAAACGAGGAAGACCTGGGTTCATGACCCACCACTGGCAAGCCTGTTGGGTCCTTGAGCAAGACCCCAACTTACTAAGATGGCATATGTGAAAAGAGAATTTCACTGTGCAGTAAAAAGTATTTTTTTGGTCCTACATGCTTTTACCAACTCTTGCATAAATACTATACCTAAACACCCATGGGCCACCCTATCGTTATGTTCTACAGTATTCCAGTCTCTACTAGAGCAGTGCACCTTCTGTTCATAAATATTTTCATTTTTGAACACAATCTATTCATTTATACATCCATCCATCCATCCATCCATTGTCTATTCCCGCTCATTCCTAATCAGGGTCATGGGGATCTGCTGGAGTCTATCCCAGCTAATATTGGGTGAAAGGCAGGGGTCACCCTGGACAGGACACCAGTCCATCGCAGGGCCACACATACAGACAATCAACCACACATACTTACACTCACTCCTATGGAAAATTTAGAATCATCAATCAACCTAGAACATACATGTTTTTGGACTGTGGAAGGAAACCGGAGTACTCAGAATAAACCCACACAAGCACGGGGAGAACATACAAACTGCACACAGAAAGACTCCTGCTGGGGATACAAACCCAGGACCTTCTTGCTGTGAGGCAACCGTGTTAACCACTAAGCCACCAGGGTTACACTAGTTCTGTTGGTTTTAGCCCGAAATAGACTCCAATGTAACTCTGACCAGAATAAAGCCTCTGAAGTTGATACTAATTTGTAATTGTAATACTGTAATTATGGTTATAAACATGCTAATTTTTGCTTTAAATTATCACACAAGAATTTCACAATTGCCATACAAAAATTGCTTGTTATTATCTACCTGTCTCTTTCATCAGACTGGTTGTTTGGCAAGCAGCCAGAGGAAGTGGAGATAAACTTTCTGGAGGCGAGGGATAAGTTCATGGTGGACTGGTGCCCAGAAACAACCCCCGAGCTAGAGGAGCTGGCCAGAGCCGAGCAGATTAAAGTGGTTTTGGAGAGCAGCAATCAAACTCCGGCTATCTGGGTCATTTCAGATGGGAGTGAAACACGTCCCCCACGAGCCGGACCACGTGTGGCATTTCAGAAAAACACATGAGTGATGTTTTAAATTGTTGCTGCTACTATGTAAGTCCAATGTAAGTCCTACTATGTAAGTCCAATACTGTAAAAATAAAAATCTTATCTGGGAGGTGAATAAAGACATTCAACAGTTTTCAGTTTATCTGTCTGTCTGTCTATCTATCTATCTATTTATTATTTGCAAGCAAAACCAAACAGCCTAGATTACCTTGGCCTGTTAACACCTGGTCACTTCATGCATTTTTTCAGATCGAAAGCTATCCGATATCTGCAAGTACACTATACACAACAAAACAACCCAAGGTAGCCGTACTAACCGGAAAAGGAAGTAAAATTGTCACGAAAATTGAATAAATGATTATATAGTATTTTGCTTCCTGATCATATTTAACGGTTGGCAAAACGATCTCTTTAGGCAAAATTATTCTCGTAAATTCAACTTTATTCTCGTAATTTCGACTATATTCTCAAAATATTACCACTTAAATCTTATATTGCTATGACTTAATTCTCGTAATTTCGACTTTATTCTCATAATTTCGACTTTATTCTCAAAATATTACCACTTTAATCTTATATTGCTGAGATTTGATTCTCGTAATTTAGACTTTATTCTTAAACTATTACCACTTTAATTTCATTTTGCTATGACTTTATTCTTGTAATTTCAACTTTATTTTCAAAATAGTATCACTTTAATCTCATATTGCTATGACTTTATTCTCAAATTATTAGCACTTTAATCTGGTAATTTGATTTTATTCTTAAAACATGACCTTAATCTCATATTGCTATGACTTTATTCTCATAATCTTGATTTTATTCTCAAAGTATGACGACTTTAATCTTGTCATTTTAAATTTATTCTAAAAATATTATGATGATATTCAATGAAATGCTTTTTTTCGCATATCCCATTTTAGTAAGTTGGGGGTCAGAGTGCAGGGTCAGATATGATACAGCGCCCCTGGAGCAGGAGGGGTTAAGGGTCTTGCTCAAGGACCCAACAATGGCTGGCTTGACAGTGGTGGGGCTTGAACTCAGGTGTTTCTGGTCTTCAGATCAGCAACTCAGCACCTTAACCATTTGAGCCACCGCTGCCATAATAAGAGATTATGACTTTAATCTCATACTGCTATGACTTCATTTTCTTAATTTCAACTTTATTCTCGTAATTTCGACTTTATTCTCAAAATATTACCACTTTAATCTTATATTGTTATAACTTTATTTTTTGGTAATTCTAACTTTATTCTCAAAATATTACCACTTTAATCTCATATTGTTGCAACTTAATTCTCGTAATTTTAACTTTGTTCTCAAATAATTACCACTTTAATCTTGTAATTACAATTTAATTCTCAAAATATTATCACTTGAAACTCTTATTTCTGCGACTTTATCCTCGTAATTTTAACTTTATTCTCAAATTATTACCACTTTAATCTCGTTATTTTGATTTTATTCTCAAAACATGACCTTAATCTCATATTTCTACGACTTTATTCTCGTAATCTCGATTTCATTCTCAAAGTATGACAACTTTAATCTCGTAATCTTATTTTTTTTTTTAAGGACCGGGCACTAAAACTCCGTTTTACTAACCAACATCCACGTGTATCGAAATGTAGGACACCTTTGTGGATGCGCACAGTGCAAACCGCGCAGAAGAGGGCGTGAGCTGAGAGGAGGATAGGATCGCGCGAGACAAAGATGCTCAGCATCCTCACGTTCATCTCTCTCTCTCTCTCTCTCTCTCTCTCTCTCTCTCTCTCTCTCTCTCCGACACAATGCAGTGATGGGGCACGTCGCTTAAAGCGTTGCGGCATTTCAGGAGAAACAAAACTCACATTTTTTTTTTGCTTTTCTGTGGATGTAAAGGGAACGGAATAAACATGTAGGACAGAGGGACAGGGACAGTCACAGCCCTGCGGTTTTACTCAGAATGGAATGGACTGATGAATCAGGGCTTCCCAACTGGCCTGCAAACGAGAGGTAATGTGTTAGTTACAAAACGTTTCATCAACATTATATATAAACATCTGATATACTTACCTATATAAACAGCTTCATATATTATTTATTTATTTAAAAAAATCCTCTTTAGATTGAATTATTTAGGGATGTTTTATTGATCGACCTTATATCATGATGAAAACGAATGCATGACTGGTTATTTTTATTTAACAGCCCGTGTAGTTGTTTTATTTCCGGTCTGGATCATTTCCTGAACTATATCAATCGATCAACGCGCTTTATTGACTGATTTATTGATTGATTCGATTTTTATAAGCGTTGTAAAAGCAGCTGTTTGACCGGAGTGAGTCACGTGACACAGGAGACCGCGCTGACCCCCCCTTTCTCTCTCTCTCTCTCTCTCTCTCTCATTCTCTGACTCTCTCCCACCTGTCTCCTCTTCTTCTCTCTCCTCTCTCTCTTTCTAAACCCCCCCCTCTCTCTTTATCTCTCATTCTCTGACTCTCTCCCACCTGTCTCTCTTCTTCTCTCTCCTCTCTCTCTTTCTACCCCCCTCTCTCTTTATCTCTCATTCTCCGACTCTCTCTCACCTGTCTCTCTTCTTCTCTTTTCTCTCTCTCTCTCTCTCTCTCTCTCTCTCTCTCTCTCTCTCTCTCTCTCTCTCTCTCTCTCCCTCCCTTCCTCTCTCTGTCTCTCTTTCTGTCTCTCTCTCTTCTTCTTTGTTTCTCTCTCTCTTTTTTCTCTCTTCTCTCTCTCTGTTTTTTTAACACACTGCTCGGAAATGTGTGCTATTCCGTGTGTGGCTGCTAATTGCGGTCACCTGCCAGTGTTTTAACAACTGTGTGAGATAGATTAAGTTTACAGCTGTCTTTACATAGCAGCGTGGCTTCACACACACACACACACACACACACACACACACACACACACACACACACACTTTTAAAATATGTCCCCTTTTGTCCCCTGAGATTATTTTAACGATGAAAACCCAGCATGTCAGTGAGGATTTATTCTACAAAATAATCTACATTTTAAAGACGGTTCAGGACAGCAAACAGAGTAAATTAAATACTATCCAAACTGACACAATACAATAAACTGGAGTACAGTACAATAGTGCATACTACACCATACTACTAAACACAATACAATACAGTAAACACTGCAATACTACACCATAATTCTACATACTACACCATACTACTAAACAATACAGTAAACACTGCAATACTACACCATAATTCTACATACTACACCATACTACTAAACAATACAGTAAACACTGCAATACTACACCATAATTCTACATACTACACCATACTACTAAACAATACAGTAAACACTGCAATACTACACCATAATTCTACATACTACTACACCATACTACCAAAACAAAACAGTAAACACTGGCATACTACAAAACTACAAAACAGTCATAATTCTACACATACTACACCATACTACAAAACAAAACAGTAAACAAAACAAGTAAACACTGCAATACTACACCATAATTCTACATACTACACCATACTACCAAACAATACAGTAAACACTGCAATGCTACACCATAATTCTACATACTACACCATACTACTAAACAATACAGTAAACACTGCAATGCTACACCATAATTCTACATACTACACCATACTACTAAACAATACAGTAAACACTGCATAGCTACACATATACTAAACAATACAGTAAACACTGCAATGCTACACCATAATTCTACATACTACACCGTACTACTAAACAATACAGTAAACACTGCAATGCTACACCATAATTCTACATACTACACTATACTACTAAACAATAAACACTGCAATACTACACCATAATTTTACATACTACACCATACTACCAAGCAATAAAGTAAACGCTGCAATAGTACACCATAATTCTAGACTACACCATACTACTAAACAATACAGTGTGAAACACTGCAATACTACACTACAATACCACATACTACACCATACTAATGAACAATACTACAGACCAAACTATACTACTAACAATACAGTGTGAAACAGTACAAAACTACGTACTACACAATACTACTAAACAATAACACATACGACACTATACTACTAAACAATACAGTGTGAAACACTGTAACACTACACTACAATACTACACATCACACTACACTACAGTACAGTGTGAAACACTACAATAATGCATACTACACTATACTACTGAACAATACAGTGTAAAAATGCAGTACTACATACTACACTACACGTCTAAACAATAAAGTGTGAAACAGTACGATAGTACACTACGGTACTACATACTACACTACACTACTAAACAATAAGTAGTGTAAAACAGTACAATACTACATACTACACTCAGCACTTAAAACTAGCACAACTATTCCAGACTTTTTCCTCATTTAAAATGTTTGAGGTAAATTTTTTTCCCCTGCTGTGGCATAATTGGCTGATTAGATAATTACATGAATGTGTAAGTGTAAAGGTGTTCCAAATAAAGTGGTTGACATTCGTTTAGTCATTTATTGATAAATAAATGTAATTAAAATCACCCTTAAGACTGTAGTTGTAGCTAGGGTTATTTTAAAACCTCAAACAGTCATGGAGATAAAATTGTGGCTCTTTGAGAATGTTCAGATATTTTTCGTACCTAAATGCGGCAGTTTGAAGCATTTACCCCAACCCCCCACCCCCTAGACTACACACAAGGATCCTCTTTTTATCTTCTTCACACTTGTTTCCTAGGTCTTTCATTCAGAGTCAAATGTGGGCAAGTGTTGCTATTAAATGCTACCCCACTGGTTTCACACTGCTGTGTCACAATACAGGCCTCAATCTGTGATAATCAGCTGAACTGTTATGCATTTCTTTGGGCGCATTACTTAATTTCTTTTATAATTTAAATTGCTTTAAATAATTCACTTTAAACAATGATGATGATGATGATGATGATGATTGTAACAAACTCCACTGAGACGAGATGTATTTTGACAACCCAAAGTGCAGTTTATTGACAAGAATGTGACCAACATACATGAACTAAACTAGACTGACTTAACATGATTAGACTAACCATGAACACTATCACCAAGAACCTAGCATGCTCGGGACCTAGCCTGACCAAGAACCCAGCATGACCAAGAACTCAGCATAACTAAGAACCTAGCATGACCAAGAACCCAGCATGAACAAGAACCTAGCATGATCAAGAACCCAGCATGAACAAGAACCTAGCATGATCAAGAACCTAGCATGATCAAGAACTTAGCATGACCAGGAACCTAGCATGAACAAGGACTTAGCATGACCAAGAACCCAGCATGACCAAGAACCTAGCATGACCAAGAACTTAGCACAGAAAGCAACTACCCACAAACACACAAGGCTACAAGTGGGGTATATACACACAAGACTAAACCATGAACACCGTTAAACAATAAGAAACACATGACCAAACTAACCAATGACAACAAGAAACAAGGGCAAGGACGGAAGCACGTGACAGGAAGGCAAGAGGAACAAGGATCACATGACAGAGACCAACCAGGAAGTGAACAAAAGCATTAAATAAGAACTGACTTGGCTAGCTAGCATAGCGTAGCCTAGACATAAACAATAAACATAAATATTAACATGAACAAAACAACATGATACAGAAACATTAAACATAACAAAACAAGAACCCAAAAGCAGAAACTTAAAAAACAAGAACATTAAATATAGAAATTAAACATAAAAACATGACAGTAAAAACCCATAAATGTTACAATGATGACAAGAATTTTTTTTAATGCTTTTAATAGCATTCAGATGCTGACCTACATCATCTAGCCTACATTTCTTATTCAAATTCCCACCAACGTAAATGCCTTTATTTTGTCACATAAACTTTATCACAGCACAGTGAAATTCTTTTTTCCCACCTAAGTAAGTTTAAGGTCAAAGTGCAGGGTCAGTTATGATACAGGAAGTAGGAAGGGTTACGGGTCCCGCTCAAGGACCCAACAGTGGTTGAACTCGGGTCTTCCTGGTCTTCAGATCAGCAACTCAGCACCATAACCATTTGAGCCACCACTGCCCATTGTTATAAACTCACACGAAACTCAACCCTTTTTCTTTTCACCAAGTTTTTCTTACATTCTTGATACCCGGTGACTTTAGTTTGTAGGTTGTTACAAACAGACTGCATTTGTTGTATCACCATTCGCACCATCACAAAAAAAAACAATGACCCATGACTGCTTGATTGCATTGGCAGTCAGATGACCACTAGTAAAATTCATTAGATCTTGGAGACGTTATGTCATAAGAAAAAGTCTGTCATAAAAACAGATGTCTAATTCCTCATGTATGTAAAAAAAAAAATGCAATTCTTCTTCTTAATTCAATAAAATAGACATTTAGCCGGAGAAGAAGAGATAAATACAAGAATTCTTACTACAGTTTTTACCACTTTTTTAATTTTTGTGTTTTTAGCCTAACATAATAATCATACGCCTGTTAGAATTAAATAGAGGAAGAAAAACACCATTAATTTTCTGCTCGTTTGATAAATAATAAACTGAAAGTTTTTAGTTACACAGACGACCGTGTAAGCAAAAAAAAAAATTAGATTCTGATATTTTTAGATCAGATCCAGCTCTCATTCGTATGTGGAAATGAATCGGACATAAATCAGATACATGCATTAGTGTCTGCCATGTATTTAGACAGATCGGATTTTCACGTGTTAATGTGATTCGAACATTATTGAATAGGTGACGGTGGTGCATGACGTCAAGGTGGACACCAACAGCGATATTTATATAACTTAGAGCAACTGTGTATTTTGATATTTATTATTTTTCTTCACTTAAAATCTGTTTTGTCTTCAAAGATGCTACATTCGTCCAGGCTGCAACAACGAATCCCTTTTTTTATTCACTGCCTTTAAACAGCGTTGTTTTAAATACGATACAGAAGCAAAATACTAAATAATCATTTCGTCTTTGCCCATTGCGTCCAAAAATTATCGCACCGTTTTCCCTTCCTTTTCTGGTCGGTACGTCTACATTGGGTTGTTTTGCTGTGTATTGTGTGAATGCAGATATCGGATACGAGATGAAAGTGGGTCATCAAATAAAAAATTGGATATAGTCACAAAATTTATAGCATCATGGTACTCAAGAGGGTCCATCACATTATAAAGATGAAGTGGTAGCACAGTGTCCGAAGTGCTGGACTGCTAATTGGAAGATCAGGGTTCGATTCCCAGCACCACCAAATTAGCACTGTTGGGCTCCTAAACAAGGCCCTTAAAAGAGATAAATGTAATTGGCTCTGGAGAAGGGTGTGTACACATCCACAACCCAATCTATTCACACCCCCTCTGCTGTCTGGTGGACGACACAGAAGTGTGAATTCACGGACAAAAAGATTTGCAAATACCTTTTATCCATAAACTGTTAGACTTATAAATAGCCGCACCTTAAAATCTTGGCATAACATCCTGGAGTATGTACATTTACAGCTTTTGGTAGACGTCCTTATCCACAGCAACTTATCTATCCCAGCTGTCTCTGAAAGGGTGAAAGGCCCTGGACATGTTTTTGGGCTGTGGAATGAAACTGGAGAACCCGAAGTAAACCCACACAAGCACAGGCAGAACATGCAAACTCCACACAGAAAGTCCCCCTGCCTGGGAATCAAACCTGGGACCTTCTTGCTGTGAGGCAACCATGCTAACTACTAAACCACCGTTCTGCCTGAAATTTTAAGATTTGTAAATGCCTTTATTTTGTCACATATCTGTTTTACAGCCCAGTGAAATTTGTTTCTTCACATATCCCATCTTAGTAAGTTGGGGTCAGAGCGCGGGGTCAGCTATCATACAGCGCCCCTGGAGCAGGTTAAGGGTCCTAATGACTCAACAGTGGTTGGCTGGCAGAGGTGGGGCTTGAACCCAGGTCTTCCTGGTCTTCAGATCAACAACTCAGCGCCTTAACTATTTGAGCCACCACTTTCATTTTCCTATGTAATAAAGTATGTGAACCATTTTTGTCATCAAATTTTGTATTCGAAATATGGACATTATAGCCAATTTTAATGCTCAGTAAAATTAAATCAATTGTTCTCCAAAATTCAGAGATTAAGTAAGTGGTGGCCTTATGGTCAAGGTATTAGACTGTTACCAGAAAAGACTGGGATTCGATTTTCAGCAACCTCCAAGCCACCACTGTGGGCCTCTGAGCCAGACCCTTAACCCCCAATTGTATAAAAAAGAATTAAATGTAAGTCGCCTCTGTATAAGGGCGTCTGCTCCGAATAGTGTAAAATATAAGCAACTTCCTTTTTTTTTTTCCTTTTTTTTAATTTCTCCATCTCAGACAGAGATGATCACACTTCAGACGTGTTTTTTTTTTTCAGTCAGTGACGTTAGTGACAGTATTTTCTCACTTTTTTTTGTGTACATTAAAGATTACGTTAACATTCACTGGATTTGACATTCATTTATCCCATTTATTTGAATAAGCAGGGAAAGTGGTGGCTCATGATTAAGGTGTTGGACTACCAACCTGAAGATTGTGGGTTTGTTTCCCAGCTCCACCAAGCTACCACTGTTGCCCCCTGAGCAAAAAAAAAAAAAGATCAGTTGTATAAATGTGATAAATATATGTCGTTCTGGATAAGGGTGCCAAATTCTGTAAATCGAATCTAAAGGCTAACAGCATTTGCTCAGAGGTTCCAGCCACGGCATCTTAGTGGTCCCGGAGATCCAACACCTTAACCGCTCTTCCAGTTTCTGTTCATTTTTACACCCCTGCGTCTGACTGACTTGACACACATGTTCTTAATTCTCGTTTATAAATCATGCCGCCCTTTGATGGTCTTATTTATAGCGAAAAAACAACCCTGCGTCGTTTAGCCATTTGTCACATACATGAGCTCTCTCACACACACACACACACACACACACACACACCCTGATGATTGGCAGTGGTGGCTTAAATGGTTACGGCGCTAATTTGTCGACTGTAAGACCAGAAAGACCTGGGTTTAAACCCCACCACCACCAGTAAGTCACTGTTGGGTCCTTGAGCAGGACCCTTTAACCCTTCCTGCTCCAGGGGTGCTGTATATATATATATATAGCTATATATATATATATAGCTGACCCTGCGCTCTGGCCCCCACGTTTTAGGATGGGATATATAAAAAACCAAATTTCTAGAGTCAAATAAAGACAAATAAAGACATGTGCTGTGATTAACAGGGGACAGAAGTTATAGAGGACCACCCCTTCCCCCTTAGAGATAGTCTAAGGTTAGAATAAACGCTATTCTATTGAACAATTTATCGGTTTCTTTGTTTTTGTTTTTGTTTTTTGTTTTTTTTGTAAAACTACAGCGTGACTTGTTTAGATATTTGCTAAAACGGTAGCTAAATCCGTCACTGTTTTCTTTTCGTCACATCTTTGCTTACTGATTGGTGAAATAACTGTTAGTATAGATGTCTTTCTGTGTATGTGTGTGTTGCTAATCTGTTGGTATATGTTTTTAGGGAATGCAACGTCGACCAACAGGGCAACGTGTACAGGAACACGGGTCACATGACAGGTAAAAAAAAAAAAAATTAGTTTAAATAGACAATTAAATGTAGAAGCATTTCTATGTATTCTTTCGAAGGCTCCGTCCGAAAACGTATACTACTTAAGTATGTACTATATTTAAGTATGATACTTGATCGCACTTCCCGACTGTTATAAAGTATGTTCTATAAAGTATGCTTAGCGGTAGTATTAATAAAATTCAGGCGTACTACATCCGCCATGTTGATATTGGCACGTGACATATGATGTCACAGGAGGACGAATTTAAAGTTGCGTTATGTTTCATTATGTTGCCGCCAGCACTTGGAGACAATAAGCCAGTTGCTTAGTGATATCTTGTCTTCTAGATGTCCATCGGGACATAACCACGGAAACTTTGCTGCAGTAATGGGTAACCTACTGGTTTATCTGGTCAGAGCAGAACTGACCCCCCGACTGAACCTGGTTTCTCCAAAGGTTTTTTTTCTCTGTTCTGTCACGATGGAGTTTTGGTTCCTTGCCGCTGTCGCCTCTGGCTTGCGTAGTTGGGGACTCTTAATTTATAGATATCAATCAAATGGAGTGTTTTAGTGAGTGTTTAATCTGATGTATTTCTGTAAAGCTGCTTTGAAACAATCTTAAGTGTTAAACGCGCTATAGAACAATGTTTTTATCCTAAAGAATTAAAAAACAAAGCACTTAAAAAGTGCCACCAGTTTCGCGTACTGCGAATCGTCTCTTGACCCAGTATTATGGGATAGTGAAGTGTACATCATATGTGTACTTCAAAATCCAGGCGACAGTAGATGATCATCCAGGAACATTTTGTGCACTGTAATTCACATACTAGCGATTCGGACATACTACTCGTTTCGCGTACTCAGTTTCTCCTACTATATAGTATGGAAGTATGCGATTTCGGATGGAGCCAATGTGATTATTTACACTTTTGAACAACTTTTAATAAAAAAGTTAAATGAGAAATGTCTTATTACACAAAGAAGTTTTCTAGTATGTATGAGAGAATGTTATGTTTAGAAGTGAAAACGATCACATTTTCTTTACATTTTTTCTTTAGATTATCTGACTGATGATGCAGAGAAAGCACCACCGCTTCAAGCTCACACGCTGAGGGAGTTCGAACAGGTGAGCCTCGTAAATATTTGAGTAATAAGGGAAATATTCCAATTAAAATGAAACCATGATGGCACAAATAATAGATGATTTACTTGTTTACCACAATATAACTTTTTTGAAGAAGCAGTTTGCATCCCTGTTTCACGATGAATTATAAAAAATCTTGAAAACTATAAATGAATGAATGCATTCTATAACAATGCAGAAAAAACAGCGTGTAATACATTTAGATAATTTGTCAGAGTTATAATATGTTTTGGTTATTTATATCTATATAAAGAAACTACTGAGGAGTTTAACAAGTAGGATTTGCAACCCTTTGCACTAAATCTGATCACTGGTGAAGAGAAAATAAAATAAAATAAAATGAAATGAAATTTGGGACCTGTCCAGGGTGTCCCCCTCCTGTCTTTCGCCCTTGCAGAGGCGGCTGGGATAGACTCCAGCAGATCCCCGTGACCCCGAATGAATGCATGAATGAAATATTGGGGTTGGTTGCTGACACCCTGTGGTTGAGTCTGGCAATGCATTTCATTTTAATGTACAAGAGAGTTATGTTATTCATTATATTATTACATTATGTAGTAAAAATCTTCATTTTTATGTTTGTCTGGATATTAAAAAGGTAATAATCAGCGAAATAACATACCTGGATGCTCTTTAAAATATAATCCCTAAACCCTTTTTCTGTATAAACCTAAATAACTCAAATCTGCTACAATTATCTAAATATCTTAGCTAGATTTTTAAGATAAGACAAGACAGGATAAGATAAAAATAAGAAGATATAAGATAAGGACAAGGTAAGATAGGATAAGACAACATAAGATACGACAAGACAATATAAGATTCAACAAGAAGGACAAGATAAGATAAGACAAGATAAAGTAAATCAAAGACAGGATAAGACAAGACAAGATAAAATAAATCAAAGACAGGATAAGACAAGATAAGACAAGATAAAATAAATCAAAGACAGGATAAGACAAGACAATATAAGATAAGACAGGACAAAATAATACAAGAAAGATAAGATAAGACAAAACATGATACAATAAGACAAGATGAGTTAAAACTAGTAAGAAACAACAAGACATGATAAGACAAGCGAAGATAAGATAAAACAAAAAATATAACACATGATAAGATTATACAAGACAATATAGTCCTTTATTCGTCCCACAGTGGGGAAATTTGGATCTCGGTTATTGGCATGGCGCGCCCTAGCTTTCAGCAGACTCAGCAGAAAACTGAATTCCTAAATAAATTAAAAGACTATTTTTACATTAAAGCAGCTAGAGGTTTCCTTCAATATCCACAAATAATCAATGACTCGCTTAGCGATTATTATTATTTTCTTTAACTTTGTTAACCCTGTCACACTTTCCTTCCCTCTTTAACTCCTTCCTTCGTTTCACTCCTGTCTCTCACCAAATGCTTACACCTCTTTTACGCCCGAAACGATGACACACCAATTCTAACCCATAACCCTGAAAAATTGCTTAATATATCAAAATCTACCATTTTTACAATAAATTCGGGTGGATGGGGTGAGTTGATAAATAGAAGACATGCTGATATTGTTCCACCAACTAGACCATATGATGTCATTTTCTCCATGGTGCTGAGACTTGGCCCAACCCTGATCAATTATTTAGAGCCTGGTACACAGGAACAGACTGGATGATGTCATTGCTGAATAGCTGGTTTTGTGTACAGCTTGTCTTTTATAGCTTTTGTACAGTTTTAACAATATATATTATAGGAAAAAAAGACATAAGGACTGGTTCTTGAAGCTGATTGGTCATATCTACAATCAAGAGACTAAGAATATATATTAGAAAGGGGAAATATTACAATGTTATATGTAGATACGACAATATGTTTTATTTTATGTACCATATAAGATAGTTTCCTTTTTAGTTCAGTTTAATAGTTTAGAGACTAGAAATAAAAGCATATTATTTTAGAAGAATTAAACAGTAGAATTAAATAGATTTCCAAGACCCCCGTGACACCATGTCGTGCAAAAAGAGTTGGGATTTCCAGTAGGGGGCTGAAAAATGGAGAAATAGAGGATCATTTATCTCCACCGCAAATTTACTAGTTTACTTTAGATAGCTGAGGGAAAAATTCATCCCGGGGGTCACAGTTTTTGTAGTGTTTCTAAACGATCGAATCTTGTACGCAGGATTGTTTAACTATTTTGGAAGATTTTGTCCCTTGAAGTCTACGGGATGTTGTAGTAGATGGAGACGGTGACAAAGACGATAATGCAAATGAACTTTAAAAAAAAATAACAACGAACAAACCTAAGGACAGTGGGAAGTGGTGGCGCAGTGGTTAAGTTGTTGGACTATTAACTTGAGGACCCGGGTTCGATTCCCAGCTCCACCAAGCCACCACTGCTGGGCCTCTGAGCCTTAACCCCCAATTGCAGTTGTACAAGGATTGTACGTCTGCCAAATGCTGCAAATGTAAATGTAAGGAAACAAAAGGAACTAGCTTAAGATTCTAGCATTAGCGCTAGCATTAGCTATAGCGCGGGAGCTACCAAAGTCCAGACAGGAGCAACGATTACAATGCCGTTCAGATGGAAAAACAGGGTTATATATAGACAAACTAATTGGGGAAAAGAAAGAAACACCTGGACACAATGAGGAAACAATCAACCAATGACAAGACCAAGAAGATTGATAAAAACTAATCACATGACAAAGACAGAAATCACATGACTAACAAAAATACAGAAGCCCCAGGGTGCCCTCTGGTGGCCTAGTGGATTAACACTCTATGCACTTCTTACAGTTTTTTTTTTTCTTGCCACAAGCCTTAGTGATTTTAAATGTTGCAATCCGATTGGCTCTGGTATCCAATAAAAAATTGTCAGACTACTAACATATTATTATTATTATTATTATTATTATTATGTTTGAAAGAGAAAAGTGAATAGACCATTTATGGAAAAACGTCTTTAACAGATGATCGTTTATAATACAAATTACCCTTGTATAATAAAGTATTTTCTATAGGAAGATCTTATTTTAGAATACTGTGGTATATTACCGTATTTACTACATCGTACTATAGTACACTACAGTAATAACTATAGTACGTTGATAAACTGTAGTAAATACTGTAGCATACTTCACACATCACTAGAAGACTGTGGTTTATATGGTATATATAGTATTCACTAAAGTGTTTAAGAGGCAGGTCCTGGTTTGTGGGGAAGTGGTGGCTCATGGTTAAGGTGTTGGACTACCAACCCGAAGACTGTAGGTTTAATTCCCAGCTCCACCAAGGCACCACCGCTGGGCCGCTGAGCAAGGCCCTTAACCCCCAGTTGTATAAATGTAAGTCTGCCAAATACTGTAAATGTTGGTACCAGAAAGACCAGGGTTTGATTCCCAGCATCAGCAAGCCACCATTGTGGGCCGCTGAGCAAGGCCCTTAACCCCCATATATAAGGGCGTCTGCCAAATGTAAAGTATTTAGTTTATCTAGTATTTACACTTCGCTGTACTATCGTAAGACCTGTAGGGTGGAACAGTGTGTCTATTTCTAACAGACAGCGATGTCGAATCACCAATTCGGCAAAGCTAAACAACGCAGCGACAAAAATAAGCAATAAAAAAGAACAGTTTGTTAACATTTTGTTTGTTTGTGTGTTGCATTGATCCACTTTTCGCTCTGATTTGTGCTGTGAAAGTTCTCACACATCGGGTATAATAGAACTGTAGAAAATTGACTAGAGTCATTAATGGTTATTTGTTTATTTTACTATAGTAGAGTTAATATAACAATTGTAGCGGAATTACCACAATCCATTACAACATCAACGCAATTTACTGTAGTAAGGTTCAACAACACTACAGTATTTACCACAGTAAAATAGTAAAGTTACTCTACAATTTTTGCATAATTGAAGGACCTGTTTATGAGAAATAGTTAACAGATTGCAACCAAAGTTGGAAGTCTTGCTAGCATCTCGCTCACGTTTACACCAAAAAACATCAATAGGAACTTCAACTTAATTAAAAAAAAACAAAACAAGTTATAGGATTTGCACAGTGTAATGATATCATTATGTTCGGTACAGGATTGAAGGCCCCATGTGTCTGTGGAGGCTTTTATCTCAGTCTGGTGTTTTACGCTTAGGGAATATCACCCGACGCCGCTGATGCTGTCTGCTGAAAATGGCTCCATTAGTCGCTCAATGAACTCAAGTTACCATGCAGACATGCTCCTCCAGGATCAATGATTACCAGTTAGGGATTGATCCTCCAGGATCTTCCAGCTGTGGCCCCCCATTCAGAAGATGTAAGAGGAGAAGAAGAAGCACTTGTATGTTCATTATGATTTCTGTTGGTTAACGTTATTTGTCCAGGATATCTAAAGCTTTTTCAGTCTCATACCACCAGCTGTACTGAATGCTGTGGGTTTTAAACAAGATTTTATGCTTTAGAGAGCCTTACAGTCATTAATAAACACTCCCCACCCAGCAGATGAGTTAAATAGTGTCTCTTGATTTGTCTGGACTCCGCTTTTTTTATAGTTCAGGAATATTTTAGTAGATTAGTACCCAAATCTTTTAAAGCACTTTGGTGGCATCACTACTAATATGGAAGAAACAGAAGGAAAAGGAAAACAGTCAATTTGGCAGCCATTTTTATTGAATTACTTATTGGATTAATGCTCTTTTCTAAAATGTTTTTTTAATAATAATAAATTAAATAAATAGTTTATCGGATTGTAAACAAAATGTCAAAAGAGAGAGAATCTTTGATCACTGGCTTTGGTGTAATTTTAGCACGCTTCATAAACCGCACTACTTCCTATTTTCTCTGTTTTACTGTATCTCTCTCTCTATCTCTGTATCTCTCTCTCTCTTTCTCGGGTGATCAATTTACATATTGCTGGTGCCTGTGATCTTGTAGGTCAGTCCTTCAGCTAGGAACAGATTCCTGGGATACCTCCCCCTGAGTAAAAACAGCACCAGTCCTCCCCTCCCTGCCCCAGAGCACATGAGCATCTCATAATGGACACAGCTCTGAGACTGTGGGCCTTTTCGCTGGCCCTCTAGCAACCTTCTTTTATTTGTGTGTGTGTGTGTGTGGTGTGTTTGGGTATTTTTTTTTTTTAATCAAATGTGTGTTTGCGTACGGAGTCAATATGGGGCTCTAAAGTACGGCCGTGTGGTAGATTAATTACCCGTACAGTCATTTTTACTGTATTTAGTGAGTACGGCAATGTCGTCGAGCTGAGAGTGACGGGGGGCGCGCAATGCCCCCCGGAGGTGAATACACACACACCGGACATGTCTAACAGTTACCGCACTCTCTCACAGCACCTCAATGACCTGAAGAAGGAGAACTTCAGCCTCAAGCTGCGCATCTACTTCCTGGAAGAAAGGATCCAGCAGAAGTACGAGAACAACACCGATGATGTCTACCGAACGGTGAGTGGCCGAACGTTGGATGTGGGAATTATTTGTGGTAGTGGTTTGGTTTACAGCATAGATTTATTTCCTGCATGGTTTTATTTATCTGGATAGATTCAGAGATCAGAGATAATGCATTTTTATGTCAATGTCTGAGTCACTAAAGGTCTTCTGCAAAACATTAAGATGAAAAATGTGATAATGTTATCTACCGCTCATCTTTAAAAGCATTAGTCTGCAATATTTACCCTTTATGACCTGTTTTGGACCACCAAACCAGCAAGAGTTCTTAGTTCTGCCAGTTTAAGGCTGTTAATGGTTCTGGGAACCAGACTAAAGTCTAGAGATGATCGAGCATTTGCCACAGCTGTTCTTAGACCGGTGTTGCCAGATTGGATTGAAGATCTCCAGCCCAACCGCAGCGTAAACCTTGCCAATAGAAAAAAAATACCAGCCTAAAATGTGTAATGTTGAACTGGAAATATCCAGTATGTAAACAGGTTAAACTGCACTAGATTATTGACATGTCAGTACACATAATATTCTATTGTAAATTCTGATTTAATTGAAGAATTATTAAAAATCACTTGTAGTTAAAAATAAACCAGGTGTATCAACCCGGCCAATGCATTTATTTCTGCTAGGACGTGATTAAAAGAAGTCCAATTAGGCAGAAACCTACCCAATCTGGCAACACTGTCCGGGACTTCGGAATAGTCTAATCATTTATAATCAATCATTTTAAATAGATCTGGCATAGGGTTCATGATCTGTAATTGTTTTGCTTTATTTTCTAATCTACAGTAAGAACAAGCTTTATAACTGATAACATAAAGCATAAGTCATTACACATTATAAGGAAGTAAGGATCATTTAACAGCCATAAAAGTTTGTCATTGTTTGTCCTTGTAATGAGACACAGTGCAGGCAGAATGTACGGATGTGGCAATTCATTCGGCATTTTATCTAACTAAGCAGTTGAGAGTTTTGTGCTTTGCTTAAGCGGCCCAGCAATAACATCAGCAAAAACATCAGACCAACACCGGGCTTCCACTTCCCCACACTGACATTGAACATTCCTCTTCATCTGTCTGAGGCTTCAGCGAGTGTTAGAGCGGTTATATCACACCCCAAAGGGTCACATTACAGAAATGCTCTCGGAAACATTGGTTTGTTAAATAAAATGTTCTCTGTCGGATTATTAAATTCGCTTTATATATATATATAAATGTTCTTCTCTACTTGCGTGGTTTTACTCCAGATATTCCGGTTTCCCACACTCCAAAACATGTATGTTAGGTTGACTGGTAATTCTAACTTAGAAAAGTGTTTGTGTGTTTGTGTGTGTGTGTGTGTGTGTGTGTGTGTGGGTGTGCGTTTGGTTGTTTGTCTGTATTTGTGGCCCTGTAATGAACTGGTGATCTGTCCAGAGTGACCCCTGCCTTTCACCCAATGACAGCTCGGATAGACTCCAGCAGATTCCTATCACGCTGATAAGGAATAAGCATGAATAGACGATGGATGGATGGATGGATGGATGGATGGATGGATGGATGGATGGATAATTTATTATAATTAAATACTATTTTAAACAGTGCAAAATCTTTGTGAGATTTCACAATCTAACTTTCATTCATTTTGTATTACTATGTGCATTTATTACACTCACCCACATAATTGAATGTAAAAAGTGTGTTTCGGTTGAGTGTGGTATAATATATGGTATCACACTTTGTTGAGAAACGTAATGTTTTAATATAATCTGTTGGTAACAGTTCATTTTAACTCGAACTGATCATGTTTTCAATTTTTTAGTGAAAAATAACATTTCTTTATGTTGAAATGTGTTAAAATCTACATGTACATAGGGGGAAAATCGAATTTTCTAGATAGTAGCGATGATGTCATATTTCCAGCAACTCGATCGAACCCTGACAACCACAGTGTTTCCTGGACACTTATTCGTACATCAGCTAGTACACAATGTACTGACAGCTGTTCAAGCCTAAAAATAGTAAAACTATTGGCACCATCTAGCTCCGCTTGGTTAGAAACGGTTGTACTGAAGTTTATAATATAATATAGACGTTCAATGCAATTTAATCATGTTTTGTGCATGAAATATCCAATGGTTGTGGGTGTTTATTTATAAACATTTATCACATGATATGATATCAGAAGTTATTTAAAACCCAGGAATTGCTTTCTGCTGTAATACCTCAAGCATCCTCAGCTTTTGCCTTTCCGATTGTAATGTTAGAAAATCTCCTGTATGATGTATTGTATTGTATAATATTGCATCCCCTACAAATTTCCTGAAAATGCTTATCTGAAATCAGTGAACGCTTCAGGGTTTAATAGGGAAAAATACTTATTTCTAAGCATGCTGTTGAAAGTATATTATATTATATTATATTATATTATATTATATATATATATTTTATTTTATTTTTATTTTATTTTATTATACCAGGCCCAGGCCTTCCCAACCATAGAAGGGTGGGCAGACAGATATCCCAGGTGGGCAATTTTTGGGGATGGGGTTGAGGAGTCATATTATATTAAGTCAATATAAGTTCAAGTTCAAGGAGCTTTATTGTCATTTCAGCCATATATAGCAGATGCAGCACACAGTGAGATGAAATATCGTTTCTCCAGGACCCCCTGGTGCTACACAAAACACAGAATTACACAAAACAACAAAGAGCCACTAAACAGGATAGACATAAAGTGCATGTGTGCAACCTGGTGCAGAAACAGACAATAATAAACAATACAGACATTACAAGGACAGTGCAAAGAAGACAATGAAGAACAGAACAGAACGCAATAGCGCCAACCATATTGTAAGATGAGGTAGACACGAAAGCACAAATGTGTTTTTAAATTGTTAAACAAAGGCTTATTTTCAACATTCAGAATGTTTTTTCTCTTTAATCTTTTAAGTCTAGTTGAATTTGTGAAACTAATTGATGGGTGGATGGATGGATGGGTAACTGCGTGACTGTCTGTGTAATCTGTGACAGACCGGCAAACAGCCTCGCCTCACGAGTATAAATAAATTGTGCCGTTACTTACTTGCATTTTGATTGGTCGGGGCTTTCTACACCCCTTCTTTAAACTTTTCAACATAGAGCCCACCCCAGACTGCTTGTATTAAATTACAAATCGTACAAAAGAAAATAAAAATGTTTTTGTATACCGCAGTCTTTACCAAATTTTGATGGGGTGGGCAAGACAGACATTTGGGTGGGCCTTTGCCTAAAGGCGGCCCTGTATTATAGACTTTTATTAAAACCCTAGAGAATTATATTCACTTGTGGGAAAAATCACTTTTGATGGTCCCTTTAAATAAAAGCTAACGAATGTGGAACATTTTAGAGTGTGCTACATTTGGCAAATAAGATTAGCACACACCAGAGTGTTTTAGCTGTATGGAAGTATTCATTCGTTTGCGACACTTTTCTATATTATTTTTTTATTTGTAACATACATATTCTTACATGAGTAACTTCAGCGATGTCCAATCTTGGTCCTGGAGGGCTGGTGTCCTGCAAAGTTCAGCTCTAACTTGGCTTAACACGCCTACCTGTAAGTTTCAAGTATACCTCGCAAGATCTTATTTAGTTGGTTCAGGTGTGTTTGAGTAGGATTGGAGCTAAACTCTGCAGGACACCCCAACCCTCCAGGATCGAATTTGGACACCATGCAGTGAAATGCTTTCTACAACTGTCCAACAAGTACGGATTAATGTGACCCAGTGTAATTGTCACTAAAGTATTCATGTGCTGGAAGAAGTGGGGTGTAGTGGGGTAAGTTGGTATGCTTTGGTAATCCGGGTTCAATTACCGGCTCTGGTCTTTTTCAGTCCCACCTCTCTCTCTCTCTGTCTCTCTGTTTGCCCCATTTCATCCCCCTGTGGTTAAGATGTTTGACTACCAACCTGAAGATTGTGGGTTTGATTTCCAGCTCCACCAAGCTAAAGCCCCTAAGCAAGGCCCTAATCGCTCAGTTAAATAAGTTGCTCTGGATAAGGGCATCTGCCAAATGCTGTAAATGTGTGTTGTGTTTAGTGTCAGAGTGGAGATGTGTTGTTATGTCCTATAAAATAAGGAGGCTCCCTTTCTAGGTGGCCTACTTTCAAATCGAGCACTAATACCATATACCATACCATGATAATATTGTTTTATTTTTAAAGTTTACCTTCAAGCAATCAGTCCGTTATCCATGCTCTGGACACCATCCTGGCGTCCACCTCGTGATAGTCAGGGCAGGGTGACTCTAATATGCAGCTGTTGTCTGTGTATCTGTGTTTCCCTGTACACAGTTCTAACATTCATAACCTATTGACAGATAAGCCAATTATCAGACCAAGCTGTACATGACAGAAATTCATGACATCTGTATCATCCATCATAAAGCCTCACCAGATCCCAGTACATCTGCTATAATCCCTGTAAAGAGCACCTGTCCTTTTCTTATTGTTGACGTCCTCTTGTCCTTTCGTTTGTATAGAAATGGCGCTGATTTTAATGCACATAGCAAATCAAGTAAAATGATAGTAAGATCCCATACGTACAGTGTGTGTATGTGTGTATCAGGATTGATGATTTGTGTTATTGAATATGTATGGCTCTGCTTTTGACCCCTGATCCCCCAGCTAGTAATCACAGGCTCTCGTTTCACCATCCAGAAGTGTTTGCTTAAAATGAGCTCTGTCTCCATGGGCAGACGGACATAAACAGCAGTGTGTGTGTGAGTGTGTGGGCGTGAGTGAGTGTGTGTGGCTTTAATTTGATATTAGAGAGAGGGAGAGGTTCAGAGGGGGGGCACATTAAATCTTATGAATATTGGCTGGTGTAGTGGGGTAAGTTGTTGCGCCTTGGTAACGCGGGTTCGATTCCCGGTTCTGGTCCTTTTTGTTCCCACCTCTCTCTCTTTTACATCTTTCCTCCATTTCATCCCTCTGTCCTATCAAAAGACGCAAAAAATGCCACAAAAAATATCTTTAAAAGAACGATAAAGAGCAGAAAATAAAGTCTTGCATTAAGACGATATCTTTGTACAAAAACTTATGGTCCGAATATATATTAGCGGCTAATACAGTGTGTTTGCTTAGTTTTTTCTTTCAGAAACATACCGCAAACATGGCCTAGCTTGTAAAAAAATGATAAAATAAATAAAAAAGGTAATCTTGTTTGTCTGGGAAGGGACGTTAGCTGGATTTTCTTAATCAAATCTTTTTTTTTTTTTTAGGTTAGGTTTTGGGCTAGATTTGGGAAAATTATATAATACTACGTTTAGAGCGTTTTGTGAGATATGTATTATAATCTGTGTGTGTGTGTGTGTGTGTGTGTGTGTGTGTGTTTTGGGGGACCAGAAACAAGAATATCTAATAGATTGTACGGAGGTCTTTTTTAAAAAAATTAAAAATGGGTAAAAGTGCTGAAATGTTTCCTGAGCTTAACATAAAGGGTTACATTTAATATGGAAATCTACTTATGTCTTACACAGATAATTAAACAAGTGTGTGTGTGTGTGTGTGTGTGGCAACTTGCGTGTGAATGAGTGGGTGTGAATATGTACACAGGAATGAATGTGTATCGCTGCCAGAGTTTTCCTAAAGGTTAACCGCAGTAAACGCCATCGACCCAAGACTTTTGCCCTTCTGCCCATATACCCTCTCCTCTCACATTACACCCCTCGCTGCCAGCTGACCTTGTGTTTCCTAACGTTCTGTTCACTTTTTACACTTTTTTTATTTACTGGTTTCAAGTTTCCTTCTAAATTGTTTGTTTCTGTACAAGAACACACCTACATTACCCTAGCTGTTAAAAAATGACTACATACATGTGTGAGTGTGAGTGTGTGTGTGTGTGTGTGTGTGTGTGTGTTTACAGCAGGTA
Organism: Bagarius yarrelli; assembly: GCA_005784505.1. Taxonomy (NCBI): domain Eukaryota; kingdom Metazoa; phylum Chordata; class Actinopteri; order Siluriformes; family Sisoridae; genus Bagarius; species Bagarius yarrelli. The sequence goes on from VCAZ01000081.1 coordinate 1,603,551, forward strand.
AACGGACAGCAGCTGTCGAAGTCCAGTTCCAGCAGCACATTTCTCTGTTCTAAATATAACCTCAGCTTAATAACAAGCCTTAGCTAAGCACACCATATTCGTTTATAGACACACACACACACACACACACACACACACTCACAAAACTATATTATCGAAATACTGTATATAAATACATGTAAACACTTATATACGTGATTGTATGTGGACGATTCTATGATTGTAGATGCAATTGGTGCCCCCAGATGCAATTCGGGGTCACAGGGATCTGCTGGAGTCTATCCCAGCCAGGCAGGAGGGATTTTATTAGCGCCGTGTGCGCCTAGCATTTATGTTAGCAAGTAAACTTTTGGGGTAAAAAAAAAAAAAAAAGGTTTTACCAAGATGCATGTTTTCTGCATGTTACCTAATTTGTCTGAAACAGAATCTACAATCAATACTACAAATCTGGTCCAAAGTAGGTTTTTTCCCCTAACTTTCTGCCGAATGTATCCCCAATTATATAATCACCCATATATTAAGACTACCAGTAAACAAACCAAACAAAAGCTAAACTAGATTAAAAAAAATATGATATTTTATATACAAACTCATATGGAGCATTTATGAGGTGTTACCTGCACATCTACTTCATGCAACTGTCTAATCAGCTAATTAGTCTAATCAGGCAGCGGTGCAGAGCATAAAATTACACAGAAATGCACCAGCTGTGACCTGTCCAGGGTGTCCCCCTCCTGCCTTTTGCCCTTTCGGAGACGGCTAGGATAGTCTCCAGCAGATCCCCGTGACCCCAAATTACAGAGGCGCTGCGGAAGAAACAGGTGGCAGAGCTGGAAGTGGCAGAGCTGAAGATGTTGAGGTTTTCTTTGGGAGGGACGAGATTGGACCGGATCAGGAACGAGTTCATCAGAGGGACGGCTCATGTTAGATGTTTTGGGGAGAAAGTCAGAAAAGACAGATTGAGGTGGTTTGGACATGTACAGAGGAGGGATAGTGAATATATTGGTAGGATGATGTTAGAAATGAAGCTACCAGGCAGAAGACAAAGAGAAAAACTAAAGAGGAGGTATAGGGATGTGATAAGCGAGGACATGAAGTTAGTGCGTGTGAGTGAAGAGGATGTAAAGGATAAGGTTAGGTGGAGACAGATGATTCGCTGTGGGGAACAGCTAAAAGGAGAAGCAGAAGATGAATGAATAAATGCACCAGCTGGACCAGACTGGAGACATGCAGATATGTTAAACTCAGACGGGTGCGTTTATTGACAGCAATGACTGGTAGCAAGAATAACGGGTTAAGCAGACAGATACAGGATATCAGGAACCAGGGGATATGGCAGGAATAAAGGAAATGACATAAACCAGACCAGGAACTGATGGAACCAGGAACTGATGGTGTCGACGTCGGAAATCTGAATGCAGGAAGCAGGTAGAGAGAAGCGGTGATACCAGAAACTAGGCGAAGGAACTTGGAGAACATACAAGAGTGAGACTAGGACATAAACAAATACGATCAGACAGTGACTAAACGTTAAGGTGTTAAGGTGACTACCAATCCGAAGACTGTGGGTTCGATTCCCAGCTCCACCAAGCCACTACCGCTGAGCCCCTTAGCAAGGCCCTTAACCTGTCACTCTGAATAAGGGTGTCCGCCAAATGCCCTAAATGTAAGCATGCTCTTGTATAGGGAAATGAGTGAGAGTGCAGATGAAAGTAATTAGTGGTGGAGGATTAAATGGTGTGTGTGTGTGTGTGTGTGTGTGTGTTACCATGACAACAGCAGCTTTAGGTAATTTTTATATCAGCCACCAAAATTGGTCATATTGTTTTTTTTGAACATGTAACAATCATGTGACATTAATTAATTGATTGATTGATTGATTGATTTGATTGATTGATTGATTAATAGTGGAAAAATTAAGGAACATTCGCTATAAATTAGTGTAAATTTGTGAGTTTAAGTAGAAACCAAAATGTGCTAATCACATACTGTTATCTAGAAATTTAAAAGATAATCATGCAGCCTAACAAACGTAACCAAGTCCTCATACACCCAAAAACAATAACGTTAAAACCTTATTAATGGATTAAGATAAATCTAACAACAAAAAGGAATAAATAAGACAAGACAACTGGAGTAAACTATATGATCACACTTATTGTGTTGTGCTTAAAAACATATCATTAAAAGTATATTATAAATCAAATGTCTGTAAGCTAATGATCTCCGACACTGGCTGTGGAAACCGCTCGAACCTTCTGTTTCTGCACTTCCTGCATGCCTTCCATCATGAAAAGTCATTAGGGCAGAAAGCGTGCGCTCAGCAAGGCTTCCAGTTTCTCATCTGGAGTGTGAAAATCTCTCAGGGTTTCAATCCTAATCACACCTCACAAATCTCACCAGCCTTACAGCGCTGATTTCTCCTTGTTAACCTACACCACGAGTACATTTTCAAAGAAAAACAGGTCATTTGTTGTCTTGTGTGTAAAAAAAAACAGCTTCTATGCATGAGTCGAAGTCTGTACGTTTACATTTACAGCATTTTGGCAGACGTCCTTATCCACAGCGACTTACATTTATCTCTTTATACAACTAAGCAATTAGGGGTTAAGGGTCTTTCTCAGGGACCCACATTGGTGTCTTGACGAACCCCGGTCTTTCTGGTACAGTGTGTCATTACCTGAAATGATCATGATCCAGTGAAACTTGTGTAGTGTGTAATGAATAATGGTTTGGTTTATTTAGAATAGTATAGATTAAGACTTACTTGAACTAAGGATGAAATTGACATCTCGGTGTGGTGCACAGACGTCTGGAAATAACAAGCACGTAGCATCATGTGCTATTCGCGCCTGCTTTCTACATTTAATGTAGTTAAGCGCACAGAAGACACGATATGTCAACAGGTCCTTACTGCCACGTCTGTTTTTTTGTGATGTCACTTGTGTTGCGATTCTTACATTTTGGATTGGATTGGACTTGACCTGACCTGACCTGACCTGACCTGACCTGACCTGACCTGACCTGACCTGACTTGACTTGACTTGACTTGACTTGACTGGATTGGATTGGACCTGACCTGACCTGACCTGACCTGACCTGACCTGACCTGACCTGACCTGACTTGACTTGAATTGAATTGAATTGAATTGACTGGATTGGATTGGATTGGATTGGACTTGACCTGACCTGACCTGACCTGACCTGACCTGACCTGACCTGACCTTGACTTGACTTGACTTGACTTGACTTGACTGGATTGGATTGGATTGGATTGGATTGGATTGGATTGGATTGGACCTGACCTGACCTGACCTGACCTGACCTGACCTGACCTGACCTGACCTGACTTGACTTGACTTGACTTGACTTGACTGGATTGGATTGGATTGGATTGGATTGGATTGGATTGGACTTGACCTGACCTGACCTGACCTGACCTGACTTGACTTGACTTGACTTGAACTTGACTTGAATTGAATTGAATTGAATTGAATTGAATTGAATTGAATTGAATGGATTGGATTGGATTGGACCTGGACCTGACTTGACTTGACTTGACTTGAATTGACTGGATTGGATTGGATTGGATTGGATTGGATTGGATTGGACTTGACTTGACTTGACTTGACTTGACCTGACCTGACCTGACCGGACCGGACCGGACCGGACCGGACCGGACCGGACCTCACCTCACCTGACCTGACCTGACCGGATCGGATCGGATCGGATTGGACCTTGGACCTGACCTGACCTGACCTGACCTGACCTGACCTGACCTTGACTTGACTTGACTTATATTGACTTATATTGACTTGATTGGATTGGGGCCTGGACCTGACCTGACCTGACCTGACCAGATCGGATCGGATCGGATTGGACCTGACCTGACCTGACCTGACCTGACCTGACCTGACTTGACTTGACTTATATTGACTTGATTGGATTGGATTGAATTGGACCTGACCTGACCTGACCTGACCTGACTTGACTTGACTTGACTTGACTTGACTTGACTTGACTTGACTTGGATTGATTGGATTGGATTGGATTGGACTTGACCTAACCTGACCTGACCTGACCTGACCTGACCTGACCTGACCTGACTTGACTTGACTTGACTTGAATTGACTTGATTGGATTGGATTGGATTGGATTGGATTGGACCTGACCTGACCTGACCTGACCTGACTTGACTTGACTTGACTTACTTAACTTGATTGGATTGGAGATTGGATTGGATTGGATTGGATTGGACTTGACTTGACCTGACCTGACCTGACCTGACCTGATTTGACTTGACTTGACTTGACTGGATTAGATTGGATTGGATTGGATTGGATTTGACCTGACCTGACCTGACCTGACCTGACCTGACCTGACCTTGACTTGACTTGACTTGACTTGACTTGACTTGAATTGAATTGAATTGAATTGAATTGAATTGAATTGAATTGAATTGAATTGAATGGATTGGATTGGACCTGACGTGACTTGAATTGACTGGATTGGATTGGATTGGATTGGACTTGGGACCTGACCTGACCTGACCTGACCTGACCTGACCTGACCTGACCTGACCGGACCGGATTGGACCTGACCTGACCTGACCTGACCTGACCTGACCGGATCAGATTGGATTGGATTGACCTGACCTGACCTGACCTGACCTGACCTGACCTGACCTGACCTGACTTGACTTGACTTATATTGACTTGATTGGATTGGATTGAATTGGACCTGACCTGACCTGACCTGACCTGACCTGACCTGACCTGACTTGACTTGACTTGACTTGACTGGATTGGATTCGACCTGACCTGACCTGACCTGACCTGACCTGACCTGACCTGACCTGACCTGACTGACTTGACTTGACTTGGCTTGAATTGAATTGAATTGACTTGATTGGATTGGATTGGATTGGATTGGATTTGACCTGACCTGACCTGACCTGACCTGACCTGACCTGACCTGACCTGACTTGACTTGACTTGACTTGACTTGACTTAACTGGATTGGATTGGATTGGATTGGATTGGATTGGGATTGGACCTTGACCTGACCTGACCTGACCTGACCTGACCTGACCTGACTTGACTTGACTTGACTTGACTTGACTGGATTGAAGATTGGATTGGATTGGATTGGATTGGATTGGACTTGACCTGACCTGACCTGACCTGACCTGACTTGACTTGACTTGACTTGACTTGACTTGACTTGACTTGAATTGAATTGAATTGAATTGAATTGAATTGGATTGAATGGATTGGATTGGATTGGATTGGACCTGACCTGATTTGACTTGACTTGAATTGACTGGATTGGATTGGATTGGATTGGATTGGATTGGATTGGACTTGACTTGACTTGACCTGACCTGACCTGACCTGACCTGACCTGACCTGACCTGACCTGACCGGACCGGACCGGACCCGGACGAACCGACCGGACCTCCCTACCTGACCCTGATTGGATGGGATGGACCTGACACCTGACCTGACCTGACCTGACCTGACCGGATCAGATTGGATTGGATTGGACCTGACCTGACCTGACCTGACCTGACCTGACCTGACCTGACTTGACTTGACTTATATTGACTTGATTGGATTGGATTGAATTGGACCTACCTGACCTGACCTGACCTGACCTGACCTGACCTGACCTTGACCTTGACTTGACTTGACTTGACTTGACTTGACTTGGATTGGATTGGATTGGATTGGATTGGACGATTGGACTTGACCTAACCTGACCTGACCTGACCTGACCTGACCTGACCTGACCTGACTTGACTTGACTTGACTTGACTTGAATTGACTTGATTGGATTGGATTGGATTGGATTGGATTGGATTTGACCTGACCTGACCTGACCTGACTTGACTTGACTTGACTTAACTTGATTGGATT
>VCAZ01000081.1:1611968-1666968 GCA_005784505.1 Bagarius yarrelli
ATGGATGGATGGACAGATAATAAATATTCAAAATTTGGATAGTGATATGGTAGAACGGTTAAGTCATGTCAAGAAGGTTCTATTATTTTATTTTATAACAGAAATATATGAAGTTGTACATAGTAAAATGAAACCACGTTCATCCAGGACCAACACTGTGCTACATAAACTAAGCAATTGGGGGTTAAGGGCAATCAAATTCTGGTCCTCAAGTTGGTAGTCCAACACCTTAACCACTGCACTACATACAATGATACACACAGAGCAGCGTTAAAACGTGAAGTATTGCTAGTGACACATTCAGACGTTCAGTCTCGGATTTGGCTTGGTTATGAAAACCTGTTCAGTGGAACATCACTATATGCCCATCAATCTGATCAACACTGATTGGTCTAGTATGAGCATGCCACACACTCTCTCCAGTTACACTGAGCAGCTAGAAAATGGATCCCGCTCTTTACTCACATGTCAACCACTCAGGCATCTAGAGAAAGGTTGCAGGAAGTGTAGGGCAACACTGATAGGTACAGAAATAGAAATAAAAAGGGAAGCCAGATTGAGGTGGTTTGGACATGTACAGAGGAGGGATAGTGAATATATTGGTAGGAGGATGTTAGAAATGAAGCTACCAGGCAAAAGGTAAAGAGGAAGACCAAAGAGGAGGTATAGGGATGTGATAAACGAGGACATGAAGTTAGTGGGTGTGAGTGAAGAGGATGTAGAGAATAGGGTTAGGGGGAGACAGATGATTCGCTGTGGAGACCCCTAAAAAGGGAACAGCCGAAAGGAGAAGAAGAGGTGGAAAGCTGAAAGTTTCTGGTGAAAAAAGCCATTTCTGGATTTTAATAAATATGTAATCGCTTAAATAAACGAAAACTGAAGAAATCTCTGCAGCATTTACATGCAATTTTTCAAAATGACTATAGATTTGAACCAAGATTTACTGTAAGACCTTTTTAGAATGTGCAGTCAAAGTCCTCCTTAATTCCTTGAACATGAGTACAGCTATCATAGACCATAGTTACATCTGTGTCTTTACTGGTCATTTTAGAAATAGACTGAGGATACACACTTTCTTATAACTGAGCATGAAGATAAACACCTGTGTGAGCGGTGTGTAACCACAGAAGATGCCTTGAAGTAACAGAACAGCTAGGGTGGCCACCCATTCCTTAAAATATGGAATCGTCCCCTATTTAAGAAGTGGTAGCTCAGTGGTTAAGGACCGATAATTGGAGGATCAGGGTTTGCATCCAAGATCCGGGGCCCCTGAGCAAGGCCTTTAAAACCCAATTGCTCAGTTCTATATAAAAGAGATACATGTAAGTCGCTCTGGATAGGGACATCTACCAAATACTACAAATGTAAATAGTGCGTCCTGTTTCGAATCGATACAAGACGGCGTTTGTCCCGTATTTTCAAGTTGTGTATGATTAATGCAAGCCATCCCACCGGAATTCTCTGTTTACTCGTTCTATTCTTCCTCTAATTGGGTAATAAATGGATGATGGATTGCTGCCATCATCAGTATAATGGACAGAGTGCATTTGTTCTCACAGATTTTAATGTCCATTGGTGTCAGTCTTATTATTTTCTTAAAAAACAGGTTTTATGACACGATTTATTACCACTATCACTTTAACGGTTCCGTTATCATCACGGGCCAAAAGCTTTGGCCCCCATTGCAGCAGTCGTGGTATCTTACTGTGACAGTCTCTACCACTCTATAAGACTCTATAACACTCTGACAGTCTCTACCACTCTATGAGACTCTATAACACTCTGACAGTCTCTGACCACTCCTCTAGACTCTATAACACTCTCTGACAGTCTCTACCACTCTATGAGACTCTATAACACTCTGACAGTCTCTACCACTCTATGAGACTCTATAACACTCTGACAGTCTCTACCACTCTATGAGACTCTATACAGTCTCTCCTCTGAGACCACTCTATAACACTCTGACAGTCTCTACCACTCTATGAGACTCTATAACACTCTGACAGTCTCTACCACTCTATGAGACTCTATAACACTCTGACAGTCTCTACCACTCTATGAGACTCTATAACACTGACAGTCTCTAACCACTCTATGAGACTCTATAACACTCTGACAGTCTCTACCACTCTATGAGACTCTATAACACTCTGACAGTCTCTACCACTCTATGAGACTCTATAACACTCTGACAGTCTCTAACACTCTGACTCTATACTCTCTGAACACTCTATGAGACTCTATAACACTCTGACAGTCTCTAACACTCTATGAGACTCTACTCGCTAACACTCTCTGTAACACTCTACACTCTGTACAGTCTCTACCACTCTATGAGACTCTATAACTCTCTGACAGTCTCTACCACTCTATTAAGACTCTATAACACTCTGACAGTCTCTACCACTCTATGAACTCTATACTCTGACAGACTCTATAACACTCTGACAGTCTCTACCACTCTATGAGACTCTGACTATAGACTCTATATAACACTCTGACAGTCTCTACCACTCTATGAGACTCTATAACACTCTGACAGTCTCTACCACTCTATGAGACTCTATAACACTCTGAGACTCTATAACACTCTGACAGTCTCTACCACTCTATGAGACTCTATAACACTCTGAGACAGTCTCTCTAACCACTCTATGAGACTCTATAACTGACAGTCTCTGACAGTCTCTACCACTCTATAAGACTCACTCTATAACATCTGACACCCTCTATGAGACTCTATAACACTCTGACAGTCTCTACACTCTATGAGACTCTATAACACTCTGACAGTCTCTACCACTCTATGAGACTCTAACACTCTACCACTCTGACAACTCTACCTACTCTATAACACTCTGACAGTCTCTACCACTCTATAAGACTCTATAACACTCTGACAGTCTCTACCACTCTATGAGACTCTATAACACTCTATAACTCTACCACTCTCAGTCTAAACTCTCTGACTCTAACCACTCTATGAGACTCTATAACACTCTGACAGTCTCTACCACTCTATGACACTCTATAACACTCTGACAGTCTCTACCACTCTATGAGACTCTATAACACTCTGACAGTCTCTACCACTCTATGAGACTCTATAACACTCTGACAGTCTGACTCTCTAACCACTCTATGAGGACTCTATAACACTGACAGTCTCTAACACATGACTCTATAACACTCTGACAGTCTCTACCACTCTATAAGACTCTATAACACTCTGACAGTCTCTACCACTCTATAAGACTCTATAACACTCTGACAGTCTCTACCACTCTATGACACTCTATAACACTCTGACAGTCTCTAACACTTTATGACACTCTATAACACTTAGTGTATGTGAAGGTAAAAGATGGCAACCCTAGTAGCAGTATTTTTTCATTCTGGAGGATGTAAATAAACTCAGCTGAAATAAGAGTCGTGTGTTTAATTGGTGACTAATTCAATTTCAGGGGATGACCTTGGAAAAGCTGATGTCATTTACCAAAACAGCTTGTGTAGATATACATATATATTTACTGCTGGAGTCAGATGGGTTCCCTGTAACAACTAATTATTTTAGTAAGTTATTAAAGATCCAAGTGAGACAGGCAGCATGACGTGATGTCTGATCAAAGAACTGACATCCTGCACACTGACAGTTAATCTCTGAGGTCTTAGGATATAAACAGAACTGTGTACGGGAAAAACATTTACACCAATTATAATTGCACAAATAGAGAAGCAGCTTGTGGATCAGTGAGTATGATGTTTGAGTATTGAGAGGAAAGTCATGAGTTTATCTCCCAGGACCACCAACTTGTCCCCAATTAAAGTCTTTAACAGTCCAGACGTATAAGTGAATATAATGTGCTCAAGATAAAAGGGCTGCATAATATCGGGCCTGCGTGGGAGGCTTTTTCTCCCACAGTCCAAAAACACATTAAGCCACACACTCACAGGCAATTTAGAATCACCAATTATTCTGAGATACATGTTTTTGGACTGTGGGAGGAAACCGGAGAACCCGGAGTAAACCCACATAAGCATGGGGAGAACATGTAAACTCCACACAGAAAGGGAATCGAACCCAGGTCTTCTTGATGTGAGGTAACTGTGCTAACCACTAAGCCACAGTGCTGCCTGGGTTTTATTATATTAATTTTATTTTGAGGCTTTTATGTGTTATGTTGGAATAAATGTTTCAAAATAATGTAAATAAAAGTCTTAATTAATAGAAGAAAACTTCAAAATGGTACTTAAGTACAAAAGCACAGTTGTTGTTACTTTTCAAAGACGTCTAGACAGAGCCGGTCCAAGACATAAGCAAACTAAGCCAGAAGTGGGATTTTACGAGTTCATGAAATGACAGATTTATATATTCTATAAATAACCACAAAAAAATAAAACAAAAAAATAATAACATAAAATTAAAAAAAAAAACCTAATAAAATAACACTATTATGACGTCCTTATCCAGAGCGACTTACATTTATCTCATTTATCAACTGAGCAATTAGGGGGTTAAGGGCCTTGCTCAAGGGCCCACAATGGTGGCTTTGTGGCGCTGGGAATTGAACCCCAGGCTTTCTGGTATCAGTCCAACACCGTAACCACCAAGCCATCACTTTCCCCTTCATACAACTCATATTTGGTTTGTTAGATTTATAGTGTGCGAATAATAAGAGTTGACAGTAAATAGCCATATTAGTGGCAAAAAGGGGACCGCAAATAAAATTCTTTTAAAATTAAGACTTGGACCGGCCCTGCGACTAGCTTTGCTCTATTTATTATTTCACTTGCTGTAATAACAAGTACAAAAATAATACTAGCTTTTATCAGCTCTCTGAAAACAGCTGCTAAAACAAGTGATGTGGCTGTTGGTTTAATTTAACCCTTAAACACATACCTCAGATTGGCAGACTGTGAGCTCAGAATGTCAAGCATGCCAGCTTTAACAATACAACCTAGCATCCTTAGTAATAGCTAGATATTAGCAAATATGTAAAAAAAAAATTAAAATTAAATTAAAATCAGTGTTGTGTGTCCGTATTTTAGATAGATTCCTTTAGAAGGTTTTTGGTATTAAATCCCCCACCCTCCAATTTTTTTTCAGAACCACTTTTATTGTTTTTGTGAATGATAAAAAGGTTAGCAACTTGTATTTGGGGTGCATAATGTGTTCACAGTGTATTGAAGTATTATTATATAAATAAATTCTCATTTTCATTTCAAGTCAGAAATATGGCACGCAGCACAGTGGTTAGCACTGTTGCCCCACAGCAAGAACCTCCCGGGTTCGATTCCCGGGCAGGGGTCTTTCTGTGTGGAGTTTGCATGTTCTCCCCTGTGCTTGTGTGGGTTTACTCCGGGTTCTCCGGTTTCCTCCCACAGTCCAAAAACATGTATGTTAGTTCGACTGGTGATTCCCATGTGAGGGTGTGTGTGGCCCTGTGATGGACTGGCGACCTGTCCAGGGTGTCCCCCTTCTGCCTTTCGCCCTTTCAGAGACGGCTGGGATAGACTCCAGCAGATCCCAGTGACCCCGAATTGAGGAATAAGCGGGTGTAGAAGATAGAGTCATTAAATAAAATTATATAAACAAATACAGCCACCGTTCATTTTGTTTTACAATCGATTAAACGTATTTAATGTAAATTAATTTTGGTCGAACAGCTGGAGGAAAAACTTCTTTGTGACTAACGATCGTTATCCCAGTTTAAAACCAGCACATTTATACACTCCGTGACAGACACGGTGGCGTGAGCCGTTCTGAAATTAGTCCGAGTGTCTCCATGCACTAGCTAGAACTATTCTAAGACGCGATGACGCACTTTTAAACATGGAAAATTTAAAAGCCTGTTTGGTTTCATCAGGATGACCAATATCACCTAAGTGAATTATTGATTTAATTCCCAAAACTTTCGTACAGTACCACCGCCAATAAGTGATCAGATCCTTGTGTCTGCGCATGGAGATACGATGTAGATGTAGCGCATTTGCTATAGCGAGTCAAACTCTCCAGGAATGTCTGGTAAAATTGGATGGAATTTAAACCCACCAATCTGATTGGTTCAGAACATATGCATGAGATTCCACAGATCTATACTTGCAAACTCAGACATCCAGAGAGATCCATTTGTTCTTAAAACAGCTGTAGCTTTATGTAGACATAGTTGTTGGTGTTGGAATGACCAGTGATGGTTGGTATAAATTAGCAACCAGACGTAAGCCCTGTCTCCACTTTAGGATTAATAGAAATAAACATTAGAATAAAGAATTTTTTTGGTATCCACATCAGACCTTAAAACTGCCAGCTAACGATCGAGACTCCGTAGCAGCTGTAATTGGCCATGCATCGAATGATATTATCTTTTTAACTAATTATAATAGTTATAACAAAGTTTAGGGTGGAAAAATTCTGAACTTAATGTCCCTGATAAACAGAAGAAAGTCAACCATGATGTCATCTTTCAGACACTTTGTCTCCTGTAGTCGAACTCATATCTTTTTTCCCCCGTGCTGATGACAGGGCCGCCAAATCAAAGTGTTAAAACTGTCCATTATATAAAATAGAATAATTCACAATCTGGCAACCATGGCTGATCACGTATCCTGTCTGCGCGAACAGGCTGCACAGAGGTACGCAAATAAATATGCTGACAGGCGGCTAGGAAAGCCTATCATAACGTTTGGACCGAACCTTTTGATTGGACAAAGTTATTTTTGGTCCTACGCCTTCCACAGAATATACAAATACATATAAATACATTTAGACTGCTTAACGTAGGTAGTTTTTTATTTTTGTGTGCTATACTCATCAGATGTTAAGCAGCAGAAGCTAATTTATGACAGTTACTGGGCCACCAGGTTGTAGAAATACTGTAAAACAAAGTAGCATAGTGATGCTACAGCTAACCCGCCCCTACTGCTTTCCGATAGGACAACAGCGGAGAGCCTGACCAATAACAATGAAGCAGAGCTGCAGCGCCGTTGTGAGGCGAGACAACAGGAGATTGACCACATGCAACAGGTGCTGCATTCCAGGATACAACTCCTGCAGGAGGTAGAGACACATTCCTGAATGTGTACACACATACCTGTGCAGTATACACACGGGAACACACTCTTAAACAGTGATAAACATAGATGTACACATACACTAGATGGGCGTTAAGTCTCTCAGATTCAGTGAGGGAACATTTTCATATATAGACACCCAAAGCAACTGTGTTGAGACAGACACAGTGGTGTCCACATACTTTTGGCCCAGTTCTTCTAACGATCGTACAGATCATATTGAAGCTCATTATAATGACGATGCTGATGATGCATATGACAGGAGGCTCAGTTTGCACGGAGCGAGGCTGAACGCATGGCCAGTCTCGCAGAGTCCTGCTCCCAGCATTCCGCTGTCACCATGGAGCCCATCACCAAGGAGATGTCTGTTGCTAAGAGCTGCCAACCTCCCAACCTGCTGCCTGAGAACAGAGACAACAAAAGGTTAAAAGAAACAGCGAGTGTTATAATTGAGTTCATTTTTTTTAAGGAATTTTCTATCTATCTATCCATCTATCTGTCTGTCTGTCTGTCTGTCCGTCCATCCATCCAACCATCCCTCCCTCTGTCTGTGCGTCTGTATGTCTCTATGTCTGTCCGTCCATCCATCTATCTATCTGTCTGTAACTCTGTCCGTCTGTATATATATCTTTCTGTCCAACCATTCATCTATCTGCCTGTCTCTCTGTCTATGTATCTGTCTGTCTGTCTGTCCGTCTGTCTTTCTATCTATCTGTCTGTCTCTGTGTCTGTCCTTCCATCTATTTATCTGCCTGTCTGTCTCTCTTTATGTCCTTCTGTCTGTCTATCTATCTGTCTGTCTTTCTGTCTGTTTGTCTGTCTATATATCTGTCTGTCCAACCATCCATCTATCTGTCTGTCCCTCTGTCTATGTATCTGTCTGTCTGTCTGTCCGTCTTTCCGCTTGTCTGTCTTTCTATCTGTCTGTCTCTGTTTCTGTCCTTCCATCTATCTATCTACCTGTCTGTCTCTCTGTATGTCCTTCTGTCTATCTATCTATCTATCTATCTATCTATCTATCTATCTATCTATCTATCTAATATTAGAGTAATGCAGCTTTGGTGATTCTATGGACACTCAGTCATCCTGCAGCTATTTTTTGTGTTCTTTCTGTACAGGATTGAGGAGCTGACTGCGGCAGTGCTCCATAAAGAGATGCTGATACGAGAGTTAACGGAGGAGAGGAGCTCTCTGAGAGACAGAGTCACAGAGATGGAGGAACAGCTTCAAGAGCTCTCTGCCTCACTACTGCAGAAAGAGAGAGATGCAGAGGTAAGTGTGTGTGTATGTATGTGTAGCTGAATGTGAAAGCAGGCAAGAAAAGTAGCAATGTGGATCATCAGTTTGAATTGGTCATATGTATGTCAAATTTGATATGTTTAGCGCCCTCTAGTGCCTGAGATGTCAATTACCACTGCAGTATAAAAATGAGCGATTAAAACATTCGGTGGATATGATGTATGCGGCGCTAATATGGCAAACACGTATCACAAGTTAAATGTGATTAATGTAAGCTTTAACATTTATTCCGAAAAAGTGGATTTGACATATAACAGGCAATTTTACATAAAATTCTACAGTAATTTATTCATTCGTTCATCTTCTATACCTGCTTATTCCCTAATTTGGGGTCACAGGGATCTGCTGGAGTCCATCCCAGCGAAAGCCAGGGGGGGTACACTCTGGACAGGTCACCAGTCCATCACAGGGCCACACACACACTCACTCCTATGATTATATTTAGAATCACCAATCGAACTAACATACATGTTTTTGGACTGTGCAAGGAAACGGAAGAACCCGGAGTAAAACCACGCAAGCACATATATATATTAAGGATGTACCGATACCATTTTCGAAAGACAGAGTACGATGCAAGGGTTTGCTGTAGGGTTGGTTGCTAAGTGCTAACGTTACTGCTCATTTTAGTGTTTTAATTATAGATGTTTTATCAATTTACTCGTATTGTAAGCACTCTTTTGTTAAAACTTAAAAACTGTCATGCGCGAGTTGTCATTCTATCTCCGCTCCCGGAGTCTTCGGGTACTGAAAGTTCTGTCAGTGACCTTCCAGGAGGTATCGGTATTTGGTATCGGAGCTCAGTATCAAGCCTGATATCGATACTAGTAAAAGTGTCGGTGCATCCCTAATATATATATTCTCTGTCATATTAATGATGATACAATAACTATTATGGAAGTAAAAGTCATGTTTCTGCTGACACATCGGCAGACCCTGATGGAGTGAATCCAATCCATCTTTTCCAGAGCGACTTAACATTATCTCATGCATACAACTGAGCAACTGGGGGTTTGGGGCCTTGATCAGGGGCTCAGGGGCCCCTTGGTGAGGCTGGGAATCAAACCCAAATTTTCCAATTAGCAACTGGAATTCTTCCACTTCCAATTAATTGGGAAGTGTTGGTAGATCTTCCAACCCAGATCCTCCAATTAGCAGTCCAACACCTTAAACGCAGCGCTACCACTTCACCACTTCCTCCCACTTTCACGCTTTCAGTTCATATTTTTTCGCCAGTTGTAGCTTTTGGAAAGGAAGAAACTTTGCAATGTCAAGCTTTGCCTTTAGATAAAAAACACTGTTGATCATGAAGCTTTGAATTGCTTTATTTAAACATAACATGTGTATGAAAGTGTACATGACAGTGATTATGGCTGATTTATTGATATCACAGTTTTATCAAGAGGAGCTGGGACGTGAGAGGCTGCGTGTCCAACAGGAAATGCAGGTAGGACTCGCTGTATTTGTTTTATACTTCCTTCCTTTTTTGCATCTGGTAGACACCTTTATCTACATCAACCTAAATACAGTACATTTTTATCCAATTGAGTAGTTGACGGTTAAGGGCCTTTCTCAGGGGCCCAACAATGGCAGCCTGGTAGTGCTAGAATCTATCACCTTTCAGTTGTCAGGTCTAACACCTTACCCACTAAGCTACCACTGCAAGTGAACGTTCTGTATATCAAGGGTTTTAAGTAGTCTGATAGCGGGTGTGAAACTTCATGACTAAAGATTGCCCTCTAGTGGTGGGCTATGAAAGGTCACATTGTCCAAAGAGAAATTGTCTAGAAAAGCTTTTACAAGTAGAAATGACATAATAAAGTCACGACAGCTGTGAGAGCCCCTATTGTGTGATAAAAAAAAAAAACTAAACGCGATGGATGTCACATGACCAGTGCATGACAGCGTTCTGTGTTAGGGCCAGTGTTCCAATAGAAAGATGACTTATAGAGCTTAAATCGACTCATACTGAGGATTTATTATTTATACACACTTTATTTTATTTAAGTTCTCTTTAGTTGTAAAATTGCTTATTTTAGTCTTTATATGAATTTTATATAACAGTTGATGCACATTACATTTTATGACTGAATAAAACTACAATATAATAAAAGACTATTAAAAATGAGGTGTTTTAAAAATACGTTAATAAAAAGTCGCCGCTTTGTAACCGCTGTACTTTTTAGTATAGCAGTAAAGTAAAGCTAATTAAATTAATTATTAATTAATCAATAAAAAATTGAAGAAACTGTTTAGATAGTTATAAAGACTTCATGGGCATTATATTTGCCCAGGGTTCCCAGTTTTGCCCTGTGTGAGTGTGTGGCGTTGGCATGTTTTCCCTGTGCTTAAAGGATTTCCTTTATCATCATTTTTCCACCGGGGATGAAGCCGGTACCCAATCAGGAGCCAAGCTGCTCTTTTCCACCAGTTATTATAGGTGCGGTTTCACTATACTATCAGTTTCATGAGTCATATGTATGCGGTATTCTATTGAAGGTTATAGATTATTACTTCTCTATGTCTCATACCGGTTGTTTGGACACTGAGTATAAAATGTTTAGTCAGAATACATTATTCATTCATTCATTTATCTTCTATACCCGCTTATTCCGTAATTCGGGGTCACGGGGATCTGCTGGAGTCTATCCCAGCTGTCTCTAAAAGGGCGAAAGGCAGGAGGGGGACACCCTGGACAGGTTGCCAGTCCATCACAGGGCCACACACCCACTCATACTCACTCCTATGGGCAATTTAGAATCAACGTACATGTTTTGTGACTGGCGAACCCGGAGTAAAACCAGGCAATTACAGGGAGAACGTGCAAACTCCACACAGAAAGTCTCCTGCCCAGGAATCGAACCCGGACCTCCTTGCTGTGAGGCAACCGTGCTAACCACTATTATAATGTTAAATATCTTTTTTAATGAAAAATAAGGAATATTTTTATTCGTTCTGTGTTAGAGAAAGAAAGAGATGGGTTATTATGCTGTTATACTTTGGTACCTTGGTTATTAAGATATGAGACGGTGACGTAGAGCATTTTACTGTATGTGTTTATTGCATTTCCCAAAAGAAATGAGTCCACATAGCCTCCAGACCCTGTTTGGCTTGTAAATCAGCAAATTCGAATATGCAAACGCTGGAGATTATCTGACTGCTGTCAAACTTCGAGCCAGCCTTCCTTTCTTACTCAAAATCATTTACTCTGGCTCACTCAGCCATACACACATTTCCTGGTTCTGTAATGCGGTCTGGATGCCATGTTTACATATACAGTATAGCACCTTACTGCAAGCAGAGCTGAACCATTTATTTCCGAATGAAAGCTGGAGACTTTAGCTGACATGAGCAACAGGAAGCATTGGTGACTTTATGCAAATACGGAGGCCGTCAAAGCAGCAACTAGCAATTGGAGTGAATTGCGTGTGATCGCTGGCAGAATTCTCACACTGCTTCTCCTTCATCTCATCCCGTATGAGGCAGTTCATTAGGGAGGTTGTAGCTTAGTGGTTATAATGTTGGACTTCTGATTTAAAGGTTATTAGTTTGAATTCCAGAACCACCAATTTTTTATCTTTTAAGCTTTCAGTTAATAATTGCAATTGGATGTCTCAATAGATAGAAAACTCCAAATCTTTCTGCAGGATTTCTGTGAAGTGCAATTGCTAGTTACACTACAGATATGATACATCTGTGAAAATTGACCATAGACTAGAGTCTAAAGATCTCTCTCTCTCTCTCTCTCTCTCTCTCTCTCTCTCTCTCTCACGGTTTAATTCCTAGCACCACCATGCTGCCACTGCTGGGCTCTTGAGCACCTGAGCAAGGCCCTTAACCACCAATCTTTTCATCTTGTGTAAAAACCGATAAATGTAATGATTTAGGACGTCCGCCAAATGCTGTAAATGTGTGTATATATATATATATATATATATATATACACACACACACACACATTTACAGAATTTGGTAGGCACCCTTTTAAATTTATTTTCATACAACTGAGCAACTGGGGGTTAAGGGCCTTGCTCAGGGGCTAAGCAGGGGCAGCATGGTGGTATCTAACACCTTAACCACTGCGCTACCACAAAGTCTAAAGCAAAAAAAAAATTATTTGCAAAATATTAATCACTGACAACCAGCACACCGTAATGCACTTACCAAATGATGCAGTCAGGTCTTAAATGAGACGCATGTATCCTTTTGGGTCTTTCTTTCTGACAAATTTACTACTAAATGATAAAATTAGTACATGCCGTCTGTTCTACAGAATGCAATTTACCAGTCGAACCTTTTATTTTTATTCTGAAAGTACTGACTTAGTTGGTGTTGATTTAAATGTTTGGAATCTGATCATAGCCGAATATGGGTTACAGGTGATTTATCTACTCATAGGCTATAAATAAACACTTTGGACCGAATGTAGTCACACGTCCATATGATGGTTTTACTGTTGCAAGTCCTTAAAATAAAAAGACAGCGTCATTTAGCATTCATGTTGCTGATTACATTTATAAAGAAATACAATAAATTGAAAGAATTATTATTTTAAAATCCTAACAAGGACAGGGATCCTAAATTTTAACAATCAGATCAGACTTTAGTAATAGTTTTAGTAAAAGTATTAATGTTTATAGTTTCTCTGAGTATTAAAGTAATAAATTAGTACTTTGGATCTGATTAAATAAGGGACAAATCCTGAATCCAGAAAAAATACTAACAATCAGATGTACTGCATTTGGCAGACACGCTTATCCAGGGCGACTTACATTTATCTCTCTAATGAGCAGTTGGGGTTCAGGGCCCCAGCAGTGGTGGCTTGGTGGTGCTGGGAATCGAACCCCGGAATCAACACTTCCCACAATATTACTAACAATCACATGTACAGTATTTGGCAGACACGCTTATCCAGAGCGACTTACATTTATCTCTTCCATACAGCTAAGCTGTTGGGGGCCTTGCTCAGGGGCCCAATGGTGGTGGGAAATTGAACCCTGATCTTTCAATTAGCCATTACCTACCCAATCAACTACATGAAATACCACTAAGTGAGACCCTGGGGTAAAACTGACTGAAGTACAACCAAGGGCACTTTGTTCTAATAGAATTTATTTAATAAATATTTTAGCTTGTGATGATCATGTTATCTTAAAGAACTAAACGATGACGGTTCTATTAATATTTAAAATGGAGGCTTTAGAACATGATCTGGACGGAATAAAGGATTTATTCGTTGCTACGTCATTGTTTTTACGTAAAGATAAAGCAGTCTTTGTTAGCATGGACAATAATGTTATTTTAGGTAATGAATGAACTCATTAAACAAAGTGAAACCAAACCGGAGGCTAGTCGGAATTTCCTGGTAGCCATTGAGCGCATTATTATATACAAGCAGGAAATTTATTATCATTATTTTTATTATTATTATTTTTAAATAAAATAAATGCATAATAATATATCGATATATATATTGATATATTTTTTTTTAATAAAATGAATATATCGACATATTCTTTTTAATAAAAATGAATGTATAATAATATATATTTTATATATTTTCTTTTTTTCCCCCTTGTCCCAACCACTTGTCCTTGAAATAAATAAATACCATGATGCACAGGGACATATCGGGGACATATCGGGGACATTACACCTGCTCGCTAAGCCTAACACACTGCGGCTTTGTATGGGAAATTCCAAATCAGACTGCAGAGGTAGAATCAGCCCGCTTGTTGCTATTAAATGTATCTTTACGTTACGTAAACAGTTACCAAACCTATTCATGCTTGTTTGTTTTATTCTATTTTATTAATCTTTTAATAAAAAAATATTTCAAATATAAAGTAATGCATTACAATTAAAGCGCTACGATAAATGGACCAACCGGTGTTTAAAAATGGTACGTGCTCTCGTCGCTTAGCTCGACAACCGGAGCGCTGCTCCATCATTGCTATGTGTGGCTCTTTATGAAGAGCGGCGGCTTCTGCTTATAAATAACCGCGGATTGTTTGTCTGGAGGGACAAAAAAAACCCCAAAATGAAATGATTACAGAGACTGGAATAAAGAATGAAGCTATTAAGGAGTGAAGCGCTGCTACCTGCAACGGTGACGGAGGATGTGGCGGTGAGACACCGATAGAAATGATGCAGCAGCCTCGCCGATGTGAAGAGGACAAACCGGCGTCTTTACCAACAAAATGGCTTCTAAAACGGGTTTAGTTTCGGTGGACACTGGGATTTACGTAGGACAAATGTTGGGTTCTATCTTATACATGAAACATGCCTTCCTGTACAGTACCATACCGGCACACCGACCTTCATTTCCCGGATGTAGAATTCTGCAGCGTGGCCTGGTTTGGATGAGATGAAGTTCTTCTTCACTTCCTCTGTATCATCTCCAGTCTAGACTTGATTACGTGTTTAAATCCACAATTCCCGCCTATTTCTAGTCTAGATCACAGTCACGGGATGACTGATCACAAATCTATAAGCCTCCAAATGCATCTAAAATCTTCTGCACAGTTCATAAGACGTTTATAGCACCGGATATCGCAGCTCGTTCCAAGTTTATCCTGACCTGGAAAGACGTCCATCCAGGATGAAGGAGGCGTGCCGGGTTTGCGCCCGCGAGCTGTGCGGAAATCGGCGGCGCTGGATCTTCCACCCAGCAGCCAGATTACAGGTGCTGCTGTCTCACGCTCTGGGTCAGGAGCTACACCGGGATGGACGTGGAGAATTTGTTTGCAGCAAATGTGCCTTCATGTTAGAGCGTATGTATCGCTTCGACACGGTGGTGGCCCGTGTGGAGGCATTGTCCATCGAGCGACTGCACAAGCTCCTGCTGGAGAAAGAGCGTTTACGACAGTGCATCCGAGGCATGTATCACAAGCATAACAATGCGGCGTCTAAGGGGAAAGGGTGCATGGTGGATATGTCGGGCCTTCATGATGCCAAGTACTGCGCTCTGGTTGAAGAGGACCTGATGTATTCCATGTACGAGTCGTGGGCAGAGGACGAGGCACAAACGTTGGAGTGCGGCCACAATCCCCAGTGCCATGGGTCAGACCTGTCCGCTCTCTGGCACCGGTTGAGAAGATGCCGAGGCTGCAGCATGCTCCGCGTAGCTGACCCTGACTATGAGGCTGTTTGCAAGGTACCCAGGAAGTTGGCACGGAGCACTTCCTGTGGTCCGTCCACACGCTACTCTGAGGCTACCATGACAACAACGGCATCCACGACCCTTGTTCCAGAGAGTCGGCAAACGACAAGAGCTTCATCTGACAGTGACAAGACATTGGAAGGGAGGTCAAGCTCCAGCAACTCAGCAGATTCCCTAAACTCCATCCAAGGTGCAGTGCCACCTGTTGAGGACCAGGAGCGAGACGGAAGGGAAGAGCAAATTTGGGAGCAGCACTTAGACCCCAAGCTAGACCATGCGAGTACGGCTAGCAAAATGCAGCTAGCGCTGTGCTTGGTTCAGAACTGCATATACAAACCTGTCCAGATTCCCAGTGGAAGCAGGCTACCTGTTTTAATTAAAGCGGGGTGTCTGGATACAGGCTTTAAGCAAGGCAACCGGGCACAAGCCCTGCGGACCCCCACTGACGGGGCAGCTTGCAAAAATTGCCCACCAAAGATTTCAGGACTGGAGCTGATGTTGGCTGAGCTGGAGGAGATGTGGAATGATTTATACGTAGAGTACTTGCCTTTCTGCTTGAAGAAAGTTACTAAGAAGGTAGATTTATGGATTTGGTGATACCTAACTGACCAATCAGATTGCTATATTATAGGACAAGCCAGGGTATATAGGTTTTACTGAAATACTCGAGCGTGTAATAACATTAACAGTTATATACCTGCATGTAATAAACTGAATGTCAGACTGAATACATTATCTACAGCAAAAAAAAAAAAAAACCCATAGTACCTTCTCACGTGCTCCTGATGCAGGAAGTGGCAACCACGATTAGCAAATTTGCAACTCCGGAAGCTCACTCAGCTCAGAAGTGAAGAAAAAAAACGCTTTCTCTCACCCCCCCCCCTTTATCACAGTTAAGGCGGTTCTTTAGCCTATACTAGTTCAACCAACATTATAGGGCATTTATATTTAAGTAGGTTAATATGATGCAAATGGCATCAACGCTGACCTAGTTGTCTTACATAATGCTGGAGGTAGAACACACACACACACACACACACACACACACAGCCGGACTCCTTGCTTGTTACAGCACATTTTAACAGAGTACCGGCCATTTTTTAGAGAAATACTGTGGGGGATGTAGCTTTATGTATTAGAACATGTGGGTAAACTGTACTATTAGTCAGTGTGTGTGTGTGTGTCAGTGCAGTATGTTTGTGTGTATTTATCGTGGGTTTGTTTGCCTCATAAAATGGCCGTCTTTGGTAGCTCAGTGGATAAGGTTAAGGATTCATTTTACAGCACCACCAAGCTACCACTGTTGGGCCCATAAGAAACTCGAAAATTGGTGTGTGAGGTAACGGGTGTGTGTTTGGCTTTGTTGCAGTCTCTGATTGAAGAGCAGCAGTCTCAGCTGAACCAGTACGAATCTGCAGCAGGCCAGTGCGTTAGTGAACTGCAAAAGGCTCAGCAACAGGTTCAGTCCCTCCAAAATAAGATCCAAGACAGTGAAAGCAGCAACCAGGTACTTTATCCACAATTCTGTTTCTATACCACATTAAACGATCACTAGCGCAGCTTCAGCAAACCTGAGCTCAAAGGTCTGCGGAACCGACATTGGGGCCATTCTCATATAGCGCCTACAAATGCGATGAAACCGCTAGGGCAAAAAAACCAGGAAGTTACAACAATTTTTTTCCTATAATTTTAAAATGTTTTTTGAAAAAAAAAATCATAAAGATCAGCTGTACCTCCATTTTCTGCTGAGGTTTCAGTATAACGAAAAAGGCAAGGAAGATGATTGGTTGTATTTTGTCACATGACCTGCAAGATGTTTTAAACTCGCGGCGGTGACGATCGAGTTCTCAGAAGACACGAAATGTAAACGGCCCCAATAACCAACCGTTCTTTTTTTGGGTGATTTTCGAAGATTTTAACGATCCCAAATTATGCTAGAGAAATACACACACACACACACACATCAAAACAAAGCCACCAATCAAATATCCTTATTGTACATTTTCCCTGTATGTATTCAGTGGTATTCACTCCAATGTCCAAATATTCCACTTTTATCTCTGTTATATCTCTAAAAATCAAATTAACTGGACATTTTTTTTCTCAGCGTAGCCTGTGGACGGACCACAGTAATAAAATGCTGACTTTGGAATTTGTTGGGTGTTTTTTTTTTTTTTAGAAACTACAGGACAAATTGGGGGAAATGGAGACCGAGCTGCGTTCTATCAGACAGGCAGCTCAGAATCAGGACCGAACCATCCAGAGCCTTACTGAAAGTCTTAATACTAAAGACACAGAGGTATTCACACACACACACACACAAGCAGTTCAGGAAATGTTGGTTATGTGTTTTATTAGTATATTTATCATTTCATAAATCATTCACTGTTTCCCTGTAGGTGTTTAGCTTTTGGGGGGGGGGGGTGTTGACTGACACCGACACAAACAATTAAATGAATCAAGGTGTTGTCAGTATAATAACTGAACAATTATTTGAACTAGAGTGTGTGTCCATGTGTGTGCGTTCGGGGATGCTGTGTAAATAAGTTTTATTATTTGCGGTTATATAGCTTGTTAAGTTAAAAAACCTCCCACAGTCCAAAAACATGTATGTTAGTTCGACTGGTGATTCTAAATTGCATGGGAGTGAGTGTGAGTGTGTGTGTGTGGCCCTGTGATGGACTGGCGACCTGTCCAGGGTGTCCCCCTCCTGCCTTTAAAGTCAAAGCATTAAAAATAATACTTTTCTCGCTTTGACAGCTGCTTCATAGTAGCGGTCAGCTTCAGTTTGGGAAGCACTGCCGCCTACAGGTAATTAAGGAACAGCAGCAGCATATAGAATTCAGAATTTAGTAAAATTATAGTATTGTACTGCTTTAAATATATACTATAATAAATACCAGTATCTTTCCAGTAGCGGATGCATATACCGACCAACATCCGCATGCCAGATATTTACCTAAAACTTACATCGATCATACATTATTATGTGAAGATGTCCATCAGGCTTGACCGACAAAAAAAAATTCTTCAGGAAAGGTTTTTAAACTGGACTGTAGAACCTGGGGATTTGTGTTTGTGGAGAGTGAGTGAGGTCAGGCACCGACTTTCGTCAGATCCGGGGAAAAAATATTCTAACTTATTGTGAAAAATTCCCCACATATGAAATGTCCAATAGCTAAAAGTGCTTTTACGCCTATTAGTTCAATCGCAAAGTTCAAATAAGAGTGAAATGTAAACTGGTGGATTGTTTGTAAAGGCTGCACAATATATCAAAATGATCTAATCATCTAATCGTCTGTTTATGTGTGTGTATAAATGCAGACACAGGAGTTATATCAGGTTATAGAAGGACAGAATACCACCCTGTGTAACCTCCGAGAAATGACCCATCGCAGTCAACTCCAGCATTCACAAGTGAGTTTTTCTTTCTAATTCTCACCCTTTCTTTCTTTCCTAAGACGGGCTTAAGACTGTCAGACTGTACAGACATGATCTCCATGACACGCTGTAAGATCCAAGTTGTCAACATATCAGAAACAGTCAAAACAGGGTGGCGTCCGAAATTGCATACTTACATACTATATAGTAGGCCATCCTACGTAGTAGTAGTAGTAGTAGTATGTCCAAATCCACAGTACGCTAGAAGTTCCCAGGTGAACCATTACTCCTGCCCGGACTTTGAAGTACACATACGATGCACACTTTACTATTCCATGAGGCTACGGGAGATACGACCAGCCATTTAGGAAGTGGTAAGAAAATAAAACATTATTCCTTGTAGTTAAATTGCACTCATTTAACAGCATTTAAGCTAAATATTATCTTTAACTTTAAATTTGCGCTGCTGTGACGTCATATGTCACGTGTCGATATCAACATGGCGGATTTGGTATGTGCAAAATTCATTTATACTACCCTTCATTTATAGCGTACTTTTTAACAGTCGGGAAGTGCGCACTAGCTAAAATGTAGTACATACTTGAGTAGGATGTGATTTCGGACAGAGCCAAGAAGACTTTTTTTGTACGTCATGAATCCGTGACGCGTTTAGTAACCAGCGTTCTCTTGCTAAACACTAGCTAGCAGCGATGACGCATTATACCAACACTTTTATCCCCACAATAACTCAATACGATTAGCTTCTTGCTGTTCTGGCTACCTAAATTGTTTGGATATTTTGCGTGCCATCTGCATCATCAGGTTCCGTGCTCCTATCGGTTCTTGGTTTGAGGGTCAACGCAGGAGAATTCACACTGAAGAAAAGTATCTGAAATCTTCTGACACTACCAAAATCTTACGTAACTGATAGCGACGGCCGTCAAACTCGTTTAGGGTTTTAAAATTCGTCTCAATGGTGGCCAAAATCGCTGCCCGGCTTAACAATTTTTTAAGATGCTAAGAAGTTCACTTTTTTTCTCTCTGCCACCAGATTGCTGAAGGGGTAGATCTTCAGAGTGAGGTGGTGGCACTACAAAGCTCCCTCTTCAGCTGCCAGCTGGAGCTGGAGGCCACTCAGCGAGCACAGCGTCAGAGTCGGAGGGTAGCCGAGGACCTGACACTCTCCCGTGACCGTCTGCAAAATGACCTACAGGTGGAACTGCAGCAGCGAGAGACCACCGAAAAGTACAACCAGGTAGGAACAAGCCAAAGTTCTAAAGGCTATAAGGAACCTGTGGTCGGGATAGTTAAGAAGGTTAAGCAATATATCACTTGATGATGCTTTAAAGTGTGTCATCTATAGAATGTTTTTGGGTAACACACTGTGTGTGTGTATGTGTGTATGTGTGTTGCAGGATTTGCGCAGCACAATGCAGCAGCTGCGTTCAGAGCTCCAGGTGAAGGACGCTCAGCTGAAGGAAAGCGAAGCCGATAAACAAGCTGAGATTTTAGCCCAGGAAAAAATCATCTCAGAACTCAAGTTTGCACTACAGGAGAAGGAGACAATTGTGCAGGTTGGCAGCTTGAATTTGGGCAGCCATGATTTCAGTCCACCAAAAATATCGGTCACATGACCTACATTTCCTACAATAATGCAGCAAAACAACATTTTTTTTTTTTTAATGTTTTATGTTATTGCTCTTCTGATCAACACCTATTGAATCCTGCGTGTGTGTGTGTGTGTGTGTGGCAGGAGTACTCAGAGCTGCTGGACCAGCCTGCTGAATCTGACCAATCACGAGATGCCATGCTTAACAAACTAAAGAGTCGCATCCGTGACCGGGACCGAGCTCTGGAGGTATTGCGCTCACACAGCAGTTTACACTGGCACACACTAAAAAATATATTCAAAGACGCTGATAAGTGTGTGTTGTGTGCTTTTCTTAGCGCGCTATAGACGAGAAGTTCAGCTGCTTAGAGGAGAAAGAGACTGAAGTACGCAAGCTGCAGTTAGCACTCCGGGAGAAAGAGCGGGACCTCGAGAGACTGCGGTGTATTCTGACCAACAACGAGGAGACAATCACGGTGTGTCTGCAGACCATGTGATCATTTTTACAGCGTTATTTTTAGGGTTTTTTTTAATATTATGTGTGTGTGTGTGTGCATATGTGTGAGAGCAGAGTCTGGACGGTCTGATGCGCAGTAAAGAGCTGGAGCTGGAGCAGACTCGGGAATCGTTCCGGAAGCTGCAGTGGCTCAAACAGCAGAGTGACGAGAAACATGCCGTCGTTTTGCGTGAGAGAGACGACATCATCGCACAACTACACACTACCCTACACGCGCGCAGCAAAGAGACGGAGGTGAACATACAAAAACACATACTCAAGCCTGTTTTTTATTTTTATCAATTCTACTGTTCTATCCTGGCCAGTGTGGGACCAGATAGACCAGATAAACCTGTTTGACTGTCCTGACTAATGCAGCCAAAAAAAGAACATCTGTGTTTACATGAAGTGCTCGGAATAATGCATCGTAAAATAATAAACCTAAGGGGAATTTATGTGAATAAAAAAATTAAATAAATAGGCTAAAGGTAACGATTAGTGGGTTAAAGGTAATGATTAGTGGGTTAAAGGTAATGATTAGTGGGTTAAAGGTAACGATTAGTGGGTTAAAGGTAACGATTAGTGGGTTAAAGATAACGATTAGTGGGTTAAAGATAACGGTTAGTGGGTTAAAGGTAACGGTTAGTGGGTTAAAGGTAACGGTTAGTGGGTTAAAGGTAACGATTAGTGGGCTAAAGGTAACGATTAGTGGGCTAAAGGTAACGATTAGTGGGCTAAAGGTAACGATTAGTGGGCTTAAAGATAACGAGTGGGTTAGTGGTTAACGGTTAGGGTTTTAAACGGTTAAAGGTAACGGTTAGTGGGTTAAAGGTAACGGTTAGTGGGTTAAAGGTAACGTTAGTGAGTTAACGATTAGGTAACGATTAGTGGGTTAAAGTGGGTTAAAGGTAACGGTTAGTGGGTTAAAGGTAACGATTAGTGGGTTAAAGGTAACGATTAGTGGGTTAAAGATAACGGTTAGTGGGTTAAAGGTAACGATTAGTGGGTTAAAGGTTAACGGTAACGGTTAAAGGTTAGTGGGTTGAAGATAACGATTAGTTGAGTTAAAGGTAACGATTAGTGGTTTGATACGGTTAGTGGTTTAAAGGTAACGGTTAGTTGGGTTAAAGATAACGGTTTAGTGGGTTAAAGGTAACGATTAGTGAGTTAAAGGTAACGATTAGTGGGTTGAAGATAACGATTAGTGATTAGTGGGTTAAAGGTAACGGATTAGTGGGTTAAAGGTAACGGTTTAGTGGGTTTAAAGGTAACGGTTAGTGGGTTAAAGATAACAGATTAGTGGGTTAAAGGTAACGATTAGTGGGTTAAAGGTAACGGTTAGTGGGTTGAAGATAACGATTAGTGAGTTAAAGGTAACGATTAGTGGGTTAAAGGTAACAGTTAGTGGGTTAAAAGATAACGGTTCGTCGGGTTTAGTGGGTTAAAGATAACGGTTAGTGGGTTAGTGGGTTAAATAACGGTTAGTGGGTTAAAGATAACGATTAGTGGGTTAAAGATAACGATTAGTGGGTTAAAGATAACGATTAGTGGGTTAAAGGTAACGATTAGTGGGTTAAAGATAACGGTTAGTGGGTTAAAGGTAACGGTTAGTGGGTTAAAGATAACGATTAGTGGGTTAAAGGTAACGATTAGTGGGTTAAAGGTAACGGTTAGTGGGTTAAAGATAACGGTTAGTGGGTTAAAGATAACGATTAGTGGGTTAAAGGTAACGATTAGTGGGTTAAAGATAACAGTTAGTGGGTTGAAGATAACGATTAGTGGGTTGAAGGTGACACAAGGTGTCATAATGAAGTAAGACTACGGAAGCGCGTTATAAAGAGAATGGGGTTAAACTAAGAGATAGGGATTGCACAACCGCCTAGTATAAAAAATTAATAAGCAATCAGGGGTGGGAGGAAAAATGGCGACTGAAAGTAATAAAAACGAGTACATAAAACAAAAAAAATCAAACGCAGCTATAACATAGCTATGATGTAGCTATAACGTAGCTATAGCGGAAAAACTCAAACAACGCAGGCTATAAGTGCAGGCTGTACACAGATATGCTGTTCTGAAAGAACTTTAAGGACAAGATATTTTTGGACCACCAGCTCCTGTTTCATTTACAAATAGTTTATTTGCAAATAAAGCGGCGCCTTCATCTTGATAATAATGTTTGCGTTCACGTTTGTGTTAAAGGACCTGACGGCAGCGCTATTGGCTAAGCTGTCCCCCATCCCTAATGAGGTGGTGGACGAGCTCAAATCACGACTGGCACTAAAAGACAGGCTCTTCCAGGACTTGCTGTCTGAGCGCAGCCGACAGACTCAGGAGCATCATACACTGATCCAGGACCTGCTCGAAACTATCAGCTCCAGAGACCAGTACATCAAGGTACAAAAAAAAAAAACGCTAAACAAAGAACAGTTAAACTATTGTGGGTTTTGACTTGAGGTTAAGACTTGATAAATGAAAGGCCACGCCCCCTTTATTGAGTCTGACAGGTACAAAGGATACACCTTCAATACAGACACACCTATATTGATTTATCTTCAATAGCCTTTTAAACATTAATGGTGCGGTTCTTTAGGAGAGTGGCAAGAGGCTGGGGCAGATGATAACAGAGCGGACCGGGCAGCTACACGAGATGCGCAGGCAGCTCTCGTCACGTGAACAGGAGCTGAGCGGCGTGAAGCGGGACAAGGAAAGAGAGAGAGAAAAAAGTACTCGACTGGCCATGGACATGGAAAGACTACAGAGTATCCTAAGAGAGAAAGAAGTTCTCATACAGGTACAAGATGCCAGAGTGGCAATAATGACATTATAACCACCGTGTTGCTATAAAGGTGATGGAAATTGTACGGAACTTGTTGCCTAGGATCTGATGCAGAGTCAGGAGGAGACCCAGCCGACCTCCAGATCATCAGCAACAACACAAAGTAGGTTCACTTCAATCAGGTTCCCGAAGCTGTAGTTAGTTAGTGATGTTAATAATGAGCTCTGGTGTGTGTGTGTGTGTGTGTGTGTCCATGTTTTGCACAGAATTAAGAGATGGCAGCTCTGAACTGGAGATGCAGGCTGTTAAAGAGGAGCTGCAGATTGCTCTGAGGAAACACAGAGAGACAGAGGTATATACACACACACACACACACACACATGCATCCTTTTATAATTAAAATAACAGTATTTCTGTTCCGTTTGAGTAATTTTCCTTTTCTGCATTAACAGCGGGAGCTTTCCGAGTTAAAATCTGCTTTAACCAAAAAGCCTGAAAATCACATTTGCACTGACCCCCAGGTACCCGACAGAAATAATATTAAGAATATTACTAATTTACAATACTTATAATACTTTTATATAAATACTATAATTACTTATTATTATAATTGTCATCCCACAATCTTTTATTATTTTAATTTTAATACTACATGAAAAAAATCTATATTATATAATAATTAGGGATGCACCGATACCATTTTTTTTAATGACCGATATTTTTTTCCCTGGTACTCACCGATACCGATATCGATACCTGTCCTTTTTTGGGATATGGGATTATTTGTATGTCTCTCCTAATATTTCCTCTCCTTTGCTGCAGGGTCGGTTGCAGAGTGCTAACGTTACTGCTAGGCTCAAATTCTCCATCCCTATTTTGGTGTTTAAATTTCAGATGTTTTATCAGATTACACAGGCCGTATTATAAGTACTCATTTTTGTATCTCGATGTCATCTATTTATTCATTTAGAAATATTTTCACACCACTTTGTGCTATGAAAGTTCTGTTAATGACGTCACAGGAGGTATCGGCCTTTGGTATCAAGTGTTTTTACGAGTATGAGTACATGGGGGGATATCAATATCAATGCTAGTATCGGTATCGGTGAATCCCTAATAATAATAATAATATTAATTAATAATTTTTTCTTAAAAGTGTGTGGATCCAGTAAATAATTTGTTGTGATTTTTCTCTACAGGCTGCTCTGGAGCAGTTGGTATCGGAGTACCAGCAACTGAACCAGGCTCTAAGAGCTGAGAAGAAGATCTACCAAAATCTGAACCACATGCAATCCACAGGAGACAGGTTAGAACCCGAGTCTGCCAGATTAGACAGTCAGCTTTGACCAGAGAATCTAATATATGATCCATGTTTTTTTTGAGAGAGATGCTGAATTTTATTGTTTTGAACATTTCTTTTTTTTTTAAATATTTTAACATGCACTATATTGGCAAAAGTTTGTGGACACCTCACCATCAGATCCATATGTTCCTTTTTTCGTAGCATAGCATTATTCCTTCATTGTTCTAACATGTCAAATACCCCTGTTCACGAAAGATAATGTGGAAGAACTCGAGAACTGAAACACAGACTGCACCCCCGACCCCCTCACCTGATATAAGCGTCTGATCTTACTAAAATTACTCAATGAGCACATATCTTAAATTCAAGCTCCAAACTGTAGTGGTAGCGCAGTGGGATCGATTTCCAGCACCACCAGGATGCCATCACTGGGCCCCTGAGCAAGACCCTTAAACCCCAATTGCTAAATAAATGTAAGTTGCTCTGGATGCCGTAAATGTAATGGAAGTCCTTACTTATGGAGTGGAGCGTAATCTGACAGCAGAATGATGAGTAAGGATCGTTACACCGTTGGGGTTTTTTTTTTTGACCATTCAGGGCCACCGTACCTTAGACATACCGCCAGTCTCTGTTCACAGAAATTGGTGAACGAATTTTTAGGATAACGAAAAAACATACGAAAATTTTAGGCTTCCGTATAGAAAAAAGTTAAATCTGAACTGTTTAAAATCAAGGTTTTTTTTTTAAACTGCATGTTCAGGTGTCCACAAACTTTTGGCAGCAATAGATAAAATTGATCATAAAATTCTTGAACAAAGTAAATAAACACTTTGATTGATGTTTCATTGGTTAAGCAGCGTAGAGACGACTCAGGCTCTGCACCTGGAGTTGGACACGGCTCAGGCGCTGCGTGGACAGCTGGAGGAAGTCCTGAGAAGAATCCAAGCCACGGCTCTAGCGCTGGAAAGGGCCGCTAAGGCTCACGCTGACTATGGAGGTGGGCCAGCAGGGGGTGCTGTTCCTAACACTGTATAACAGTTTGGGTCTGAAACAAGCACGTTTAACAGAAAAGCACTTCAACTAACATCAGTGTGGTTTCTGTGGACACACAAAGTGGCAAGGCAAACAAATGGGACTTTCATTTCTGTGTGTGAGTGTGTGTGTGTGAGTGTGTATACATGATTTCTACATGTGTTTCCGTTTTATGCTTTTTGGGTGTCCTTATTGTGATTCTTGTGCCCTTTTTTTCTTGTAAAGTTCAGCTGTCTGCATAGTCTGCCTCATACATTATATATATTTCTCACTTTTCCATCGTTTATGCACAGAAATGCCTAATATATTCAAGCCTTAAAGTAAATTTCCTTAAATTATTCTTATTTTCTGAAATCGGTTCGAGATTTTATTATTATTATTTTTATTTTTTTTTGCTCAAAATGTAAATTTTACTCCTTTTTTAAATAATATATGCAAACTTAAAGTGCAGTAACTAGTATTCGATTAGCATCCTGCCTGGTAGCCTTTCGTCAATCTTTCTGTCTAAACATGCCGCCAAATGAGATTTTAAATTGTAGGTTTCAACAAAAACAGCTCATGTTTTTGTACATCATGGTAAGGAAAATAAATTCGAAACTCAGCTTACATGCTCAGAACTGGGGTTTTTTTCTGTGTTCTTTTCTTTTTTTCCATAACATTTGGATTTATAATTCACATTGTTGATTAGTTATGTCTGGAATAAAACATGACAGGGGTGCGGTTGTGCTAATATAATCACATTATAGATCGTTTGTAGATCGCTGCACCTCATGAAGTGTTTTATTCCTTTTATACCACAGCAGTTTTGCCTAAAGATTACATTCGTTTAAGGTAAACCATTGCACTCTTTTACAGCTACGGTATTATCAGACGTCCTTATCCAGAGTGACATTTATATCTTTTATACAACTAAGCAATTAGGCATTAAGGGCCCTGCTTAGGGGCCCAGCATGGGCAACCCTTCCAGTTAGCAGTCCAGCAACTTAACCACTGCATTTCCATTTCCCTCTACCTTCTCCTGTACATGTTTCTGTCTGTCTGGCTGACACTGGAGACTCCTTCCAAAAAGTGATTTGCCCACTGGTATAAAAAAATAAATGAATGCCTTCTGACCAATCAGATTTTGACATCTAAACAGTGCTGTGGTATAAGTAAGTCATAATAAAACTCAAACACAAACTTATCCACATAAGGTAAGTGGAGGATAAATACACAGCTGTTTCGTTATCTATACTATTATTATGATTATTATTATTATAAGTATCATGAGCTTAAAGTAGCCCAAATGGCTCAGGATCTATAAACGATCTATGACAAAATTTTGTCAGTTCCATATTATCCCATAGTGTCCATCGCCTGAAATCGCATACTATTTAAATATTTAACAGATTTAAGGAAGTCTGTACTTCCTAAAGGTTAAAAAATATAAATTTCTAAATTCTACATAGTATTATTTCGGTAGTGTGAATTAAATTCAGACATCCTATAACCGCCATTTTGATATCGACACGTGACATATGATGTCACAGCAGTGCAGATAATGTGACTGATGTTAAACAAGTGCTATTTAATTATAAGGAACAATGTTTTTTTATTCAGAAGCTACTTAAGGCTTTACTTAAAGATACCTGAAAGGTGCCGCGTCGACACTTTAATAGTCGACACTATGAAGATTCGTCTCTTTTGCCAGATCATAGGATCAGAAAGTGTCCAGTAACGTTTTGTGTACTGTAATTCGCATACTAAAGATTCTGACATACTACTTGCATCGCTTACTAAGTTTAGCCTACCAGATACTATGGAATGTATGCGATTTTCGGACAGGGCTACTGCATGTTAGCTATGCATGATGTTTGCATGTTTCGGGTTAAAGAAAAAAAAAATCGGGTTAAAGAAAAAAAAAATTATATATATATATATATATATATATATATATATATATATATATATATATATATATATATATATATATATATATATATATATATATATATATATATATATAGTATAATATTTAAGAAACGTGTTTTCACATCAGAGCACAAAAATGTTTCCACAGTGACAAAAGCAT
Organism: Bagarius yarrelli; assembly: GCA_005784505.1. NCBI lineage: Eukaryota > Metazoa > Chordata > Actinopteri > Siluriformes > Sisoridae > Bagarius > Bagarius yarrelli. Next base: position 1,640,172 of record VCAZ01000081.1, read on the forward strand.
AAAATGCGATTTGCAACACACACACACACACACACACACACACACCACACACACACACACACACACACACTTCATTTAAACAGTTTACGATGTCTGGAAAAAAAAAGTTCCCATCAAAATATTTATCCTCCTCCTCTATTTATATTGGCTACTTCAAACATGTCCCCCCCCCCACTGTATAAACTATACACACTTTTACACACAATCTATAAAGAGCATCACTCTAATTAAAAAAAAACACTTGTATTAAACAGCGTTAATAAAATCTCAGACGCCCACAGTGGAATTAATTAAAGACCTGGATGAATCCCCCTGCTCGAAAGTTTATCCTCTCTCCGAATATCCCAAATAATAAAAACTTGATCATGCTTAATAAGAATAAATGACCGAATCCTTTTACACAACCTCTGATTTTCCTGGTGTCAAAGAACTAAGCCAATCAGTGTAAAGTGAGATAGATAGATAGATAGATAGATAGATAGACAGACAGACAGACAGACAGACAGACAGACAGACAGACAGACATGCTTACATGCTTGCTTACTTACTTCATCCTTGCATCCATCCCAAAGGTAAATATACAGATATTTTAATTAATTCTGATTAAAAGGTCAGTTTAAACAAGATTCTTGCTCAGTTGTATAAATGGGATAAATGTAAGTCACTCTGGATTCCACCAAAATGCCATACATGTAAAATCGGTGTGAAAACATCACCCAGAATTCCCTTTGTGCTCACTAGCGAAAGGCGAAATCCAAAAAGTTGATTGGTTTATAATGACTCACTCGGTCGGCTCAAGCTTCAGGCCTAATATGGAACCTCGGTTACATATTGTGTGTGTGTGTGTATGTGTGTGTGCCTGGGTGGATTGTAGGGGATGTGGGTGGGGGGGTTGGGTACGTGTGTTCCAGATCTTTTGCACGTTATCAAGGATGACTTTTTAACATTGTACTGACCAGCTTGTGTCCGTTTGTTTGCCTTGTGTGTGCCTGAAAGAGGAAGAGGGAGGGCGGAAAAGAGAGAGCGAGAGAGAGAGAGAGAGAGAGAGAGAGAGAGGAAAACATGTGCAGGACGTCGGTATATTTGGCTCTGAGCTTCCTGACAGACTTTTCCACTTTAGTCTCTAGTCTTAGTTTCTGACACAGAGCAAGCGAAGGAGGAAAAACCTTTGGAAAACTCATTAAAATGAAACAAAACGAGAGCGGGGTCATTTTTTAGGGCTTGAGGAACGAAGAGAATAAAAACGAGAGAATGTGGCTTTTCAATCGTAGCTTTTAAAGGAAAAAGGCTCTTCAAAAAGTCTTTTCCTGTTTTTCTCGTTAGAGTTCAGCACAGACGAGGATGAGGACGAAATCGATGACGACGGAGATGAAGATGAAGGCAGTAGCAGTGAAGAATTCACGGACAGTATAGAGGAAGATGTGAGACTGAACGCTGAGAGTCTGGCTAGCACAGAGGTAAGGAGACACACGCCTTTGATGGGACAAAAAACACGGGAATGGCAACCTAATAGCGTGTTGATGTTTAAAATGTACACATGTGGTGTGTGTTCATTTCATTTTAGTGTATTATGTTCATTGTATAAGCCTGAAGAGACCAACATGCTTATTTTACTAACTGGATGTGTTATAACCCTCAGCGGTCCAGACATTTTAATTCGTTACATCTTATTCCTTTAAATGATAGTCGTTACTAAATTTTATGCAGTAACCAAAAACATAAAAGCTTCAGGTTTAAAGAGCAACTCGTTTAAGTACTAAACTGATAATCTAACCCATCTTTAGATTTTTGTTTCCTCATTTCCCAGACTTTAGTCATCTGTCATGATTAGGGTTATGAAATTTCTGGAAACTTTCCATAGGAACTTTGTCTTAGGAATTTTTGGAATTATTCCAAGATGGAAAGTTAACAGAAATTTATGGGAATGTATTTAAGCAGTATATACAAAAAATATAAACATTCTGTGTGATCATAATCAGACATGCAAGTGAACTAATACACTTTTTAAAAAAAAATGAAATGATGGGTGTATGTTCTGGAGAAATGCACAGTGCATGCGGGGGTGTGGCCTCAGTAGCCCTGCAGTGTCGTGTGCATGTGATTGAGGAATATGCAGGGTAGAAATTCAACGAAGAATTGCATTAAATCTGCTTGTTTTAACCAAAATTAGCCTGCAGAATTTTCTGCAGAATCAAGTTTCTAACATGCAACTTTGCAAATTTCTGTATATTCCCATGAATTCCTATATATATTCCTGTAACTTTATAAATATTCCTGTTATTTGCTATATATTTTTATATAGTCCAAATACTTGCCGTATATTTCTATTACGTCCTATATATTTCCAATAATTATCATATACTCCCAATAATCCCTATATAGTTCTGTAAATTCCCATTAATTCCTAGTTAGTCTCGTTACTTTCCATATATTCCCATTAATTCCTATATAGTTCTATTAATTCCCATTAATTCCTTTATAGTCCCATTAATTCCCATGAATTTTTATATATTTCCGTTAATTCCCACATATTCCTGTTAATTTCTATATTTTACCCTTAATTCCTATATAGTCTTGATACTTCCCATTCATTCCTGTTTATTTCTATATATTCCAATTAATTCCTATAAAGTCTTGATACTTCCCATGTATTCCTGTTTATTCCTGTATATTCCAATTAAATCCTATATAGGCTCAATATTTTCTATATATTCCTGTTCATTTCTATATATTCTCATTTATTTCTATATATTCCTATTAACTCCATATATTCCCATAAATTCCTAAATATTCCTGGTAATTCCTAAATAGTTCTGTGAATTCCCATTAATTCCTATATAGTCTTGTTATTTTCCATAAATCCTTGTTGATTCCTACATATTCCTGTTAATTCCCATATATTCCTGTTAATTCTTGTATATTAATTCCTATATAGTCTTGTTAATTTTTATATATTCCTGTTAATTCCTATATATTGCTATTAAATCCTTTATAGTCCCATTACTTCCCATGTATTTCTATATCTTCCTGTTAAGTTTCCACCCTTAAACATTTCCAGAATTTTGCAACCCTAGTCATAATGATATGAGATATATATGATATATATAGATATATATATATATATATATATATATATATATATATATATATATATATATATATATATATATATATATATATGAAATTAAATTAAAACCGCACTGGGATATACAAAGTAAAGAAATTACATTTCAAAAGGAAAAACATTTTCTCACATTGTCTCCTTGTGGCAGAATGCTGCGGTGTCTGAATGTCCAGTAAGCAAGAAAAAAACCCAGAAGGCCATGCGGGAAGGATGTCAGAATGAACTGAAGCAGAAGACGAGAGAAGAAGGCAAGACAGGCGAAGAGGAGCGCAAACCCGGCCCGGCTGGTTGTACCACACTTTCTAAGGACAGGTAGTTCTACTGAAACACACACTCAAAATTAGACACACACACAACACTTTTAATAACAAAGATGGTTTGCAATCCTGATAGATAGAAAAATCAATAAGTAATCATAAATGTCTATTACCATTAAACGTTTGTCATCCAGGTGTGCACAAATACAACAGCTGGAAGAAAAGCAAAAGCTGGGACTAAGCGAAATTGGATCCGGATCCGGGCAGGATTCCCGATCCGGGTGTAAAACGGGAACAGAAAGTAACGTATCTGTAAAGTGCAGAAGGTGGGAGCAAAGTGTAACAGACAGGCTGAACCTCAGTGACCAGCAGCAACTCCACATCATCACAGCAGAAGAGGAGGATAAATATGTAGATGAAAAAACAGAGGTGGAGGAGGGGCTGGACATGACGGCCCTTCGAGGAAAGCGTGGCCTCCCGACTGTAACTCTGAGAGAGGGAGCGGTGAAGCGGAGGTGTAACAGACCTCACTCTCTGGACCTCGGCGTGCTGCTGACCAAAAAAGATACGACTGAATCTGAAGCGCAGGTAGACTATAAATATCACACTTGTGCAATCTTTTATAACTGATGTGTAATTTTCATTTAAAAAAAAGTACAGAAAGGGTTTGATTAAGTGAGAAAGTGGTGGCTTAGTTGTAGGATGTTGGACTGATACCAGAAAGATTGTGGCTTGTATCCCAGCACCACCAAGCCACCACTGCTGGGCCCTTGAGCAAGGCCCTTAACCCCCAAATGCTCAGTTATATAAAAGAAATAAATGTAAGTCGCTTTGGATAAGGATGTCTACTAAATGCTGTAAATGTAAATTAGTGTGTGTGTGTGTGTGTGTGTGATGCAGGAAATAGAGGGAGAAAATGGAGGCTCAGCAGGATTCTGGCAGCATGTAGAGGCGGGAATGCGTGAACAGGCGGAGCGTCTCCGTGGTGACCTGGCCCTGAGCCGCCAGGAAAGCAGAGAGCTCCGGGAAAGACTGATGGTGTCTGAGGCTACCGTACATGCGCAGGCTGACCAACTTAAGGAGTACAGAGAACTACTGAGTGCGTACACACTCGCAAACACACACACACACACACACACACACACACACACACACACACATACATACATACAGACAGTAATTTGTGCTGATTTAATGCTATGATTACATTTTAACCAAATGAGTTAACTGATTTTGTTGTCAGGACTTTCCAGACTAATTTGTCCACTCGAGGACATAAGGTTTTGTCCCTAGTAAGGTAAAATATCAGGAACAGCTGTTAATCATTTCCCACACGCTTAAAAAAGGAGTATGATGACAAACTCACCGCATATCTACAAAAACATTCGGCTCATGACTCAAGGAACAAAGCTGAAGTCATGCTCTGTCCCTTAGGCTTTGACTCATGGGGACATGTTTTGCAACACAAGCTGACGTGTCTCTCTCCCAAAATAGTCTCTGTTGCTTGCTTAATCGTAATTTAAGACTCAGGTATTTAAAACCATTCCGCTTTTAGTTGCGTGCTGTAAAACGATGTGTGCAGTGGTTCCCAAATTGAGGGACGCGGAGTTGTTATACGAGGCGTGACGCTCCCCTCGATATTCCGCTCTTCCAAAATCCAAAATATTCCATTATTTCGGATGTGCGTTCCGTTGAGTTGCTTACGACCAATACCAAGGTCTAACTCATGTTCCGCTCATGATCAGCGGAAAATCAAATAACACGACTACGGGAAATTTCCAGAACACTTGTTCCTGTTTGCAAAATGTATATAAATACCTTTATTTTGTCACATATACTATTTTACAGCACAGTGAAATTCTTTTTTCGCATATCCCATCTTAGTAAGTTGGGGGTCAGAGCACAGGGTCAGCTATGATACAGCGCCCCTGGAGCAGGAAGGGTTAAGGGTCTTGATAAGGGACCTAACAGTGGTTGGCTTGCCGTGGTGGGGCTTGAACCCAGGTGTTTCCGGTCTTCCGATCAACAACTCAGGCTGGCGGTGGTGGGGCTTGAACCCAGGTCTTCCTGGTCTTCTGATCAGCAATTCAGCACCTTGAAAACAGTTAACACTGTTACATAGTAAAACAAAGGAGAAATTGCATGCTTTTACTTTAAAAGAAGTCTTGTGCTGCCATCTGTTGGTACATCTTATAACTTTTTGACGCCGATTTATATTTGCTAAATTTAGATTGTAGCTGTCACTTGCAAGTGTATATAAATGCTTGTGTATGTGCCTAGTTTGTAAATTACACAAAAATATAATTCAGGTAGTCTCTTATATGCCTTATATTTTATAACCGTTACATATAATACATTTTCTGTAAATTGCTGTAACAATTTTATGTTATTGTTATCGGGAACTATTTGGATCGGACAGGTTTATTTCCCAAGTAAAAGACCAGAATAAAAATTGCTTAAATCGATCGCAAAGAACTCGTAGGTTGTGTTCTGACGTCGAATAAAAATACCTCCGTCTTTTTTTCTTTTCTAGCGGAGAGTGCCGTGCAGCAGGACAGTAAACAGGTGCAGGTGGATCTGCAGGATCTGGGCTATGAGACCAGTGGGCGCAGTGAGAATGAGGCTGAGAGAGAAGACGCCAGCAGTCCTGGTATGGCACTGAGAAAACGGCTGTCCAACTACACCAATGACCTATCAAACTACACAGAATATCAATCACACTATAGAACAAACGGTAAAATACGTATGTGTGTGTTTTTTTGCAGAGTTTGATGACATGGAGCTGCACAACTCCCTTTCCCGGACGTCGTATGGCAGCGTTGGTCATTCCTGGCATCAGCATGGAGACGGTCACCAGCCGGACAACTTGATGGTGGAGGACCTGCGTGCACAGCTGTCCCGCTGTCACAAAGTCATCCGTGGTCTGCAGATCCGTGTGCGCTCGCTTTCCACTACCTCCGACTACGCTTCCAGTCTTGAACGTGCACCGCGCAAGGTACAGTCCATGTTTACTCAGACAACGTTCACTTTACAATCTATAATAAATAATGTTTTTGTTTTAAACGCTAGGCTTGAAAATGCAGTCACATTTATATATGATGTATATTTAAAACAGCATATAAGGTGAAGGTTTTCGATTTTTGTTGGATTCCTAACTCTCGATTAGGTGAACTGGGCCTTCCAAGCATCTCCTGCCCACAGTGGATTGGAGGACGATGAGGGCTGGCAATCAGATGGACCAGGTCTCGGACCACTAAAGTCCAACAAGGAGCTGCAGGAACTGATGTCGCGTGTGGCGTCGCTAGAGAACCAAATCCGTAGCGGCAAATTGGAGGAACAAAGAGGGAAGGAGGAGGAAGGGAAAAGTGCTACATGGCCTGGGTGAGAAATTTTAATTAGTCCAAGAACTAAATTTGGGTGATTTCATGTAGCTATTTTCGTGTCAAAAAAGGACTGATAACTTGGCATTCACATTATTTTAATTGTTGTTAGTTTTATATGTATCTGTATCTCAGAAAATACAACACGCTGATCCAGGCTCAAGCTCGGGAGTTGTCCCACCTGCGACAGAGGATGCGTGAGGGACGAGGAATCTGTCACATTCTCAATCAGCACCTGGGCGACACCACCAAAGCGTTTGAAGAGCTGCTCCGGGCCAACGATATCGACTACTACATGGGCCAGAGCTTCCGGGAACAGCTTTCCCAGAGTTCCTCACTCACACAGAGGATCAGTATTAAGCTCAGTGGACGTGAGTATACACGTTTAACGTGTAATAATGCCGTTAACTGACTTCCTTGGCCAGTGTGAATTGTTTGGCTGCGTAATAAAGATATTGGCATTACCGTTTATTGATATATAGGCTATATATATATATATATATATATATATATATATATTATATATATTATACACAGTTACAGTACTTTATTCTGTCTCTTTTGTCTTACTTTTTGATTTTATTCACAGGGGATCGGTCTGAAGTGCAGGATGACAAAATGGGCCACGAGTTATTAGCTTTAAGGTAAATTATTCTTCTGAAGCGCACTTACTGACTAGGGCTGCGCCGATCCGATACTCGGTACCGGTATTAGTCCGATACTGGCCAAAATTACTGAATGGGATATGAGAAGTTTATTCCGATCTGATAGCAGACCGAAATCCTAAACTGACGCTAAAATACCGCGGAAGGACCGTTGAATTTCAAAGGGTGAAAACTTCAATGCTAATCATGTAGCATAGCATTTTAAGCCTAAACCATTAAAAATTACAGTCAACACAACAGGAACTATCAGTGTTTTTAGCAGACCGGCAAACACACCAAAAAAAACTGGGAACGTTTTACCTTTAAAGCAACTGAATTCATAAAAAAAATAACAAAGCTGATGTATTTGCCCCCAGGCAATCCCTATTACACCTTTTATAAATAAATAAAAAAAACTGGAAAAAAAATGGCAGAAGATGTAATTGAACAATGTAAATGTTAGTTTTTACTAAAAACGAACAAAGTGAGCTTTAAAATATCCGTAGGCCTTCCGTACTCATTACCTGACACCGCTTTCGAAATAATAGCCCCCTCTAATATGTCATCAGACCAATTCGCACCTGCACAGTGGGATTAGCCCACCTGCTGTCAGACTGCAGTAAAGTCTATCCAATTGCTGCACTTCTGAAAACACGAGTAAGCAGCGTCAGTGGGTATATATTTATTCCCAGGACCTCAGAAACATAAATTGTGTTGTCAAAATAAAAGTTTTTCAGCCATTACAAGAAACCCTGATTTTATTTAAAGAGAATAAAAATGGCCATATTTAAAAATTGCAGCATTTGCAGCATCTGATGTTAAAAGGGTTGTGTGCAGTCTTTAAACAGACTTTTCTTCGGAAAGCACATAGTCAAATAAATATGTTTTAATTAATTATTTCAATTATAGTTGACTTATTAAGATAGCCACAATGCAGGTTTGAGTTACACCCAAAAATGCAGCTACAAGTACTAATTAAAATATTTAAATAAAAACGCAGCAGTATTGCACAACCGAGTCATATTGTGGGCTGCGTATTATTTTTCTTTAGGGGGGTAAAACATTTGTTGCACCGTTTGAGCTTGATGCCGTTTAGAATGCTAGGCTAAAACACTGCGTCCTTCTGGTAACTGCGGGAACAGCTTAAATGTTTAAAAGGGAGAAAAAGATTGGTATCGGATCGGTATCGATATCGACAGTCATGATATCGATATTAATATCGGAAATAAAAATGGTTGTATCGATCCATCCTTGGGTACCTATTAATGTTACATTTTTCATTTTTTTTTTTTTTTTTTTTAAAGAGAATAAAATGAACGTATTGGCAACTTTTTTTGCCTCATTAAATAAAACACTGCTGAATATCATAGAGACTAAACATTAAAAGCCAGACATTCAAGTTATCATCTTATGATTTTGGACATACCAGCTCTCTAAAAACAGATGAAATTATATAAAGAAAGATTTCTTTACACTTTATTTATTAATTTTTTGTTATATGCTTTTCTAAACCATACAGCGAATCATCTTTCATAGTTTCTGTATGTACGTGTCTGTGTTGCAGGCTGAGTAAAGAGCTTCAACAGAAGGACAAAATAATCGAATCTCTCCACACAAAGCTGCAGCAACGCCCTGACACGCCCTCGAGCAGCCATGCCCCCTCCGAGACAACGGACCAATCCGACCGCACCTCCTTTGTGTCAGATGAAAGGGCCTCCATAAATGAAGATCTGGAGCTGTGTTCTGAAGTGGACGCGGTCAGCGAATACGCACGGGATGAACCAGCTTCTAGATCAAACGATACAGGCATGTAAACACACACACACACACACACACACAAAAGGCATAAACATGCGTACTACTACATGACCCTACAAAGATTTGTCCATTTTGAACAAATCCTTAATATGGCGTTGAGGAAACGTGATTTGCTCATCTCCCGAGTCACATGTTTATCACGTGACAGCCCCAGAAACTTTAGCTATGCAGTCTGTATCGGGAATAGAAACCATTAGTTTAGCTCCTAAGTCTCTGGGTTCCTTCTTTTGTCACCTGAACGAAAGCAGGAAAGATTGAGGGGAAGTGGTGGCTTATGGTTAAGGTGTTGGACTACCAACCTGAAGATTGTGGGTTCGATTCCCAGCTTCACCAAGCCACCACTGTTGGGCCCCTTAGCAAGGCCCTTCACCCCCAGTTGCTCTGGATAACATTGTTGTGAATAAAAAATCAAATCTTTCTAAGCTACTAGAATGAATTATTAATTGTCATGACACTTAAACGTCACATCTCGACACATGTCTAAATCCCCTCGCACTCTTTTTCAGACTGCCCTCTCTTCCCTTCCTCTATTCAGCCCCCTATCACCCCCTACAGGAAAAAACAGGGTAAAACAGGTAGGAAGGGTCATACCAAAGAATCATGTCTCGTATTTTTACAATAATTCTCTTTACCTGAAAAGATCTTACCCCCCTCCACCTGTCTCTAGGTGTACCTTCTGCTCCCTTGTTTGGTTCTTTGCCCTTGGCTCAAACCATCTCCTGGTCCAAATCCTCAAATAACCTAATCTCTGACCCCAACCCTATTTTTGGTCCACTGGCACCACAACAGCACCAGCAGGGTCTGCACAGACCACCAATCCGAAGTGAGCACACAGCTTGAGTGTGTGTGTGTGTGTGTGTGTGTGTGTGGTTTGTTGTGTTGTAGTTTAAAATTCTATTTATACTTACATTAAAAATCTCACATTCATTTACTATAAACTTAAATATATACGTAAAATACTTACATAGAAAAAAAATTACGTCAAAACAAAAGTCTCGCAACGTAGTCTCACCCCTTTTTTTATGGTGTCTCGCACACAAAAAAAGACATAAACGCTTACGTTTATTCAAATGGCATAAAAATCATTCAAATTTCGATAAAAATGTATTTCGAGCCTCTCGTATTTATACATTATAGAAAAAAAGAACTTCCTTATATACAAAACGCTTCAACGATCACATAAACTTTTCGGATACAACAGCGCCCCCTGTTGCCAAGTAGTAGCGCGTAATATTTAATTTGTTACATTTACTTGAGCAGATCTTCAGAAAAACAACAGAAATTTACTTTAACCTCTCTACATTTGATGTTGTCCCTCTGTTACTATTAAATATTACTTATAAATATGTAGTTTTCATTATTAGTTTCCATCATGTTGCGTAAAATCACATGGTCTTACAATAGACTGCAACCGTCTGAAGTACGTACATGAAACCCGCTAATTTTGTAAAGCACAATTAGTTCGGAAAATAACGACTGAAGAAGAAGAAGAAGAAGCGGGTATATCAGTGGAGACAGGAACAACCATGACCTCCCATTCAATCAATTTATAAATGAGACGTCTTCTATGTGACCAAAAACAAGTGATGATATCAGTGTACAGGATGTCCAGCTCCAACCTGAGAAAACATCTTACAGTAATTTTAATAATAATGACTATTTGATGGCGATTCTGTAATTATAAAGACTTTAATTTTATTCTAAGTTACTGTAAAATCTCACACACTGACTTCTTTTTCGTCTGTTTTATGTGTATTCAGGATTTTTCCCTTTACTTAATCAGATCCAAAGTAACTAGTAACTCACTACCTGAGAAATCTTATCATTCCAGACCTTATTACTCTCTTAATCAATTAATACTTTTATTTTTACTTAAGTCATTATTTTTATATGTAGTTGTACATTTTTTTTGGCTGGTCTACCAAGCTGATGTTGGGCTTATTTTGTAGTTGGAGGTACCGTATTTCCCCCTTGCTATGCTGGGCACATCCATAAAATTGTGTCTTTCTGACAAATTTCTTTATTACGATATTCTGGCATTTGTACGCATTTAGCCATAACCTTCAAACTAATTGAAACAGTTTACACTTGGCCACCGCAAAAGCAGTTCTAACTCTTAATTAAAGTCCTATTGTTCTTATCTCAAACCCATAGTCATTACGTGAAGTGTTTACCATTGGTTTTTATATCATTGTTTCTATATAAATGGAAAGCACACCTATAAAGTGCCACAGGAAATGACACCTAGCATCCTGAGCGCCATAAAACTACCGCTTATGCAAGTAGTTGTACTTGAGTCAAATTTTTGGATACTCTACCTGCCTCTGCTTGTCAGGTTGACTAGATTTGCCCTTAAAAAATAACATCGAATGGTCTAAAATACACTCACGGTGATGTGAAGCTCGTCTTTAATATTCTGTCTGGTATCTAACAGGAGCATCTTCGCCTGCTGAGATGAAATGACTAACAGTTATGAAGCATCCAATGAGAAAATTTAGCATCTTCACATGTCAACCCTTTATTTTCAGCTTACAGTGTAAATACAACTAAATGCTGAATCTGTTTTTCTCTGTGTCCCCGAATCAGGTTTTAGTTTACCACATTCACTGAGCAGCTATCCACTGATGGGCTCTACACTACCCGATCCTTCACATTACACTCAGCTATCCCATCATTCACTTCACCAGCCACAGAAATCAAACAGCAGTTTGACGGCGAGCAATGCACCATGGGACATGGACAATATGGTGCAGCCGATTCTCGGCTTCTCCGGGGCACCTGGCTACCAGTCAGGAAACAGCCATTCGGGTATGTCTTTACCCTTTTTTTTTTAATCTGTCTCATAAAGAGACATTGTAAAGAGACGTTGTCGTGATCGATTTCGATTGTATTGTCAGGTGTGGACCTGATCGAGGAGCATCTGCGTGAGATCCGTACTCTGCGTCAACGTCTGGAGGACTCCATCAGGACCAATGAGAAGCTTAGACAGCAGCTGGAAACTCGTCTGGCAAATGTATCCAGAGACGGAGGTGAGAGAAACAAACAAAAAAAAAACTTAATTAAACTGTGACGTATCTTCTAAAACAGACTTTTGGGGTTTTAGTCAATAATTTTTAATGTTGTATTTATTATACTATTAAGATATATTGGAAATATAATATTACAGCTGAAAATTTGGTGAATTTAAGACAGTCGCTGTTTTAAAGATTCTCACATACTGTATATTAATATACATGTATAAGTAACATATAGAGTATAATACAACCCGAAATTCTGGAAAACTTGGAACTTTTTTTTTTTTTTTTTGGAATAAAATGAAAACTTAAGGACTTTTAAATCACATGATCCAATATTTTATTCACAATAGAACATAGATAAAATAAATGTTTAAACAAAAAATTTGACACTTTTATCCACCTCACATTTCAAATTTAATGCCTGCTACAGGCCTTATAGGGGCAACAAGGAGCTGTAAATTTCACAAAGATTTAGCCGAGAGATCATTTAGCAAATAACTTAATTAATTGTCATCAGGTCTATAAGATGATTAGCTATTAAAGGGATGTGTTAGATAGGCAGGAGTCTTTCAGAACTAAAGATGGGTAGATGCTCTCCGATCTGTGAAAGAGTGTGTGGAAAGATTGTGGAATAGTTTTAAAAACAACGTTCCTCAACGTTAAATTTTATCATTGTGAAAATTTCATTCATTTTATTTAACTTTTAAAAAATCTTCCCAACTTTTATGAGATAATATAAAATAAAGGATCCTGATTGTCATATATAGCAAGCAATTTTGTATTTTTGAAATTAAATTTTGTATTTTGTGTGTATTATTATATATATATATATATATATATATATATATATATATTATATATATATATATATATATATATATATATATATATATATTAATTTGTCTTGATCCATGTATTCATTTTATTTAATTTACATACAACAATATGTCAAGGATCAAACTCTCTGAATGAATACAGGCTAAGCAAGAATAACTTTTGTAAGGTTCTTGGTTCTTGTTTTCATGTTTAATGTTAATATTCATGTTAATTGCTATGTTTTATGTCTAGGCTATGCTGTGCTAGCTAAGCTATGCTGTGCTAGCTAAGCTATGCTGTGCTAGCTAAGCTATGCTGTGCTAGCTAAGCTATGCTGTGCTAGCTAAGCTATGCTGTGCTAGCTAAGCTATGCTGTGCTAGCTAAGCTATGCTGTGCTAGCTAAGCTATGCTGTGCTAGCTAAGCTATCCAAGTCTAGTTCAAGTTTACTGCTTTGTGTACTTCCTGTTTTTTCCTGTGTTCCTGTCACATGATCCCCCTGTCCTAGTGTCTTGTTTTCATTGGTTTGTCATGTGTTTTATCTATCTATCTATCTATCTATCTATCTATCTATCTATCTATCTATCTGTCTGTCTGTCTGTCTGTCTGTCTGTCTGTCTGTCTGTCTGTCTGTTGTTTATTGCTATGTAACTTGGAAGGTTTTGTTTATAGTATCGTCTTTTCTGTCTCACAGCAGCGCCAACAAATATCTACATTCAAGGCTTGGACACTGTCACTCAGCTGTCCAATGAAATCCGAGTGCTGAAAGAGGAGAACCTGAATCTTCACTCTAGACTTCAGGGCAGCAGGGGTAAGTCAGTGTGGTATTAGACAGCTGAAGAGTATGTTTGCGTGACTAAAGCAGATCCTTGGATAGATTGAAAAGAAAATAGACACTTATAGTAACTTATAAAAACATTTATGCCTCTTCACCTGACTGAAATACTTGGATTGTCATCAGTCTATGACACATGATAGACTTTCCACCATTACCACCAATCAGCAATCAGCATTATTTGTCCCACCCGTGTACGTTCTTGTTTTATGATCTCTGAGAGGTGAGAAAGTAATAAAGGCCAGTAACCTTTTTTAAATAACTATGATATCACAGCATCTTTTCCCAGCATCCGTGAGATATTTTTGATTTTTAAAGCAAAGCATCACCTTCATATTACCTGATATAACCAAGATTTAGATTGAATTTCTTCAAATGTAGTATCCTAAAGTATCTTAATTGTTTTTTTAAAATGCAGTGTGAAAAATAAATATAGAAATATGCATTTGCACCACTAATATTGGAATCTGGAAAACCTGGAAATCCCAGAAAATTAAAGACACTTTCCAGTCCTGGAAAACACATGAAAAATGGATAATTATTATTATTATTATTATTATTATTATTAATTATTGTTGTAATATTTTTTATCATTAAGAATAGTTTGAAATAGTCTGAGACAATTAATGTTAGTAACAGAAAGAAATTTGAAATGCCCTGTAAATGTTCTGGAAATTTTAAATAAATGCCCTGAAAACGTCCTGAAAATTTCATGAAATAACCTGGAAACATCCCAGAAATTTCATAGAAATGTCCTAAAAAATTCATAGAAATGCCCTGGAAACAGACTGAAAATTCCATAGAAATGTCCTAAAAAATTCCATAGAAATGTCTTGAAAATTTCATAGAAATGCCCTGGAATCGTCTTTTAAATTCCATAGAAACGTCCTGGAAATTTCATAAAAATACCCTGGAAACGTCCTGAAAATTTCCTGAAGTATATACTCTAAAAACAAAAAATGAAACCCTGGGAATTCTTCGCCTTGTAGACAACAATGAGGAAGTGGAGCAGTTACGGGAGGCGGTGCTGTCTGGACGGGCGCGGCTGAAACAGGCGGAGTTAGAGGCGGAGCAATGGAAGGAGGAGCTAAGGAGGCTTCAGACACACAGCTGTGAACAGAGTCAGCAGATACAAAAGCTACGGCAGGACAGGCAGAGCAATCAAGGGCACAACAACAGGTAAAGCAGTCGGCCGTTACTGCACCATTACTCACCCAGTGCGCCTGATATTTTACTGATGAACTTTGTAGCTTACACAAAAAGATGCGACTTATAAAATAGTTTGTGTTTATATAGATGTGTGTGTGTGTTTACAGGTTGCAGCATGAGGTGAGTCTCCTCCAGCAGCAGCTCTCCGAAAGCAGGCAGCTGCTGCAGTCTTTGCAGTGTGAACTCCAGCTATATGATCGAGTGATTGTAGGGAGAAAGAGCACCTCTGCAGGTGAGACATGTACAGTACGTCCTGGAAATTTTAAATAAATGCCCTGAATATGTCCTGGAAATGTCAAATAAATGCCCTGGAAACGTCCTGGAAATTTTATAGAAATGTCCTAAAAAATTCATAGAAATGTCCTGGAAACAGACTGGAAATTCTATAGAAATGTCCTAAAATTTTCATAGAAATGTCCTAAAAAAATTCCATAAAAATGTCCTGAAAACTTCATAGAAAAAAATGAAACCAAGATATCGTTTTTTATTTCTTGGTCTTCTTCACAAAACATTTAGTTTCTTTATCTGTTTATCTTTATCTTTAATTAAACGGAATAAGTGTGTTCACATAGGATAAATGTTCCTTATGGGCATAAGAATAAGAGAGGGAATAAGAGCCCTAGGATGAGCACAGCCCAGTCTTTATTGTTATTTCCACACCTTATCCAGAGCGACTTGCATTTACCTCTTTTATACAACTGTGAAATTGAGGCATAAGGGCCTTGCTCAGGGGCCCAGCAGTGGTAACTAGCAGGTGGTGGGAATCGAACCCTGGTCTTCTAATTAGCAGTCCAACACCCTAACCACTGTGCTACCAGATTAGGAGGCCAGTCGCATATGACTGATCACAAATAGAGAACGATGCGGACATGTTCGCGCTGCAACAAAATAAAAACATCTCAACCTTTCAGAATGCCGGAAGTGCACCGTGGGTCATGTGCCAGGAACCGACCAATCAGTTTTCTCACCTTGTCCGTTACGAAACCTCAGCAGAAAAATGGAGGAGCAGCTCATTGTTGCGTTTTTTTTTTTCTTTTTCTGTTTTAATAAATCTTGTAGCAGAGTTACAGCAAGGGTGCTTCAGTGGTGGAAGGCCATTGCTGAAATTCCCTTGTTGTAACGTCGTGTGTGGCTGATGGTTGCTTAGCAGCGGCAGACGGTTCTGACGTGCTTTGGAAAAAAAAGTTTTTACACGTGCGACATGTGACTATCATGTTCCAGCTTATTTCTTCCACCGTTCTTTAGAGGAAGTAGCGTATCACTTAAAGCAGTATTTTTTCATTTCCCATACTACCAGGATCGAGATCTTATAATTGGATATTAATAATTATTATTTCATACCTTCCCCATCAACACTTCCCAATTAATACTTTAACTTCCGGTTTACCTGTGCGCAGGTTATTTCTCAGAGCTGCCGTACTCCACCTCTCCAGCTGTTGGGGAACTCAATCATTTGCTGGTGGAGGTCCGGGCTCTACGGGCCCAGCTGGAGCGCAGCGTCCAGGAAAACAGCGCTTTAAGGATACAGCTGCAGAAACAGCTAGAGCAACAGCTCAACACAGCCAGCCTCGAGCCGAGACCGGTGTCCCTAATGCCAGCCAGCCCGCTTCGGGACACCCTGTACAGGAGACAGCTGCTGCACGGTGAGACAGCGCTCTCGCATGTTGGGTTGTTATAATAACTCATAATCCAGCATGTGATATTGTGTGGCTAATGTAATCGACACTGATTTGCCGGGAATGTGATTTTGTTACTATGTGTATGTGTGTGTGTGTGTGTGTGTTGTTGAAGAGCAATGACTGTAAAATTTGTAAAATGTATTAATGATCATATAGAACTAATTTAATTTCAATAATTCACAAGCACAAGTAACTTCCTTTTTTTAGTTTTAATGAAAAAAAAACAGAATTGTACTTTTGTGTGTCAGACAAATTAGGAAATGTTCACAAATAAACTGGTTAACAGAGTTTGGCAGTAAAAGAATTGACAATTTTACCACTTTTTAGCCAAAAAGTCTACTTGCTAGCATAAATGCTAAGAGAACACAGCACTAATCAAATCCTAATTAAAAGATTTGTAACGATTCAATGTCTGATCAGTAATCAGTTATGCCTTCCTATTGAACCTTTGACAGTTTACAAAATAACTCTTGATGTAAGAAATTTCTAGAGAGAGAAAACACACACTTTTGCCAGTATAGTACGATGTTTATGTCACACAAATCACACACACACACCTGCTGATCTATCCTAACAATGTTTGTGCACGGTGTGTCAACTACCTACAGACCCGTCCCCATCTCCTCCAGTAAGGGATGTTGGTCCGTTCCCTTCTGGTCCTCCATGTTCTCCGTACTCAGAGCTTGAGGAGAGCTCCCTCACGGCTAACGGTGTGTGCATGCTAACACTTAACAACATTTATCTTACAGATTTACTGAAAGTTTTCAGGAGAAGCTTTATTTTTGTATCCGTATTTAGTAATAATTCCTCCGCCTTCCTCTCCCACTCTGTGTTATAGACTCGCTGGAGCCGCATGCAGATTTGGAGGGTGATGCCCCCGATGGTTCATTCGCTAACCGGAACGGTCGGCATGCTATCGGGCACGTGGACGACTTCAATGCTCTCCAGCAGCAGGTTATAGAGGGTCGAGGGTTGGTGCACAGGATGGAGGCCACACTGAATACCTGCCTTAACACTGCACTAATGGAGGTCAATACCGGAAAGGTCAGTGTGCTAATTCGACCCACAGCGTCCCAGATTTACAGAGTAGTCTGCCAATGGAGCATCTTAATATGCTGCACAATTTAAGATATTTACCGCGGATCATTGTGGCTTTAATTATTCGAATAGAATATAATAACATTTACGTTTTTTAACCCAGTCTGACTTACATTTATCTCATTTTTCTTATCCAAGCAAGCAGTTGAGGGTTAGGTAGGGGCCTAGCTCAGGGGCCACTGCATGGCAGCTTGCTGCTACTGGGAATTAAACCCACCATCCTCTTTTGAGCAGCCCAACACCTTAACCTGAATTATACAACTCTGGGCTACAATTATGGGTTAGGGGCCCACCAAGTTGGGAATCGAACCCACAGTCTTTCGTTTAGCAGTCCAAAACTTCACCCACCGAGCTCCACTTTCTGCCTTTTTCAAACGTGCTGTTAAATATGATGTAAAACAGTTCAATCTTTTCAGTTCAAGTATTTTATATAAGTAATATTTTATAAACGTAAATAAAATATAAACATAATAGAAATAATAATAATTTGGGTTATATTATATACGGCAGGGCTGTTTGATGATATATATCTATAATTACCGTCGTATAATTTCGTGTATACCTCGACATGTAAATAAGTGGGCGTGGCTAACTCACATACAGCCTGCTCTTCTGGTCTAGTGTCTCATCTCGTCTCATCTAACGGGATAAGTGTCTCAGGACACCCCTAGTTGTTTGGTTAACTTAATCCAAGTTAATATTTCATTTACTTTATTTATTAAGTACAAAATAAAAGGAAAAAAGTAGAAAAATAAGGTAAAGTCCTTTTTATTTCGGTAAAGTATATAAAGTTGATTTATTATATAAATAAAAAGTATTATATTATTGTTGATTTTTTTAGGAATAGCACTATGATCTATTTATGAAGATATACACACTAGTTCAAAACTCTTTCCTGACTCTCTTCTCTCCCAGGCTCTGGATTACGCCACTGTGAAGACTCTTTTATCCAATACCAAGACTCTAAGACAAATTCTGGAGGAGGCCATGTCCCTTCTCAAGATGTTCTGGAGAGCAGCTCTTCCCAGCACTGACAGCCCAGCCCAGTATCTTCAGAAAGTCAGTGTTTCAACTCCAATATGAGTTTGCGTTTCAATTCTTCTGTTTAGATCGAAGCTACTATAACCGGTTCTTTGTGCGGTTGTGCAGGAGCAGTCGATGAAAGAGGAGATCCAGTCTCTACGTTTGAGGATTGCCGAGCAGGAAGAGGTTTTGCAGAACACTGTACAGAGACTGAGGAGCACCAGTCGCACTAAAGAGAGCATGGAGACCTTCATCGTCAGCCAACGTCAGTAACACACTATACAGAGGCAGAGTCTGTCGGCTGATGGTAGCAGTGCTACTGAAACATCTGCTCAAATCATCCAAACATTATTATTATTATTATTATTATTATAATATCGGTGTATATTGGAACATACATCAATTAGCTGGTTTTAGATTGCGGTAAAAATCAAAAAGTCTCCCGTAATTAATACTTACCCACATTTTTTATTAATACTTTAGCTTTAACTGCCTAAAATGCTGTAAAATACATCGTTTTAAAACTGGTAGATGGGGTAATTAGCATTAATTGTCTTTGGGACTTGTCAAGGGACGAGTGGTTTAGGCAGCAAGGAAAAGTTATTAAAGTTAGAAGCAGGACAAATTGGTGTAAGTGACCGCCATTTATACAACTGAGCAACTGAGGGTTCAGGGCCTTGCTCAGGGGACAGCAGTGGCAACTTGGTGGTACTGGGAATCGAACCCTGATCTTCCAGTTAGCACAACGGTTCCCAACAGGGGGGTCCACGAGCTCTGTGGGTGTTGAACAGTGAGCATTAAGAAGAACAATCATATTGCATTAGCTAATTTTATCCGTAATCCCCTGGTTGACCAAAAAAATAGACAAATTTGTAATTCGTCCTTCACAAAAACGAGCGAGTCTCACTGATTGATCTTCAGCAGCTAATAGTAATGACCTAGGCATACCGGACCCAGGTGAGGAAGCTCCCACCAATTTGGGTTGCAGTGCTTGCAGGACTGAAAACACAAAAATGCAGAAAATACCAGCTTACATCGAAGGCAATAAGAAAAAAGACAGGTTTTGGAACGTTCTACTCGATGATGTAATAGTGTGGATAAGCTCCGCCTTCGCAGAAAAAGATCGACGCCTGCTTTGACATTGCAGTCTGTTTAGCCCCGTCTACCGATTCACGCATGCACGTGATGGGTAAAAAAAATTTTCAGCGCAAAACTGTTAGCCAATCATAGCAGTGGTCGTTTACTTCCAGGTCAACTATCCAGCACAAGTGTTCAAAGGGAGCGTTTTGGTGAGGGGGGTCAAAAACAGGACTATTACTTCTTAATGTTATGATGTTATGATGTAAAAATCATAACTACATCATCACGTGATTGTGTAAACTGTTTTTTTATGTTGCAGTGTCCAGGACTCGAGATGTCCTGAAAAAAGCCAGGGCTAATCTGGAGGTAAGGAAGGAGCGCTACCTGCTTTAAACATGTCTATAGATCCCTGTGTGCATGAGAGACAGTACAGTCCTTGTGTTTTCATATTGTGTCTCTTGCTTCCTTTCTCTCTCTCTTTCCCTCTCTCTCTCTTTCTTTTTCTGTGAATGAATCCAGAAGAATGAGCTCAGGATTTCTTCTTTAAGCTCCTCCTCTTCCTCCCTTTACAATGGTAACAGTCCGGGTCTGTGCCGTAATACCCTGCGTTGCGTGTCTCTCTATGCCTGCTCCTGCACTGACTCTGTTTTCACTGCTTTACCATGACATCACTTCCTCATTTTTTCAACTCTGTCTCAAACACTATTGGCGTTGAACTCTGTAAGAGTAACAGGAACTGCCATAGTGATGCAACTTACCATAAGTATGTTTACATGCACATTTAACAGATCAAGTAATTACACCAATGACGTAATATTATCCCCCCCCCCACCCCCAATTTCATCCTTCCACCATCAAATATTTACTGAATATCGCAGATTTGGTGTTGCAAAATCAGATGTGATATCGGTGTGGTTTGTGTGAAGCGTGACTAGATGAAATAATAAATAACATTAAATTCTTGCCAAAATCACATGTTTAATTTTCTGGATTTATGCATGTAAACCTACTTTTTGTAAGAAATCATAAAATATGTAATTAGTGCGTAGGACATTTCACACCTTTAACATAAATGAATATTTATTAACTAATCGGTTTGTCCGTATAAACCATCCACATTGAATGAAAACTTCATACACCAAACATTTCTATTAACAGACTAACGGCTGGTTTGGTCATAAAATTAAACACACAGTATGTCCATTCGAAAGATTAAATTATTAAAACACATTAAAAAAATATAGACATGGATATTTATTTATTTACCTTCTATACCCGCTTATTCCCTAATTCGGGGGCACAGGGATCTGCTGGAGCCGTCCCTGAAAGGGTAAAAATCAGGAGGGGGACACCCTGGACAGGTCACCAGTCCATCACAGGACCACACACACACTCACACTTATGGGCAGTTTCGAATCACCGATACATGTTTTTGGACTGTGGAAGGAAACCTTCTTGCTGTGAGGCAACAGTGCTGACCACTAAGCCTTAAACATGGATCCATTATTCCGAATCCCATTCGCCTGCACATCCTGATAGGATGTATTTGGTAGTAGAAATATTATTCCTGACTGTTAAAAAAGTATGTTCTATATAGTATGGCTACATTACAGGAAGTATGAATAAAATTAGCCTGTACTACATCCGCCATTTTTATATTAACATTTAGCAATACAACGTCTGAGTGATGGTAAACAAGTGCAATTCAACTACAAGAAACAAGCATTTAAAGTTACTTAAAGTCATTGCCACATATGACGAGTCATTTCTCTCGCAGCCTTATAGGATAATAAATGGCGTTTATAGGTCATGCAGGAACTTTCTTTGCTTACTCTACGATTCAAACATACTATTTGTCTTTGCATACTTAGTTTTGCCTACTATATGGTATGAAAGTATGCGATTCTAGACAGAGCCAGGCTCTTTTTCAAAGTCACTTTACAACTAAACAGTTTATGTAAGGGCCTTGCTTAGGGGCCCATCAACGGCAGCTTGGTGGTGCTGGGAATTGAACTTCCGATCAGCAGTCCAACACCATAACCACTGAGCTACATAATTTTACATTTACAGCATTTAGCAGACATCCTTATCCAGAGCGACTTGTTATACAACCGAGCAATTGGTGGTTAAGGGCCTTGCTCAGGGGCCCAGCAGTGGTGGCTTGGTGAAGCTGGAAATCGAACCCGGATCTTTACGTTGGTAGTCCAAAAACTTAATCACTGCACCACCACTTCCCTAATTTGCCACTAACCTTATTAGTATTAGTATTAGTTTGCAGTGATTGTTTATAGACTTGGGAATGAGAACAAAAATCCACCACATCTCATTACCCAATCATTGGCCAACAACCTGCTAATATTAAGTTCGTTTCACTTAACTTAGCTAACTAACTCGCCTTGTTTTGGTTACAATATTCCAGTTTTCACTCCATCTCCAGGGTTTCCAGGCAACCAAATCAAATCAGCACTTCAATGTAGGACTGGTTGATATATGACCAAGATATATCACTATAGGTGAAGACATTTTTATGATGCATCTCCATGCTACTGATGATATACAGTATATGGGCAAACTTCTGTAGACCCTCTACCAGCACACACATAACTGTGTCTGTCCCACAAAGTTGTTTAGAATGTCTTTTATTTCTCTTAACTGGAACTAAGAGACTTCCAGCATGACAATGTCCTGTGCACAAACCCCTGAGCTCCATGAAGACTGTCCATGCTGTCTTCTGGTTGGAGTGGGAAAACTGGAATGTCCTGCACAGAGCTTATTCTTTTAGCTCCTTTAGGATGAAACTGGAACACCAACTGCATCCCAGACCTCCTCACCTCAACATTAGTGTCTGATTCACATAGTCACGCAACACAATCTAGGGGAAAACCTTTTCAGCAGTGTAAATGTTATTATAAGACGAGAAGAGTGAGACTAAATCTGAAACACATATGGATCTGGTGGTGGTTAGATGTCTATCAAGGTGTGGTTTTGCTATGAAGCAAACTAATATCAGCTACAATTACATTCACAGAATTTTGGCAGACGTCCTTAACCAGAGCGACTTACATTTCTCATTGCAGCAATTAGGGGTTAAGGGCCTTGCTCAGGGGGCCAACAGGGGTAACTTTGTGGTGCTGGGAATCGAACCCAGAGATTCCAAATCGCCATCCAACACCTTAACCACTGCACTACCACTTTATTTAAATAAGGTTTGAAAGTAAGCGGTACAAAACCTTTTAACATCAAATCAAACGCTTTTGATGAAATGATGGCAATAGATCTCCCTCAGAATTCTGTATACTGTGATGTAGTTCATCTCACTATGAATATAGTGGGGAAGTGGTGGCTGCTAACCTGAAGATTGTGGGTTCGCTTCACCGAGCCACCACTGCTGGACCCCTGAGCAAGGCCTGCTTAATTATATAAATGAGATAAATGTAAGTCGCTCTGGATAAGGATGTCTACCAAAAGCTGTAAATGTAAATATTCTATCATCATGTTCTCCAGCCCTACTTTGAAGATTTCCAGCTGACCTCACTAACTAAATAATTCAGGATTTGTTCACCAAGTAAACTTCCACCCATTCAGTAACTGGTTAACCACAAAGCTGTAAATTTACCCTCTTGTTTTATTTCTTTAGGTCAAGTCCTCAAAGATGTCTACCCAGGGCCTTCTGATCGGGGTTGCGTAACTCCTGCGATCCCTATGGAAACCTCCTGTCCGAGATTCGCTAAGAAGCGCGCCAGGGAGTGCCTTCACTAAGCGGCGTGCTTAACCAGCAACAACTAGCTCCACCTTTCCACCCCCTGCCTTATCCTCTTAGATCATCTTCCGTCCTTCTTACCTCTTTACCACCTTACCTTGGTAAAAAAGACCTGCTGCTGTAGAATATCTGGACGGCAGCTTGTTAGCACAGAAATACATAAATCATTTACCGCAGGAGACTTTCAGCTCTAAAGTGACTAAAGGGGAAGTGGATATTATATGTTGCAGCTAAACATACTGCCAGTAAATCCCTTTGAAAACCCTCAGGGATTTGAGGCGAAGCCACATTTCCTAAACGAGACAGATCCTCAGGATCGAACGAACCGGTGCCTACTTTCAAGGCTCACGCAGCCATCACTGAACACGTGCCACGTCCACTCGCACTAAGCTCGGAGTTAACTGTTCCAAGAGCACAGAGAACACTTTAGTGTGAAAGCTTTAACGTCGCCGATTGTCGCTTCGATCCAGTTCAGCCAAGCATGTGCAGTGCATTCGTCCCTAGGAGTTTAACAGCAAAAGACCGGTAGTGCAATATTATGACTTGTATTATTACTCATTAGCGTTATCCTGAAATACTACTGAAATCGTTGACAGTATTTGCATGGGGGGGGGGGATTAAAGGAAAATATTACTTTTGTGTTGTGTTGTTAGGTGAGAGCGTTACCAATATTTGCCAAAGTTTGAATTCCCTTACATTTTTTTTTTTAATCTAAGTGCTTCTCCGATTCTTCCATAATTACCCAACTTCCATACTATATAGTATAAAAAACGGAGTAATCCTTAGTATGTGAATAACAGAATACGGAATGATCTACTACTCCAGGATGGATTCTAAAGTACGCATACAATGTCCACTTTACTATCCCATGATTCCGCAGGAAAGACGACTAGTCATATGCGGAAGTGGTGGAAAGCCGCGACGCGGCGCTTTAAGTGCATAAAGAAAAAATAATCTAGTTCCTTGTAGTTACATTTACAGTGTTTGGCAGACGTCCTTTTCCAGAGCGACTTATCTCATTTATACAACTGAGCAATCGGGGGTTAAGGGCCTTGCTCAGGGGCCCAGCAGTGGTGGTTTGGTGGGGCTGGGAATCGAACCCCAGTCTGTCTGGTATCAGATCAACACCTTAACCACTAAGCCACCACTTATTCAACTTAACATTAAAATTTGCGCTGCTTTGACGTCGTATGTCACGTATCAGAATTAAAATCTCTATCATTACTCTGTCATACTAAACTTTTTTAACGACCGTGAAGTACGTACTTACTTAAATGTAGTACATACTTGAGTAGTCTGTGATTTCAGACAGCCTTTTTTTCTTATTTTTTTTCCCAGAGTGACTTTAAAATCTTAAATAAAAGTGATATTTCAGACATGCCTCTATTAAGGCGAGCGATTCATACCGCCGGAGGGGTTAACGTTTAATTATTGCTCATTCGCAGTTGAGTATGTGAATCAGGACCAAATCAGATTTCAGTATTTCACATCGAGGACGCAACCAATTTCGGAAAATCTGAGCGTCAGATACTGTAGACTAGAGCTGAAAAAAAAAGTGTGTTCAAAATGCGGAAACAAACTTTGGCAACCATGTGGTGGGTCTATAATTATGCTACTGATGATGCCACAAATATAAGCAGCCCTTCACAGCCCTTGAGTCTGTAAGGTTATGTTGGGGGGAGGGATGGGAATGGGGTTTCTCTTTTTTCTTTTTTTTTTCACTGCTGTATATATTATCGTGGTTTATTTGAATATTTTTCTCTATATGCAACGGTTGAGAATCTGGGTAGCTGTGCAATACTTTTAATCGCAGTGTTAATCTTCACTTAGAGTGGAATTTGCTACTTCTCCACTCCTGAGTCGCCAGTCAAGCGCAAGTGTTAGCAATTACGCTAATTCTCACAAAGCAACGGGTTGGAAATCCTGGCGTTATAAAACCTTAGAAAGATGTTGCTTTGCTTGTCTTCTAAGCCAGAGTGCTGTTATAACTTGCTCTCAATTGCAAAAAATTAAAATGAACTCGAACACGTTAAGCTACTGCTTGTTGTTAGTTGTAGATACTGAAACATTTGAAGCAACAAGCCTGGCTGTGTTTCTGCTCAGCAAGAACCTGAAGGAAATCAGTTCAGACCTTCTTTTGGCTTTGAATTGCTTTAAAAAACGGTTCTTGCCAACGTGACACCATTTATAAAAGTAAAGCAAAAGATGGAGGAGAGACGGATGCTGTAACCAGCCACGAAGAACCTGGAAACTGTATTATGTGTAAATAATGATTGAAGGCTGTTTTGTTGCCATGGAAACGATTGTGTTTGTGTGATGCAATAAAAAAAAAAAGTCACGGATTCATTGGAGTTCTTGTCTTTGATCATTTCATCCAAGAACATTTTGGATAAGAAGTAATGTATATCTTTATTTTTATTCGTTTCTACCAGAAGGATTGCATTTGTCTCAGCTTTAAAAATCCAAGCCGAGAACATCTGTGCTGAACATGTTGTGTAGATGTTACAAAAAATTTTGATGGACCGGTGCCAATATTCCGGCTCGGGTCCCATCTCTCTCTCCAGCCCCCCACATCCATCCCTCTGTCTTATAAATAAAGGCAAAATGCCTAAAAAAAATCTTTAAAAAAAAAAAAAAAGGAAAAGTCCCGATGGCTTAGTTTCCAGACGGGCCAATAATAATGCGACACAGCTGACACAGTTATCTTTCAGCTTCTACCAGGAGGATTGCATTAGTCTCAGCTTTAAAAGTCCAAGCCGAGAACATCTCAATCCATCTCCCCACATCCATCCCTCTGTCTTATAAATAAAGGCAAAATGCCTAAAAAATATCGTTAAAACAGGAGAAGTCCCGATGGCTTAGTTTCCAGACGGACCAATAAAAATGCGACACCGCTGACTCCGGTCAAATTCATTTCCGTGAATCAGCTGTGTCACATCTTTTGATATTATTATTTATTTTAATAATTACTTATTTTTTATTTTATAATAACATTTGGATATGAACAATAAACAATGTATATGAAAAAGTAAATAAATAAAAGTCATAACAACAAAAA